>CAWUFW010007431.1:600000-1010146 GCA_963921515.1 Calotriton arnoldi
AAAACGTCCCAAAGATTAACGGGGTCGCTATTTTGTTCAGTGCGAAATTCAAGGGCAAACTCCTCTCTTCTGTTGCCGAGCTTAAGGGGTGATTACGAGCTGTCAGAATCCAGTGGGAGGCATTACAGTTCACGCTAGCTAGCATATACACTCTGAACACACAACAGGAACAATTCCTACGCAAAGCCCTGGGGGAGACATTGATGTCTATCGATGCCGAGATTCTTGTGGGTGGAGACCTTAACTTAGTAATGGACATGAATGTAGATCGCTCAGGTCAACGATCCACACAGTCGGGGGCCCTGTTGCAAGATGGCAAACGCTGGCTCTCAGAGCACGGCTTCCTGGATGTCTGGCATAGCCATCATCCAGACACCAGAGACTATACTTACTAGTCGGCAGCTCACAAAACGTACGCACGCATCGATCATTTCTTGGTTTCGCCCAAGCTGGGGCAAAGCCACTCTCTGCCAGACCACGCTATGATCACGATTACACTGTACAGAAACTGGCAACCCTCACATCAGGCGGGCTGGCGCCTGCGGGATAGCCTCCTGCAATCCAAGCCTGCTTTGGAGGCGATTCGTGCCCCAATCTTAGACTATTTGCATATCAATGACATAGGAGATACGTCCCTAGCCTCAGTATGGGAAGCATTGAAACTAGTGGTCAGAGGAGAATGCATCGCAGTCTCGGCGGGAGAAAATAAGCTACGGCAGGAGAAGAGGCAGAGCATGGAACAAGAAGTGAGTGAGCTGGAAGCAATACATAAGAGAACTGGGGCGCCTAGGGTCTAGAGGGAACTAGAGAAGAAGAGATTGTTGCTGGCGCGATTGGACCTGGACAGGGCAGAATATGCACTTGTGAGGCTCCGGCACAAATTTTTTCGGAGCAGTCACAAGTGCAGAGAAAATACTAGCGCAGAGCCAAAACTTTGGCAACCTCTATCCGGGCCATAAAAACCGCCTCAGGGGACGTAGTACAGACAGACAGAGATATAGTGGGGGAGTTCCAACACTTTTACCAGACCCTGTATGCGGAAGAGGATGTTACCTTGATGCCCTCCCGCCCCTACCTTAGGGACGTACATGTCACCAGACTGCCAGAGGCCACTGCGGAAGAGCTGGAGCAACCGATCTGCATTGAAGAGGTAATTGCAGCCATTGCGCGCCTCAAAGGATCGAAGGCCCCGGGCCCAGACGGGTTTACGGCACAATTCTATAAACTATTCTGCCCGGAACTAGCACCCTTATTAACACGAGTATTTAATTCCTTCAGGGAGACTGGCTCGCTGTCCGACTCGATGCTGGAAGCTTCGATTTCGGTGATTCTCAAACCAACCAAAGACCCGTCAGAGTGTGGCTCTTACCGCCCTATCTCATTACTGAATACCGATGCTAAACTATTTTCTGGGATCCTGGCGGCACGGCTAAACCCGCTGACCCAGACCAGTCAGGCTTTATCCCCTCCCGGCAAGGGGGAGACAATACCAAAAGGCTGCTGCATCTCATGGATGTCGTACACAGATCGGGTAGAGAGGCAGTGTTCCCCTTCATTGATGCCGAAAAGGCGTTCAACCGAGTGCGGTGGTCGTATCGATTTGATACACTGCAATACTTCGGTATCGGGGAGGGCTTTATCAACTGGGTCAAATGTATATACCGGGCTCTGAGATCCTTCGTCAGGGTCAATGGTTTGTCATCGGACACGTTCCCTATAGCAAGAGGCACCCGGCAGGGTTGCCCCCTGTCGCCACTCCTTTTTGCGCTCTATATGGAGCCCCTCGCACAAAAAATGCAGGACAATCCTCTGATCAGCGGTATTAAGTTCGGGGCAGACATACACACCGTCAGTCTTTATGCTGATGATGTGATTCTTTCTCTGACGCACCCTCAGACGTCCTTGCCAGCCCTTCTCGCAGAGCTAGATCGCTTTGGAGGGGTGTCGGGCTTCAAAGTGAATCTTAGCAAATCCCATATTCTGAATCTCTCAGTGGCCCCTGACCGACAGGAACAATTGGAAAGAACGCTCCCTTTATCATGGGCAGAGCAGTCTATAACTTACATGGGGATTGCACTAGCCCCCACAATTCCTAAGACCTTGGCACTGAACTACTCAGCTCTGCAGGCGCCAACAACTCAGGCTCTGAATAACTGGGGTAGACTGGGCCTAGCTTGGTTTGGGCGGGTGGCTGCAGTCAAAATGACGGTTTTGCCTCGTATCTTATATATATTTCAAACTATTCCGGTCATTCGCTCGCTGCAGTTAGCAATTAAAAAATGTGTGTGGGGCGGGAAGTAGGCGCGCTTGTCCACTGCTCAATTAGCGCAGCATAAACGAGAGGGCGGGGTGAGACTTCCCTTAATTCATAGCTACATGCACGCAACGCACCTTCGGTACATTCTCGAATGGAACCGCCCCCTGTCAGAAAAGCATTGGTCATTTATGGACCAGACGGTTGCAGGTGTCAACATATGGAGGGAGGCATGGCTCCCCCGCAAGCACAGGGCGTGGGGCTTGTACTCCTCACAAGTGACCTCCCACACAATGAAAATCTGGGATAGAGTGAACATCACCAAGGGCCTGATGTCTTTCCCATCCTCGATGACTTCGATCACCGGAAACCCTGACTTTCCCCCGGGACGTGACTCGACGGTCTTCGACAGCTGGCGTGAGCAAGGTTGTAAGAGGGTCGGATCGTTATTTGACTTAGACGGCTTGATTCCCTTTGACCAACTGAAACTAGATTACTAACTCCCTCAATCGGATAAGTTCCATTACCTTCAACTGCATCATTTGGGTCACTGAGCCCGCATCCAGAGAGGCCATGTCATGGAAACTAACGACCTTTGAGAAGTGGACAGTTTGCAAGAAAGATGACAAGCACCTTGTCTCAGAGCTCTATATGATGCTGACGAAACCCGCGGAAGGGGATCGTTTCAAGGGGTAGGGACGATGGGAGGAGGAGCTGGGTCGGGTGCTCTCAGAGAAGGAATGGGAGGACATATATTACAGGGCCTCACACACAGCGCACAACACGGCGGGAGCGGAATCGACATACAAGGGGCTCTCCTATTGGTATCTTAGCCCGGAGCGCATTCACTGCTGGGACAAAAGCCGGTCAGAGAAGTGTTGGCGGGGGTGCGGTCAGATTGGATCGCTTGTTCACTTACTCTGTCAATGCCCAAAGTTGGAACGCTTCTGGGGGCTGGTATTGGATGACATTGATAAAGCATTTAGCACTGAGCTTCCACGCTTCCCAGCATACACGCTCCTGGGCCTGCCAAATCCTATGACTTTCCCCCTTCATTCCTTAAGAGGCCGTCAAATTGCTCTGGCGTTGCTAGCCACACGGCAATTAATTCTGGCTAGGTGGGGCACATCAAACACCCCTGATCACGTTCATTGGCTACATAAGCTATGGTTAACTTTGGCGATGGAACAATTGTCATCGGTGGCGGACCACACAGAAGAAACTTACACAGACCTATGGTCCCCATTTATCCAGATCCTTTCGTCCGAATTTAGGGAGGTCACTTGTCCTCAATACCTACGCATCTTGTGACTTATCCCTGGTTCGGAGGTCAAGGCTGACAGTTAATCCGAGCCAACTTGGGCGTTCCCCACCCCGCAGACCGCTGGGATACATCAACTTGCCCACTTGCCAGACAGGCTCCAGTTGGAGAGAGGAGAGGGGAGGGAGGGGAGGGGAGGGAAGGGGGAGGTGGAACGGGGGAGGAGGGTGGGGGTGTTCTGTTGTTTTCTCTTATACTTTTGGGGACTGCTGTTCTTCTATCCTTTGTTTGCTGTTCCTGTTTGTCCTTCAAGATTCCTGATCGCTGCCGGCCTCAGAGTTGTAGGCATACAAGCTGTGTACTTTAATTGTTGTTTACCACTGCCAGCCCCAGGGTTGTAGGCACATAGCTGTGTCTGTCTCGCAGATCTCTCATTAAACAGAATGGTTCCATAAATTGCAAAACTGAAAATGGCACTTTTAGAAAGTTGGTATTTTCTTACTTTAGCCACTTAGTGCCTTCTGCCTGTCTCTGAATGCGCATCTGGGGTGGATAACAGCTGCGCTTTGTGAATTTCCTCTAGATAGCCACATACAAAGGGATGTTAGGTGTGACTTGTTGGGCCATCCAAATCCTGAAGGGCCATCCTGGGCAGCATGGGAAGAAGGAGCTGACACTTACACCTGAATAGGCTATGTCCTGTCCCCACATAAAGGGCTGCTTGCCCCCAGTAGTGAGTCTGGGGCTAGAGCAGGAAGGGCAGGGACTATGTGCACTTCAAAGGCATCTCTTTGAAGTTTCCCCCACTTCAAAGGCACAATTGGCTATAAGTACTGGACCCCTGACACCACCAACTCAGTACACTTATGGACCTGTGAATACTCTGCTAGGAGGGTGGACGGATGTGCTGCAGAAAGGACTGCCACTCTGCTGGACTGCTACTCTGATGGACTCCTGCTCTGCTGTGCTGACCTGCTGCCTGCTGCCGTGCTTGCCTGGGAATGAGAAAGACTGGACCTGCATCTCTCCAACCCAGAACCAAAGTAACTCCAAGGGCTAGCTGGCTTGCCTGCTGTTCTGAAGTCTCAGGGATATCAAAGACTTCCAACTCACCCTCCTACAGCACCTAGACTCTGTCATCTGGGAGTCTTGCCCTGCCAAGTGGTGCCAACCCAGTCCTAGGCCCTTGGAAGTGGGGATAATGTGCTACCCCAGCCAAAATCAACAGATTGAAGCAGTTGTGCTGCTCAAACCGGCACACCTCCATCGACGAATCGCTGCTACTGTGAGGATCGGAGACATTGCATCGGCAACTGCATGGTGCATTACATCCATTCCCCACACACCTTTGACTTAGGCCCAGAACAGACTCATCTCCTCCTTCTTAAGGATCGTTGACGATGCATTGCCTCCGCTTCTCCACACATCTCAGCTCTGTCGATGACACAAACAAGGTACTTTGCAGTGGGCAAAGGCTGGACCATGTATCCATTGTGGTCAGCCTGAACTTTCGGATATGACCCTGTCTAGCACAACCAGAAAGTCACAGTTGGCTCTTTATGCTTTTAAGCACTACATTTCAATTTATACTTTAAGAATTCATAACTATGGTTCTACTTGCCAGGTCCTTGTGCTAGCTCCCCTGCGACAGTTCTTCTGTGCAGCTTGCCTGCAGTCTGCTACCCTCTGCTGCCTGTCTACCTGCTGCCCTCTGTTTGTGCCTTACCTGCTCGTTTCTTGCACTGTTTTGCCTTTTCTGCTTGTTTTTCTGCACTAGGATTTGCCTCTTTTGTGTTCGTTTTTCTACACTCTGTTTTGCTCTCTTCTGCTCTGTTTTGCCTTATCTGCTAGTTTTTCTGCTGTCTGGTTTGTCTTTTCTGCTCATTTTTCTGCCCTCCGTTTTGCCTTTTCTGCTTGTTTTTATGCCCTCTGTTTCACCCTCTTCTGCTCTGTTTTCCCTTCTCTGCTCATTTTCTGCCCTCTGTTTTGCCTTTTCTGCTAGTTTTTCTGCCCTCTGGCCTTTTCTGCTCATTTTCTGCCCTCTGTTTTACCTTTTCTGCTCGTTTCCTCAAGACCTGTCGCAGGGGAAGCTGGCACGACAGAGGCCTCACACCCCAGCGCCCAGATACCCCCAGGGGTGACAATGCAGTGCTCTATAAATGCTGATTGTTTGGTTGATTGACTTCATTGGATTTTTGTAATTTTAGTCTTGTTTTGTTCATTAAATTAAGGCCTATTTTTCTAACTAGGTGTGGCATCTTTTTGTGTGGTCTTTTCACTGTTTTACTGTTTTAAGTGTTGTATAAATACTTTACACTTTGCCTTTTAAGTTTAGCCTGACTACTCTTTGCCAAGCTAGCAGAGGGTGAGCACAGGTTAATTTAGGGAATTTGTCTGACTAACACTGACTAGGATTGTGGTTCCTGGTTGGACGGGGTGCATACCTCTGCCAACCAGAAACCCAATATCTAACACAGTGACATTGAGGATTGCAGTCCTTTTGCCAAAACAGTAATAATTTTTAACAAGTTAGCAAACCTACCCTTCATGGGCCAAATGTCCTGAACACTGAATACTAGCTGAAACAAAGACAGCACAGTGGTAACTGAAAATACAGTGTAACACCAACTGGTAAAAAAATATGACACAGTGGTCAGAGTTTAGGAAACGGAATTACTGTGTCTGGAAGATAACACTGTCTCCATCTTGTTGGACATATTTGCTTGCAACATATACACAGTGGCGGTCCTCCAAATAATGTGAACCTCGTTATTATGACTATAACAAGAATATTACTAGATTTTTTTTTACCAAAAATGAATTAACTTTACACTCTAAAGGCGCATAAAAACAACCCGTGTTCTTTGCTGAGGCAGCAAAGCCCATCATTATACGGACACAAATGTTGCTCTTGATACAGACTAATGTTTCTCTGAATTCCAGAGCCGCATTCAGAGATGTAAAACGAAATGCTCGGACCCCAAAACAGGAGTTGACTGCCATCTAGTGTTAATATACGATATTTGAAAATTCAAAAGTGTGGGGCATATTAGCAAGAAGAGGCGATAATCATCGCTAACCCTGCTTAGCGTGATTTTTTTTATCGCCGGCTATCGCTGGAATATATCGCCACGCTAACGCTGTATTAGCAACGATTAGCGCTATGGCGATGAATATTCCAGCGATAGCGAGGGAAATGGGCCAACATCGCTGAAAAACCAGCGATGTTGCATGGAGAAGGGAGAACACCTTGCTGATACGACCCTGTGGTCGTATCAGCATAATCCACCCCCCATGTTAGGTATGGCTAACACCTGCTAATTGCAGGTGTTAAATAAATGGAGATGACTCCCAGTTAGCGCGACTTTTCACGTCGCTAACTGGGGCCATGGCCACCTTGCTAATAGGCGATAGGCCTGTTAGCGGGTGTTTCCCAGGTTTGTTCGTCGGGAACGCCCACTTTGC
The DNA here is from genome assembly GCA_963921515.1 of Calotriton arnoldi. Classification (NCBI taxonomy): domain Eukaryota; kingdom Metazoa; phylum Chordata; class Amphibia; order Caudata; family Salamandridae; genus Calotriton; species Calotriton arnoldi. Next base: position 606,981 of record CAWUFW010007431.1, read on the forward strand.
ATGTCATTAGCGATAAATATCGCTGACATGCAAAGCGGTAATAAAACGGGCGCTAATGCCCGCAAACTGTCGCTAACTGCTGTTAGAGACAGTTTGCTGATAGGGCGATATGAATATCGCCGCTTTAGCGGCAAAAAGTGCCGCTAAAGCGGCGATAGTGCCCTTGCTAATATGCCCCTGTGTCTTTAGTATCACGAAGAGTTGCGGTGGCATAGCTTTGAGTTAAATAGAATTTGCAAAGAAAGAAATAGCTATGCCTAAGTCAAGCCTCCTTTTATTTTATCTTTTTAGGTTCTATTTAAAAAAAAATTAGTATGTAGTGGAATGTCAAACCATTAGATTGGAGAGTTCTGACACAACCCTTGCTTGTATGAATAGAACGTTCATGCTTTTCATTGGAGAACAGTCTGACAAAGTATGTTATAGCAAAAACTAGGGGGCATATTTACAAGAACGGATGCAGCGGCATCGATGCGTCAGATTTCTTGCTCCTGCCGCAAATGCCCTAACGATGCCATGGATGTGCAGCATTTACAATACATTGCTCCATAGCGCAAGGATCCGTCAGAAATTCTGACGCATCTTTTGGCGCGTAAGTGACGCATTGCTGGAGTTGGTCGTAAGACTGACGCAACTCCAGCAATGCATCAGAACACAGAGGAGAGTCCCATGTTAAAAGCCGTGCGCCAATCCTTACACCTGGTTTGAGAAGTTGTAGGGATTTTGATGCAGTCAAGTCTTAGAGTGACGCAGTGAAAAGTTGTAAATTTCACTGCACCAGTTCTATGTCGCGTTTAACATAGGAATGCCTACCCTGCATATAGTATACCTGGTGCAGATATAATGTGGCGCAGGCCTCAAAAAACGGACGCATCGGGTCCAATGTGTCAGTTTGTAAATATGGAGCAGTGTGGAGCATTGATTGCACCACAGCTGCGTCAACAAAATGACGCTGCGGCAGTGCTAGCTTCTTGTAAATATGTCCCTAAAAGTTAACCAAATTAGGGGCATATTTACAATGCCCCTGCAGCACTTTTATGCCTCTGGAGGGTCACTTTTGTGATGCTCCAAGAGGCGCAGTGCGCTGGCCCATATTTACAAATCCATGCAAAGCCACCCTGCGCAGCTTTTCATGGCCTTGTAAATATGGAGTCAGGCAATGTCTTTCTCTGCGTGGAAGGGGCGTTCTATGGTTGTTGCTGTAGGCGTTCCTACGCAACACCCATGGTTTTTGACACTGCTCCAGATTTACAACATAGCATAAATCTGGGGCAGTGCCAAAACTAACTCCTTCCCAAAGCAGGCGTAACGTGGATAAATGTTTACATTTCTCCTCCTTTTTTCTACTTTCCACATGTGCTGCATTCTGAATCACACATAGAACACGGAAAACGCCTTCTTTGATTGTTTTTGCGCAGAATGGTGTCCCTTCCCTCACAAAAACAGTCATGCCAACAACACAGACACCATGGTGTAACGTTGCCTGCATTGGCGCTCCGTTGCAGTTTGTGCGCTGGCAGAAAGGACAGGAATGCACCGTATCTTGTAGATATGGTGCATTCCTGCCCTTTTCTTTTGATGTAGGGCAGCGCAGCTAAAAGGCTTGAGGTGCTGCCCTACACCAAATTATTGTAAATATGCCCCCTTAGTATGAAAATAACCAAATTCAGATCTAAGGAATACACCCTTCATGTGTCCTTCGCCATCTTGTAATGTTAGTTAATGGATGATCTAGCAAATGATGTTACAATCATTTTTAAGCCCAACCAGATGTCATCAAACAGAGAGGAAGACGACAAGCTTTATGGCTGGCCCCTATTAGAGAATCACACCACTTCATAAAGGTGTGACAATTTACCAACCCATATACAAACATGCCATAGTTATGTAATTTGTGGCGCAGGGCAGCGCAGCAAGTCACCTTGCTGTGCTGCTCTGCATCACAGGGACAGGACAGAAATGGACTGTATTTGTCTGATACGGTGCATTCCTGTCATACCCCCTGTGCTGGTGCCATTTGGCAGCCTAGCGCCAGGCAGGCACTCTTGCTCCATGGTGCAAGGGTGCCTTTGTTGTAGGCAGAATTGTTTTTTAAAAACAATCCTGAGAAGCTTTTTCCTCTTTCTCTATGTGCTGCCAAATTCAGCACACAGAGAAGGAGGGAAAAAAAGAGGAGAAATAAAGATATTTCTCCTGGTTAAGCCTCTCCTGGGAGGCGTATCTTTTTGGCAAATTACATGGGGCTGTAAGACGGAACTATGCATGTCATTACAATGCGGCCGTTACAACGCGAATGCCATTACCACGCATAACCTTTACAACACATTTTTTGCAACGCATATGTCTTTGCCATGCATGCCTTTACAATACAAACAAAGAGTTTATATTTACCTGTAAAATACATACATTTTCATGGTAAAGGCATGCATGGTAAAGGCATATGCTTGGTAAAAAGTTTAAAGGTAGGTATAAACACTTTTTTGTACATACATACACATATATATAATGGCTTACTGGTAGTTAAATAAAAACAAATTTGAACGTATTCTGTGGTATGTGCCCGTTCATCTGCAACAGGGTATGGTGGGCAAGTAGCGGAGTATCCTGACACATATATATATATATATATATATATATATATATATATATATATATATATATATATATATATATATATATATATATATATATATATTCACTGAAAAAACCATAGGTTTTAGGGACAGTTATAGTTAGTTGGACATTGCACTCGTACAAAACCCGTGAAATTCCCCCGTTATAGTTAGTCCAGCTAACTATAACTCGCGCCCACAATGCACTGCTGATGACGTCACATATTACATCACTCATGACATGGTCAGTGACATCACTGATGACATCACTGATGACATCTCAAATGACATCACTGATGACATCACTGATGACATCATCCAGTGACTGTGTGTTTCTGTAAAGTTTATATATTTTTAATATATATAGGAAAAGACGTATTGAAGAATGAGTGGGTGTGTAAGTGTCTGTATGGATGATTTAGTAGGTGCGTGACTGACTCTATAAGTGAGTGATTTAACGTATCTTACTGAATGCATGGGTTAGTGACTAAACTGGGTGAATGTCTGTATCCGTCTGTCTGTTGCTGTGTAAGTGGCTGCATGTGTTTGTGAATAGCTACATGAGTGTCTATATGAGTTATTGAATGCTTGTCTGAGTATCTGTATGGGTGCCTGAGTGTTTGTGTGGGAGGGGTGTGTGCAACTCTGTGCATAGATGTGTGAGTGGGTGATTCACTGGGTGGATGGTTTCAAGAGTGCAACTGTGATAGACTGTATGGGTGGGTAAGTGTGTGTAAGAGTGTGTTAGTGAGTGAATGTATGTCCCAGTGGTACATGTGTGAGTAACTACATATGTGAAAGGCAGTATATATGTGTGTTGGAGTATATAAATAGCTATAAGCGAGAGTGAGTGATTGTGATAGTGGCTGTATGGATGAGTGTGTGCTTGTATCAGTGATTGTATAAGAGCGTAAGAATGTGCTACTATTTGTATGAGTAAGTGAGCTGGTGTGTGTATAACTGTATAGGTGAGTAAATGGTAGTGTGTTTAATTATTTGCATGACTGACTAGGTGTGTGAGTACCTCTATGGATGAGTGGCGGTGTTTGAGTGTCTATATAGGAGTATGAGTGCATATGATAGTCCTGTACTGAGTGACCGTAAGTATGAGTGACTGTACGGGTGAGTGAGTGGATGTGTGCGTAGACCTAAGAATCAGTGAGTGGGTATGTAGTTATTGGTGTTGGAGTGTCTATGGTTTTGCGAATGGCAGTCTGTAATTTAGAGTGGGTGTATCAAAGGTTATATTAGGGTGTGAGGAGGTGCATCAGATTATCAGTTATAGTTAGTTGGACATTGCACTCGTACAAAACCCGTGAAATTCCCCCGTTATAGTTAGTCCAGCTAACTATAACTCGCGCCCCCGCAATGCACTGCTGATGACGTCACATATTACATCACTCATGACATGGTCAGTGACATCACTGATGACATCACTGATGACATCTCACTATAACGGGGGAATTTCACGGGTTTTGTACGAGTGCAATGTCCAACTAACTATAACTGTCCCTAAAACCGATGGTTTTTTCAGTGAATTTCAAAGGTTTTTTAAATGCTAATTTGTAACTATAACGTCCCTGAAACCTATGGTTTTTTCAGTGAATTTCAAAGGTTTTTTAAATGCTAATTTGTAACTATAACATGTCTGAAACCTACAGTTTTTTCAGTGAATTTCAAAGGTTTTGTAAATGACAATTTTTAAATGTATTAATTGTTATATAAATTTTTTTCATACTGATTTCCAAATTTTTTAGAAACAATTTTTTTTACATATTTTATTTTTAAATTACATTGTAATTACATTATACATTACATTACAAAAATACTTTCTCAGAATGAATTACTTTAGTTTAATTACTTTGCACATAGGCAATAGACTTTTAAGTACAGTAGTTACAGTTGTTGCAATGGGCAACACATTATCAAACACAATGCAACATTCAGCTCAATGTGAATTTCTAGTTAAATGCAATTAGTTACTTTATGGATTACTTTTCTAACCACATTACTGGATCCTAGATTCAGTCCTGGGACATCTCCTGTAAACAGTTGAGTAAAAGCGTTTTGGTTACAGTCGTGATTTTTAAGGAATATTATTGTACTTTAAAAGTTCACACTTAGAAACTTTTTCTCATAGAATCACCAATGTTATCCTATGGAAGGAAATTCACTTAGAAGTTAAAAACTGTTATCGTTACTTTTTCTTACTCAGTGTTGGATCCTGGATCCAGCACTGGTGCATCTCCTGTAAACAGTTGAAAGAATGCGTTTAAGTCATACAGGCGATTTTTTAGGAATATTTGTAGTTTGTGAAAATCGACACTTTGAAACTTTTCTGCTGAAAACCAGACAATGGATTCCTATGGAAGGAAATTCAAGTTACTGGTAAGTACGGTTAAAATTACTTTTCAGGATCAGTACTGGGCTGAAAGATGCAGCACTGAGGTCTCTCCTGATAACAGGTGAGTAAATCAGAATTCGAATTTCGGCTGATTTTAGAGGAATATTTGTATGTTTCAAAAATCAACACAGAAACTTTTTCAGCAAAAAGCAGGCAATGATATCCTATGGAAGGAAATTCAAGTTACTGGTAAGTACGGTTAAAATTACTTTTGAGGATCAGTACTGGGCTGAAAGATGCAGCACTGAGGTCTCTCCTGATAACAGGTGAGTAAATCGGAATTCGTATTTCGGCTGATTTTAGAGGAATATTTTAAAGTTCCAAAACTCCACACTTAGAAGAATTTCCAAGTGAAACCAGTCAATGTTAGCCTATGAAGGAAATTCAAGTTACCGGTAAGTACGGTTAAAATTACTTTTGAGGATCAGTACTGGGCTGAAAGATGCAGCACTGAGGTCTCTCCTGATAACAGGTGAGTAAATTGGAATTCGTATTTCGGCTGATTTTAGAGGAATATTTTAAAGTTCCAAAACTCCACACTTAGAAGAATTTCCAAGTGAAACCAGTCAATGTTAGCCTATGAAGGAAATTCAAGTTACCGGTAAGTACGGTTAAAATTACTTTTGAGGATCAGTACTGGGCTGAAAGATGCAGCACTGAGGTCTCTCCTGATAACAGGTGAGTAAATCGGAATTCGTATTTCGGCTGATTTTAGAGGAATATTTTAAAGTTCCAAAACTCCACACGTAGAAGAATTTCCAAGTGAAACCAGTCAATGTTAGCCTATGAAGGAAATTCAAGTTACCGGTAAGTACGGTTAAAATTACTTTTCAGGACCAGTACTGGGCTGAAAGATCCAGCACTGAGGTCTCTCCTGATAACAGGTGAGTAAATCGGAATTCGTATTTCGGCTGATTTTAGAGGAATATTTTAAAGTTCCAAAACTCCACACTTAGAAGAATTTCCAAGTGAAACCAGTCAATGTTAGCCTATGGAAGGAAATTCAAGTTACTGGTAAGTACGGTTAAAATTACTTTTCAGGACCAGTACTGGGCTGAAAGATGCAGCACTGAGGTCTCTCCTGATAACAGGTGAGTAAATCAGAATTCGGATTTCGGCTGATTTTAGAGGAATATTTGTATGTTTCAAAAATCAACACTTAGAAACTTTTTCAGCAAAAAGCAGGCAATGATATCCTATGGAAGGAAATTCAAGTTACTGGTAAGTACGGTTAAAATTACTTTTGAGGATCAGTACTGGGCTGAAAGATGCAGCACTGAGGTCTCTCCTGATATCAGGTGAGTAAATCGGAATTCGTATTTCGGCTGATTTTAGAGGAATATTTTAAAGTTCCAAAACTCCACACTTAGAAGAATTTCCAAGTGAAACCAGTCAATGTTAGCCTATGGAAGGAAATTCAAGTTACTGGTAAGTACGGTTAAAATTACTTTTCAGGATTAGTACTGGGCTGAAAGATGCAGCACTGAGGTCTCTCCTGATAACAGGTGAGTAAATCAGAATTCGTATTTCGGCTGATTTTAGAGGAATATTTGCACAATGGTGAAGGGAGGGGCGGGGCCTGAGGTGACATCTGTGCAAACGCGCCCCGTGGCGCGTTTTAAGTTGGGGGATTAAGTCCCCTTGAATCATGAGGGTCCCTACGGGCCAACTAGCCCACCAGGAACCTCCAGTATGCGCCAGGGGCTGCGTTGCAGAGACATTTACAGAGGCCACAACCCTTTTTACACCTCTCTGCAACGCAGCTCTGTGGCGCTTTCTGGACGTACCTGTTGGGCTAGTTGGCCCCCAGGGACCCTCAGGATTGAAGAGGATTTAATTCCCCATCTTAAAACGCGCCACGGGGCCTGTTTGCACACCTGTCACCTGAAGCCCCGCCCCCTCCCTTCACCACTGTGCAAACGCGCCCCGTGGCGCGTTTTAAGTCGGGGGATTAACTCCCCTTGAATCCTGAGGGTCCCTGGGGTGCAACTAGCCCACCATATACCTCCAAAAAGCGCCATAGAGCTGCGTTGCAGAGAGGTGTAAAAGGGGCGTGGCCTCTGTACACCTCTCTGCAAGGCAGCCCCTGGCGCATACTGGAGGTTCCTGGTGGGCTAGTTGGCCCCAGGGACCCCCAGTATTCAAGGGGAATCGTTCCTCCTCTGCAAACGCGCCAGGGGCGCGTTTGCAGAGTGGTGAAGGAAGGGCGGGGCCTACGGGCCCGATCGTTTTTTGTTTTTTTTTGTTTGTTTTTCCCCCTGAAGGGGAGCTGTGTGGCCCCCCTTCCTTTTTCCTATTTTTAGGCCCTGGGGACCCCATCCCCCAGGGCCTTTCCCCTTTTTTTAATTAAAATAAAAAAAAACGGGAAGGGGGCCGCGTGTCCCCCTTCCCTGGGCCTGTATTGGCCCCGGGGACCCCATCCCCGGGGCATGGCCTCTTTTTTTTTATTTGGAGGGGGGCTGCGTGGCCCCCCTCCTCAGGCCATTTAAGGCCCCGGGGACCCCATCCCCCGGGGCCGGCCTTGCACTTTTTTTTTTTTTTTTTAATTTTTGTTACTTTGGGGAGGGGGCTGCGTGGCCCCCTCCGTGGCCTCTTATGGCCCCGGGGACCCCATCCCCGGGGCCTGGCCTCTCGTTGGGGACTGTGGGGGTCCCCAAACCCCCTACAGTCCCGCCGGCTCCCCGTGTCCTACGGGAGCCGGCATTGCTTTTACACATGGGGAGCAGCTAACATGCTGCTCCCTGTGTGGAAAAGCAATGTGCTTTGGATATTGGAAGCGAGAGCAGGTTTCCTGCTCTCTCTTCCAATATCCAAAGCAAGTTTGCAATGACAGGACGGGAGCCGCGAGGCTCCCGTCCTGTCATTGCAAACAGCAGTGTCCCGGGGGTAGGCACCCCGGGACACTGCAGGAGCCGGCCCAGGGCCATCAAGGGCTCCAGGAGGGGGCCGCGCGGCCCCCTCCCTACATTTTGAAAGCCCCGGGGAGGTGGTGGTCCCCGGGGCTCTGGGGGTCCAAAACGGACCCCCATTTTAATTTTTCTTAGTGCCCCGGGAGGTGGTGGTCCCGGGGCGTGTGGGGGCTGGAGCCCCCCACACAGGTTTTTTTAAATAAAAAAGAAGCCCAGGGGAGGTGGCGGTCCCCGGGGCTGCGGGAGGGCTCAGAGCCCTCCCGCACCATTATACATAAAGCCCCGGGGGTGCTTGTCCCCGGGGCTTGGGGGCCCTTAGAGGCCCCCACACATAAAATTAACCCCCCCAGCATGCCCCCGGGACTTGGCCCACCCGGGGGCCAATTAACATCGAAGCGCGGGAGACCGCGCTTCGATTTTTCGGCAGGGTTCGCGGTCCCTGAGCGCATCCTGCCGATTTAAAAAAAAAAATAATAATAATTTTTTGCCCAGGGGGTCCTTGTGGGACCCCCTGAGCAGACCTAGGGGTCAGGGTGTTTCTACCCTGCCCCCTTTGTGCGCTTTGCGCACTTGTTTCTGTCCCTCGGTTCTACCGAGGGACAAAATGGCTGCCAACACTTCCTGGTTTGGAGTGTTGACAGCCAATTAACATAAAGCTCGTGCTCGGGAGGATCCGCGGCCCTAGATATCACTATCTTTTTACTTTTGATTTTCTCAGCAACTACTGAACGGATTTACACCATTTAACAAAAGGGTTCTTTCTGAACCAAGAACTACCTCTTTGCCAAATTTGGTGTAATTCCGTTCAGCAGTTCGGGCTGTAGCCGTGTCTAAAGTTTCCTATGGAAAATTGCATGGGGAAAACGTGTTTTGGGACCCCCCTTTTTCTCGGCCCCCACTGGACGAATCCCCCCGAGACTTTCAGGGTAGGAGCGGACCGGAGCGGGCCATAAAGTTTGAAAATTTTGCGAAGATACGTCAACCGGCAAGAGAGTTATTTCAAATAGAATTTCGCGGATTTCCTATGGATAATAGGTTGTAACTATAACTATCTACTGGCGACCGCCAGTAGATAATATATATATATATATATATATATATATATATATATATATATATATATATATATATACATATAACTACCTACTGGCGGTCGCCAGTAGGTAGTTATATTTAGGAACTAGTTTCCATAGGAAAAGCGTTTTTTGATTTGCCAATATCTTTGGCGCCGTTTGACGAATCTTCGCAAAAGTTTCAAAACTAATGGGGCGCTCCGATCAGCTCTTGTGTTGAAATTTTCAGGGTGATGAATCAAGTGGGGGCCAAGAAAAAAGGGGGGTCCCAAAACGCGTTTTCTCCATGTTAATTTCCATAGGAACTTTTGTTGCGGCTACAGCCTGAACTGCTGAACGGAATTACACAAAATTTGGCAGAGAGATAGCTCTGGGTCCAGAGTACACTCTTTAAGTGGTGTAAATCCACTCAGTAGTTCCTGAGAAATTAAAAAATAACGATATCTGGTGGCCGAGGAGGATTCGTGAACCCTCCCGACCACAAGCTTCATTCTGATTGGCTGCCAACACTCCAAACCAAAAATTGTTGGCAGCCATCTTGTGACTCGGTAGAACCGAGTCACAAGAAAAAAGGTTTAAAAAATGAGAAGGGGACAGGGTAGAAACTCCCTGACCCCCTAGGCCTGCTCAAGGGGTGCCAGAGGGACCCCAAGGGCCCAAAAAAGCATTTTTTTTAAAAAGGAAACCTGCTTTCGCTTCCAAGAAGCAAAGCAGAATTGCTTTTGGGCAAAGGGAGGTGCATGTCAGCAGCTCCCTTTGCCCAAAAGCAATGCCGGCTCCCGCAGGAGGCAGGGAGCCGGCAGGGACTGCGGGGGCATTGGGCCTCCCCGCGGTCCCCAACGTGTGGCCATGCATCAGGGGATGGGGACCCCAGGGCCAAAAATGGCCCAGGAGGGGGGCCACTTGGCCCCCCTCTGTTTATTTAAAAAAATAAAAATTAATGGCCAAGCCCTGGGGTCCCCGGAGCTGAAAATGGCCCAGGAGGGGGGCCGCTTGGCCCCCCTCCCTTTATTTAAAAAAAAAGCAATGGCCAAGCTCCGGGGGATGGGGTCCCCGGGGCCGAAAATGGCCTGGGAGGGGGCAGCACGGCCCCCACCCTTTTTTTAAAAAAAAGGAATGGCCAAGCCCCGGGGGATGGAGTCCCCAGGGCCAAAAATGGCCCAGGAGGGAGGCCACGCTGCCCCCTCCCTTTATTAATTAAATTTTTAAAACAAAAAAAACAAAAGAAGGCCGGGCCCCTGGGGATGGGGTCCCCGGAGCCCAAATTGGCCTCAGAAGGGGGGCCAAGGTTGCCCCCTCCAAAATAAAAATAAAAAGGATGGGTATGCCCTGGAGGATGGGGTCCCAGGGCCAAAAGTGGCCCAGGGAAGGGGGGCCACGCGGCCTCTCCTATAAAATAAATTTAAAAAAAAAAGAAACCGGCATCTCGCCAGAGGCCCCGCCCCCTCCCTGCACGACTCTGCAAACGCGCCTCCTGGCGTGCTCTGGGTTGGGGTATAAAGTCCTCATCGTTACTGAGGGTCCCTGGGAGCCAACTAGGCCACCAGGGACCTCCAGTAAGCCCAACACAGTGGGATTGCTGAGAGGTGGTACGAGGCCACGTCCCTTTTTACATCACTCTGCAAACGCACCTCTTGGCGCACTGCTGGTGGGGTGATGAGGTCCCCTTGTGTCCTGAGGACCTCAGGACTAAAGTGGACTTCATCCCCCAAGCAGTAGTGCACCAGGACGCGCGTTTGCAGAGTTGTGTAAAAAGGGGGCATGGCCTCTGACCACTTTCAAAAATCTAGCTGTGTGGGGCTTTTTAGAGGTAACAAGAGGGTTAGTTGGCTCCCAGGGACCCTCAGGAGGCAAGGGGACTTCATCCCCAACCAAGAGTGTGCCAGGAGGCGTGTTTGCACAGTGGTGGAGAAAGGGGGTGTGGCCTGTATCCACCTCTCAGCAATCCCACTGTGTGGGGCTTACTGGAGATTACAGGTAGGCTAATTGACCCTAAGAACCCCCAGCAGCGAAGGGGACTTCACTCCCCATCCAAGAGCATGCCAGGGAGCGCATTTGCAGAGTGGTGGGCACAGGGGGCGTTGCCTACTATGAGAACTTAGCAATCTTGCTTTGTGGGAGTTACTGGAGGTAATAGGAGGGATAGTTGGCCCCCAAGGATGTCCTTGGGGGCAACTACTCCTCCTGTTACCTCCAGTAAGTCTCACGCAGTGGGATTGCTAAGAGGTCTTCGAAGGCCACGCCTCCCTTTCTCCACCACTCTGCAAACGCTTGTCCTGGCGCACTACGGGTTGGGGGATGAAGTCCACTTTACTCCTAAGAGACTTTGGGGGACAAGAAGCCCTCCTGGTACCTCCTGTAAGTCCTACGCAGAGGAAATCTTAAGCGCTGGTTAGAGGCACAGCCCCCTTTCTCCACCACTCTGCAAATGCGACTACTAGTTAAAGAAGCATTTGCAATATAATAGGTCTCGTATTTGTGAGAGTTAGAGCTATTGGCGTTGTAAATGTAAAGGTTTTCCACAAATGTTTTTTGGAGTGGAGTGGATGTGTGTTGTGTGTGGTGAAATTATGTTGTGCAGTGAAATTATGTGGATAGAAAGTATGGGGTATTTAGTGTATAGGAATTATGTAGAGTGGGGTTAAGGAGAGTAATTATGTGGTATGGTAGTCTGTGTTGTGGAGTGGTAAGCCCAGGTTTAGTCTTCCTCGTTTCCTTAGAAGCAAAACTATAAACTCAATGAGACAAAAAAAAGAAGGAACCACTGAGGAGCACTTCTGGACCTAGTCAGAGGTATGAGCAGGGCCACTGGAATTATGTGACTGTTTGGCTGCACCGACTTTCGCACTATTACACATTTTCCGCATTTGCTACATAATCCATCATCTGCTGCATAATCTGCAGATTTGAACAAAAAAAACCTTGTTTCTGGCTCAAACGTTACCAAAACTGTAAAGACAAGTGTTATAGCATGGTGGAAGGCCCTTTGCAAACCTAGAATGGTCACCTCTTATTTATTGCTAAATGTGGGTGTTAAATTGGTACTAATGGTGTGCAAACCACTCGTGCTTGTTTCTGCACCTCTTTTGCCTATTTCTGCATTTATCTTGCTTCTTTCTGCACCTTTCTTCCTTTTTCTGCACTTCTCTTGCCTCTTTCTGCACATCTTTTCTACTTTCTGTTGCTTCTTTCTGCACCTCTCTTGCCACTTTCTGCACCTCTCTTGCCTCTTTCTGCACCCCTCTTGCCTCTTTCTGCACCTCTCTTGGTTCTTCCTGCACTGATCTTGCTTCTTTCTGCACCCCTCTTGCCTCTTTCTGCACCCCTCTTGCCTCTTTCTGCACCCCTCTTTCCTCTTTCTGCACCTCTCTTGCCTCTGTCTGCATCCCTCTTGCCTTTTTCTGCACATCTTTTGCTTCTTTCTGCACTTCTCGTGCCTCTTTCTGCACCCCTCTTGCCTCTTTCTGCACCTCAGTTGCTTCTTTCTGCACTTCTCTTGCTTCTTTCTGTACTTCTCTTGCCTCTTTCTGCACCTCTGTTGCTTATTTCTGCACTTCTCTTGCCTCTTTCTGCACATCTCTTACCTCTTTCTGCACCTCTGTTGCTTCTTTCTGCACTTCTCTTGCTTCTTTCTGCACTTCTCTTGCAAATGTCTATACCCCTCATGCCTCTAACTCTCTTGCCTCTTTCTGCACCCCTCTTCCTTCTTTTTGCACTCTTGCCTCTTTCTGCAGTTATCTTGCCTCCTGCACCTCTGTTGCTTCTTTCTGCACTTCTCTTGCCTCTTTTTGCACCTCTGTTGGTTCTTTCTGCACTGCTCTTGCTTCTTTCTGCACCTCTTTTGCCTGTTTCTGCAACTCACTTGCCTCTTTCTGCACTTCTCTTGCCTCCTTCTGCACCTCTGTTGCTTCTTTCTGCACTTCTCTTGCCTTTTTCTGCACCCCTCCTGCCTCTTTCTGCACCTCTGTTGCTTCTTTCTGCACCCCTCTTGCCTCTTTCTGCATCCTTCTTCCCTCTTTCTGCACCTCTCTTGCTTCTTTCTGCACCCCTATTCCCTTCTTCTGCACCTCTCCTGCCTGTTTCTGCATCTCAGTTGCTTCTTTCTGCATTTCTCTTGCTCTTTCTGCACCCCTCTTGTCTGTTTCTGCACCTCTGTTGGTTCTTCTTTCTGCACTGCTCTTGCTTCTTTCTGCACCTCTCTTGCAAATGTATGCACCCCTCTTGCCTCTTTTGCACTCCTATTGCCTCATTCTGCACCTCTGTTGGTTCTTTCTGCACTGCTCTTGCTTCTTTCTGTACCTCTTTTGCCTGTTTCTTCAACTCTCTTGCCTCTTTCTGCACTTCTCTTGCCTCTTTCTGCACTCCTCTTGCCTCATTCTGCACCTCTGTTGCTTCTTTCTGCACTTCTCTTGCCTCATTATGCACCCCTCTTGCTCCTTTCTGAACCTTTCTTGCTTCTTTCTGCACCCCTCTTGCCTCTTTATGCACCCCTCTTCCCTCTTTCTGTACCTCTCTTGCCTCTTTCTGCACCCCTCTTGCCACTTTCTGCACCTCTTTACTTCTTTCTGCACTTTTCTTGCCTCTTTCTACAGTTCTCTTGCCTCCTTCTGCACCTCTGTTGCTTCTTTCTGAACTTCTCTTGCCTCTTTCTGCACCCCTCTTGCCCCTTTCTGCACCTCTGTTGGTTCTTTCTGCACTGCTCTTACTTCTTTCTGCACCTCTCTTGTAAATTGTTGCACCCCTTTCCTCTTTCTGCACCCTCTTCCTTTTTTCTGCACCTCTCTTGCCTCAATCTGCACCCCTGTTCTCTCTTTCTGCACTTCTTTTGCCTGTTTCTGCAACTCTCACGCCTCTTTCTGCACTCAAATGGAAAGTGCAAGCTGTCAGTTTGTGACTGAGGTATATGTCTACATGTATATGTATTCTCACATGTGTTATGCATCTGAAGATGGTAGCTTAAAAAGCGGGTAACTTCTCCTATAGGTGGTCAAATCTTCTCAGTTCTGTTCTGTCATTCAGTTGCACAGGCAGACATGTCTTATGTATATAGGTGTTATAGAGCCCCTCAAATATTCTATTGAATACCCATGTGCCCTGTATTATGAGCAGAAAGAAATATATACACCTTTTTGTATACATATTTACAGAGTATGCTGTTTGAAACACAGGTATTCAAGTATTTGTATGTTTATTTTTATGAAACATGTCACTACGTAAAAGCAGAGACATTCATGCATACCTTCACAAACTTGGTCAGACTTACAACAGTAATATGCTTAAGATTGCTGTTTTATATTTGGTAGGCCTAACATTCTTAGCAGTCGATTAATAGTGAACCTTCAAGAGAAAAATGAGGTTTAAGACATCTTGGGAGAAGGATTAGTGATTAGGCTACTTTGTATGAGTCTGTGGAAATGTACAGTCGAAGTAGGCCTCTGTCTGTGCCTCTGTTGCTTCTTTCTGCACTTCTCTTGCCTCTTTCTGCGCCTTTCTTCCTCTTATTGCACATGCCCTAGCTATGTAGGCATAGTTAGCAATTTGCATGTCAAGAACCTTAAAAATTCACTGAAAAAACAGAGATTTCAGGGACGTTATAGTTAGGAATTAGCATTTAAAGAACCTTAGAAATTCACTGAAAAAAACACAGGTTTCAGGGACTTTATAGTTAGTTGGACATTTCACTCATACAAAACCAGAGAAATTTGGCCGTTATAGTTAGTTGAGCTAACTATAACTCGCGCCCCGCAATGCACTGCTGATTACATCATATATTATATCACTCATGACATGGTCATTGACATCACTGGTGACATCACTGATGACATCACTGGTGACATCTCAAATGACATCACTGACGATATAATCCACGTGATAATCTGATGCACCTCCTCAACAGCCTATTATAACCTTTGATACACTAACTCTAAAATACAGACTGCCATTGTCGAAACCATAGACACCAATACCAGTTACTACATACCCACTCACTGATTCCTAGGTCTACACACACATACACTCACTCATCCATACAGTCACTCATGCATGCAGTCACTCATCAATACAGCCACTATCATATGCACTCATACACCCATAGAGACACTCATATACCGCCACTCACCCATAGAGTTACTCACACAGCTAGTCAGTCATGCATTCTGACCAGTCGATTAATAGTTAACCTTCAAGAGAAAAGTGAGGTTTACGACATCTTGGGAGAAGGATTAGTTATTAGGGTACTTTGTATGAGTCTGTAGTAAGGTACAGTCAAAGTAGGCCTCTTTCTGCACCTCTGTTGGTTCTTTCTGCACAGCTCTTGCTTCTTTCTTTACCTTTCTTCCTCTTTCTGAACTTCTGTTGCCTCTTTCTGCATTTCTCTTGCTTCTTTCTGCACCTTTCTTCCTCTTTCTGCACCTCTCTTGCCTCTTTCTGCACTTCTCTTGCCTCATTATGCACCCCTCTTGCTTCTTTCTGAACCTTTGTTGCTTCTTTCTGCACCTCTCTTGCTTCTTTCTGCACCTCTCTTGCTTCTTTCTGCACCCCTCTTGCCTCTTTATGCACCCCTCTTCCCTCTTTCTGCACCTCTCTTGCCTCTTTCTGCACCCCTCTTGCCACTTTCTGCACCTCTTTACTTCTTTCTGCACTTCTCTTGCCTCTTTCTATAGTTCTCTTGCCTCCTTCTGCACCTCTGTTGCTTCTTTCTGAACTTCTCTTGCCTCTTTCTGCACCCCTCTTGCCCCTTTCTGCACCTCTGTTGGTTCTTTCTGCACTGCTCTTACTTCTTTCTGCACCTCTCTTGTAAATTGTTGCACCCCTTTCCTCTTTCTGCACCCTCTTCCTTTTTTCTGCACCTCTCTTGCCTCAATCTGCACCCCTGTTCTCTCTTTCTGCACTTCTTTTGCCTGTTTCTGCAACTCTCACGCCTCTTTCTGCACTCAAATGGAAAGTGCAAGCTGTCAGTTTGTGACTGAGGTATATGTCTACTTGTATATGTGGTCTCACATGTGTTATGCATCTGAAGATGGTAGCTTAAAAAGCGGGTAACTTCTCCTATAGGTGGTCAAATCTTCTCAGTTCTGTTCTGTCATTCAGTTGCACAGGCAGACATGTCTTATGTATATAGGTGTTATAGAGCCCCTCAAATATTCTATTGAATACCCATGTGCCCTGTATTATGAGCAGAAAGAAATATATACACCTTTTTGTATACATATTTACAGAGTATGCTGTTTGAAACACAGGTATTCAAGTATTTGTATGTTTATTTTTATGTAACATGTCACTAGGTAAAAGCAGAGACATTCATGCATACCTTCACAAACTTGGTCAGACTTACAACAGTAATATGCTTAAGATTGCTGTTTTATATTTGGTAGGCCTAACATTCTTAGCAGTCGATTAATAGTGAACCTTCAAGAGAAAAATGAGGTTTAAGACATCTTGGGAGAAGGATTAGTGATTAGGCTACTTTGTATGAGTCTGTGGAAATGTACAGTCGAAGTAGGCCTCTGTCTGTGCCTCTGTTGCTTCTTTCTGCACTTCTCTTGCCTCTTTCTGCGCCTTTCTTCCTCTTATTGCACATGCCCTAGCTATGTAGGCATAGTTAGCAATTTGCATGTAAAGAACCTTAAAAATTCACTGAAAAAACAGAGATTTCAGGGACGTTATAGTTAGGAATTAGCATTTAAAGAACCTTAGAAATTCACTGAAAAAAACACAGGTTTCAGGGACGTTATAGTTAGTTGGACATTTCACTCATACAAAACCAGAGAAATTTGGCCGTTATAGTTAGTTGAGCTAACTATAACTCGCGCCCCGCAATGCACTGCTGATTACATCATATATTATATCACTCATGACATGGTCATTGACATCACTGGTGACATCACTGATGACATCACTGGTGACATCTCAAATGACATCACTGACGACATAATCCACGTGATAATCTGATGCACCTCCTCAACAGCCTATTATAACCTTTGATACACTAACTCTAAAATACAGACTGCCATTGTCGAAACCATAGACACCAATACCAGTTACTACATACCCACTCACTGATTCCTAGGTCTACACACACATACACTCACTCATCCATACAGTCACTCATGCATGCAGTCACTCAGCAATACAGCCACTATCATATGCACTCATACACCCATAGAGACACTCACATACCGCCACTCACCCATAGAGTTACTCACACAGCTAGTCAGTCATGCATTCTGACCAGTCGATTAATAGTTAACCTTCAAGAGAAAAGTGAGGTTTACGACATCTTGGGAGAAGGATTAGTTAGTAGGGTACTTTGTATGAGTCTGTAGTAAGGTACAGTCAAAGTAGGCCTCTTTCTGCACCTCTGTTGGTTCTTTCTGCACATCTCTTGCTTCTTTCTTTACCTTTCTTCCTCTTTCTGAACTTCTGTTGCCTCTTTCTGCATTTCTCTTGCTTCTTTCTGCACCTTTCTTCCTCTTTCTGCACCTCTCTTGCCTCTTTCTGTACTTCTCTTGCTTCTTTCTGCGACTTTCTTCCTCTTTCTGCACATGTCCCACCTATGTAGGCATAGTTAGAAATTAGCATTTAAAAACCTTAGAAATTCACTAAAAAAAACATAGGTTTCAGGGACGTTATAGTTAGAAATTAGCATTTGAAAAACCTTTGAAATTCACTGAAAAAACCCAAAACTTTCAAGACAGGAGCTCGCCTGAGTGAACCATTAGTTTTGAAAATTTCGAAAATATCATCCACGTGATAATCACCTCCACATCCTAATATAACCTTTGATACACCCACTCTAAAATACAGACTGCCATTCTTGAAACCATAGACACACCAATACCAGTTACTACATACCCACTCACTGATTCCTAGGTCTACACACACATCCACTCCCTCATCCATACAGTCACTCATACATGCAGTCACTCATCAATACAGCCACTATCATATGCACTCATACACCCATACAGACACTCACACACCACCACTCACCCATTGAGTTACTCACACAGCTAGTCAGTCATGCAAAGAACCAATTGCACTCCCATTTACTCACCTATACAGTTATACACACACCACCTCACTTATTTATACAAATACTAATACATACTTACTCTCTTATACAATCACTGACACAAGCACACACTCATCCATACAGCCACTCTCACAATCACTCTCACATATAATCATTTATATACTCCAACACTCACACATACTGCCTTTCACATATGTAGTTACTCACACATGTACCACTGAGACATCCATTCACTCACCAAAACAGCCATCCACCCACCCATACAGCCCCTCACAGACGTACTCTTGAACCCATACACCCAGTGAATCACCCACTCACACATCCATGCAGGGAGTCACACACACCCCACCCACCCACACAGACACTCAGGCACCCATTCAGTTACTCAGACAACCAATCAAAAACCCATATAGACACTCATGTAGCTACTCACCAACCCAAGCAGCCACTTACACACCAACTGATAGACTGATACAGACATTCATAAAGATTAGTCAGTCACCCATGTATTAGTAAGACACATTTAATCACTCACCTATACAGTCAGTCATGCACCTATTAAATCATCATTTCAGACACTCATACACCCACTCATTCTTCAATACACCTTGTCATATATATATATAAAACATATTTAAACTTTTTAAAAACACTCAGTCACTGGATGATATCATCAGTGATGTCATCTGAGATGTCATCAGTGATATCATCAGTGCTGTCATCAATGATGTCACTGACCATGTCATGAGTGATGTAATATGTGATGTCATTAGCAGTGCATTGCAGGGGCGCGAGTTATAGTTAGCTTAACTAACTAGAACGGCCGAATTTCTCTGGTTTTGTACGAGTCAAATGTCCAACTAACTATAACGTCCCTGAAACCTGTGGTTTTTTCAGTGAATATATATTTATATATATATATATATATATATATATATATAAAATCCGTGATGTCATTGACCATGTCATGAGTGATGCAATATGTGAAATCATAAGCAGTGCATTGCAGGGGCGAAAGTTATATTTAGCTCAGGTAACTATAACTGCTGAATTTCACTGGTTTTGTACGAGTGAAATCTGAGCCTAACAATATTGTCCCTGTAACCTTTGGTTCTTGCAGTGAATTTCAAAGGTTTTTACTTCTATTTTGTAACTATAAAGTCCCTGTTACCTTTGTTTTTTTCTGTTAATTTCTAAGGTTTTTCACATTCTATTTCCTAACTACAGCATCCCTGTAACCTTTGTTTTTTTAAGTGAATTTCTATTTTCTTTTAACTGGTAGTCACATTTGCAGAGTGGTGGAGAAAGGGAACAGGGCATCCAACCAGCTCTCAGGAATCCTGCTGTGTAGGACTTACTGGAGGTAACAGGAGGGCTTCTGGGCCCCCAAGAACCCTCAGCATCCAAGAGGACTTCATCCCCTAACCAGCAGTGCACCAGGAGGCACGTTTGTCGAGTGATGGGGAAAGGAGGCATGGCCTCCAAAGTCTTCTCAGCAATCGTGCTCTGTGGGACTTACTGGAGGCAACAGGAGAACTTGTTGCCTCCCAAGTACCCTCTGGAGCCAAGGGGACCTCATCCCTCAACCAGGAGTGTTCCAGGAAGCGTGTTTACAGAGTGGTGGAGAAAGGGGTCATAGCCTCTGAAGTTCTCTCAGCAATAACATTGTGTCAGACTTACTGGAAGTAACAGGAGGGCTTGTTGGCCCCCAAGGACCCTCAGCCTCCAAGAGGATTTCATCCCCCAACAGGAAGTGCACAAGGAGGCGTGTTTGCAGAGTGGTGGAGAAAGGGGTGCCTCTGAAGACATCTCAGCAATCCTGCTGTGTGAGGCTTACTGGAGGTAACAGGAGGGCTTGTTAGCCACCAAGGACCTTCTGCAACAAAGGAGACTTCATCCCCCAACCAGCAGTGCACCAGGAAGCACATTTGCAGAGTGGTAGAAAAAGGGGCAATGGCCTCAGAAGTCCTCTCAGCAATCCCACTGTTTGGGACCTACTGGAGGTAACAAGAGGGCTTGTTGGCACCAAAGGACCCTCTAAAGCCAAGGGGACTTCATCCCCTAACCAGTTGTGTGCCAGAAGGTGCATTTGCGGAGTGCTGCGAAAAGGGTGTGGGGCTTCCGGGCAACTTGCCGGTCATTTTTTTCTTAATTTATTAGGGAGGGGGGGTGCGTGGCCCCCCTTCCCATGGCCATTTTCCGCTCCAGGGACCCCATCCCCCGGGGCCTGGCCATTTTTAAAACAAAATATTTATAAATTAAATGGAGGGGGTGGCCGCGCAGACCCCCCTCCTGGGCCGAATGCAGACCCGGAGATCCCATCCTCTGGGGCCCAGCCACAAATGTGTGAGCCCTGGTTACACCCAGGGTACCCACTCGACACTGTTGGGGACCGTGGGCGGAGCCTGAAGGCCCCTACTGTCTGTGTTTGCTCCTACTAGAGCCGGCATTGTTTTTACACATAGGGAGCTGCTAAACATGGAGCTTCCTGTGCTTAAAAGAAATAATGCTCCACTTTTAGCAAGCAAGAGCATTAATGCCTCGGGGCCCTGGCCCACGCGGGAGCCTATTAATAATGATAATAATTTAAAAAAGAATTCCAGTGGGGGTCGCAGATCCAGCGCGACTCCCGTTGAAAGCTTTTTTTTTTTAAATGCTGTTTTGGTCCTGCAGGGTCCCTGTTGCACCCCTCCCCCCCACCCAAGAGGCCTAGAAGGTGCGGGTGTTTCTACCCTGCCCCCTTTTCTTTTTATTTACGTTCTTTCAGTGACTCGGTTCAAGCTGAGTCAAAAGATTGCTGCCAAAACCTACTTGTTTGAGGTGTTGGCAGCCAATCAGATCTCAGCATGAGATCGGGAGGGGTCATCGATCCAATGCGTCCCTTGATACACGATTGGAAATTTCTTTAAATAACTGCACAACTACTAAACAGATCAACACCAATTAATAAAAAGGTCACTTTCTGGACCAACCGCTCCCTTTCTGCCAAATGTGTTGTAATTCCAATCAGCAGTTCAAGCTGTAGCTGTGTCTAAAATTCCTATGGAAATTAACATGGGGAAAATGTGTTTTGGGACCCCGTTTAACATATCAAAATGAAACTTTCAACACAGCAGCTAAAGTGAGTGGCAAAGCACTTTTGAAATTTTTAGAAGATTCATAAAACAATGCCAAAGTTATTGGCAAATGAAAAAACACTCTTCCCATGGCAACTACATCCTAACTATATCTACCTACTGACGACTGCCAGTAGTTAATATGCTTAATACTTACCTAATACTTACATTTAAAACACATATGCCTTTACCATTCATGCCTTTACAACGAAATTTGTTGTAAAGGCATGAGTGGTAAAGGCATATGTGTTGTAAAGGCATGTGTGGTAATGCGAGGTAATGGCACTCGCATTGTAACGGACGCATTGTAAAGGTAATGCATGGTAACAGCCGCGTTGTAATGGCTGTTTTTCATTCCCAATTTTATAAGTCCTTGTAAATCTGGGAATGCCTCAAAAGCCATGGGAGCTGTGTGGGAACACCCAAAGCATCACCCAAGGAGCACCTCCCTTGCCAAGAGTAAGGCAACACAACGATTTGTGCAGCGTTGCTTTACTCTAGATTTTTGAAGCCATTCAAAGCCACTGGATTTTGGGCTTAGGGTTAGAGTTCTGATTGGCTGATAGATCTGGGTTTCTTATTGGTTCCTAGGGTTAAAGTTCTGATTGGCTGACAAATCTGGTGTTCTGATTGGGAAACAGCGTTTACTACACATGGGATAGATCGCATGCCATTACAACGCGGTTGTTACAACGACCGAGTTGTAACATCGCGAACCATTACATTGCAAGTTGTTACAACGACTTGCGATAGGGGGCACAAGGTGTTGGATTTACAATCCAACACCTTCCCTGCTGTTGCACAAACTGGAGTAGGAATAGTAAATAATACTATTCCTAAGTCCAGCGCGCCCCCTACAGCAAGTCATTGTAATGACTGCGATGTAATGCTTTGCGATGTAACAACGCGGTAGTTGTAACGACCGCGTTGTAATGGCATGCTATCTAACGCATGCGTAGTAAAGATATATATTCGTTCCGATTGGTTCCTAGGGATAGAGTTTCTGTTGGGCTTAGGACTTAGGGTTAGAGTTTGATTGGCTAATAGGGCTAGGGCTGTGATTGGTTTATAGGGCTAGGTCTCCCATTGGCTTTAGCGATTAGGGATAGGGTTCCTATTGGTGAGGTTTAGGGCTAGGGTTCTGATTGGCCAGAAGGCACTTGACCTAGGGCTATTTAGCCTTAAGGCTCAGACCATCTCAGCCACGGCATCTCAGCTAGGGCCGGACAGGACAAGGGCAGTTGCCTGTTTGGGCCTGTTTGGGACAGGTCGAGCCTAAAGCCAGAGATGCTGCCCTTTTTGCCATTCGCCAACAACCACCTTAACTCATCCAAATCCACAAACAAAAAACACACTCTCAGCAAATGCACTCTACTCATTTACTACAAGCAAACCGTGTCCACATTTAATTGACTCAACAACCACTGCAAAACCCCTCAAACCACACCCATACACCCTTCTACACCTACTACCACACAATTACGTCTTCACTCTCACACAAAATACCCCTCTGTCCTATACCACAAACAAATCCACACATCACCAACACAACACAAAGCCACATTATGAATAAATTTAGTCCATCCAGACAAACACTCCTTGTCCATACAAAACACCGGCTCTACCCTTAACTTGATCCCAATAGACCCCTCTCTGTCACCACCAAATCAATACTCAGTCCTCTATCATATCATCCACCATCACCCTCCTCCTCTTTTTACCAAAAAACACCCTACCAAACAATACTTACACTCTAATACACCACATATATTACCTCTTCCAGCTATCAACTCTAACACATACACTTATAACTCTTGTCCATCCCCTATAACACACCACATACACTATTTTCCTAAACAAGTCACCACCCCTTTGCCATTCAACTTCCACTCACCAACAGTACTTTACATACAATTCCTTCTACATCCATTTCTCCTCTCACTACCCCACAAAAAACAAAACATAACACTGACACCAACACATCAAAAACTCCCACACACACCATTTCATAATACATTCCATCACAAATTAGAAACATACACCCACTCCCACCCTCCTGACTACACAAATAATACACACCCTAAACCATCTTTACTCCCAAATGTTCTCTCTTCACCCACACCTAACAAAAATACACCAACAAAACAACTCTCATTCAACTGCCTCCCATCCATTGCATAATTCAGAGCCTTACAACATGAACCACGTGCTCCATCCCTAACTCACACACCTTCCACCCTAAACAAACGCAAACAAACTAAACAACATGCCACTTTCCACAACTTCGCATTTCCAGTTCCATTACACAACAAGGCTACTCTACAAAAACAAAACCGCTCACCAACTCATTCCCAACCACCATCTCCACCACCTACACACAGACTCATCAAAACGCCATCTAAGCCTGCTGGACAAGGAATACAATATAGAAAAACAACAGTATTGCTATTCTCATACAGCTAATACCAGCACTTGTGAGACACCTACTACAAGTTTAAAAAATACTGCTCACTCTTCTACAAAACAAAGTCACACCACCACCAAAATACAATCTCTAAATTGCCTATTAATAAATGTTCGATCTCTCTCTAAAAACAAGCACCACATCTACGACCTACTTACTGATACACAACCTGACTTACTCTTCATAACTAAATCATGGTTAGGAGATGGCATGGCTCCAGTGTTGCATGAAGCCATTGTTCTAGGGTCACTATCACACACAATTGTAAAGGCAAAAGAGGAGGTGAACTAGCTGTTATATTCAAGCAAACAATAAATCTCACTAGAGCTGACGACATTTCCAGACAAGGTTGAGAGGCCCTCATCACAAGATGCAAACCTACACCATCTTGCTTCTGTAACTTCCTTCTCCTATACTGACTTCCACCTAGCAATGCAACATTCCTAGACACATTTCTAGACACAGTGTCAAAGCTGATGACACTTTAACCTATGCATTCTTGGTTACCTAAACATTTGGTCTGACAAACCCAATATGCCCTATCCAAAAACAATCATCACTGGCCTAGACACACTGAGCCTACATCAGATCATTCACAAACCCACACACATTGCTGGAGACATCCTAAATGTCATTTTTGCTAATCAAGAACTAGTTACCTTTCAAAAGATTACTCCAGTCAGATGGTCAGACCACCATTTGCTAGCTTTCCAATATAAAACACCACAAAGCTACACACCTAAAACATCCACCAATCGACCATGGAATAAACTCAATTTTGAATACTTAGAAACACAACTAACATCCAACACAGATCTAGACACAATAAATTCTGTCCAAAAACTATATGAGTGGCTAGAGGAAGCTTTTGATATCCTAATACCACTCAGGACAACAAAACAGGACAAAAGAAAACTGGCACCTCGGAGAAAAACAGAACTAAATGAGATAAAACAGCAAATTAGAAAGCTGCAATACACCTGGCTCAAAACAAACAGTAATCAAGACAAACTTCACCTACAGAAATGAAAGTCAACAATAAAAAAAAATAAAAAAAAGGTACTATTCAGACTGAATTCAAAATGCTAAATGTGCAAAGAAAGAAGTTTATAAAATTCTCGTTGAATGTATAAACCTAAAGGCATAGAAGGAACGTATCCCATTACTCAAGAATTCACTGACAAACTGGCAAATCATTACACAACCAAAGCAGACAAGTACATCTCCTATTTAAAACAAAGGAAATCCACCACCACCACCCCATTTCCAAAAATCTACTCCACAAATAAGCTATTTCAGCCTCTTCAATCATTCAAACAAATATCGCACAGCCAATTTATGGATCTGGTCAAAGCAAGCAGGACAGCCGGCTGCCCTTCTGACCCTTGTCCACCACAAATATTCAAAAGCATTCCTTTATCTACCTTGGCTGCCACGCCAGTAAGAAAAATTGTCAATAATTCTTTAACTACGGGAATCTTTCGTGAAAACCTAAACAAGGCATGCATACACCCATTACTAAAAAAAAAAAGAAACATGGACCCACATGACCCCAACAACTACAGACCAATTACAAATGAGCCTTTCCTGGGCATACTGATAGAAAGAGCAGCATTCGACCAGATGTCACAATTAATTGAAGATAACTCCATACTTTCAGACTACCAAACAGGATTCCGCATAGAATCTGCTCTCATCGCCATCTGGGATGACCTTAAACACACAGTAGACTCCAACTGGGTTGCTGCACTACTTCTCTTGGATCTCTCAGCTGCCTTCAACACAGTTGACCATGACACTCTTTTGCAAAGATTCTACGAAGCCGGCATAGAGGGGACTGCTCTGACTGGATCACATCCTACCTTCAAAACAGGCCAAATGTCATCTATACTCTATCTTTCTCATCCGAAACCGTACTTTTGAAAACGAGGGGTCCCTCATCTGGCCCATGCTTTTTAACCTCCATATGAAGTAATTACTGGCAATGATCAATGAATTTCAGCTCACAAGCTATAACTATGCAGATGACACACAACAAATACTCCTTAAAGTGGAAAGCCCCAAAGACATTGAAAACTCAAAAATTTTCAGTTACCTCGAAGCCATTGATCAATGGATGACATAGAGCCATCTCAAACTGAATGCTTTCAAAACAGAAATACTGTGTGGTGATTGGAAATTAACACACTCTGCCATCTGGCCTGACGGTCTGGGACCAAGTCCTACAATATCTAAGGAAGTAAGAAACCTTGGAATTATCATGGACTCTAAGTTATTAATGAATACCCAAGTGGACAAATTAGCAAGATCAAGCTTCATTACTATAAAAACTCTTTGACGCATCTTCCCCAACCTGGGATTTCCACACAAGGACCAGGATACTATCTCTCTTGAAGTGTCTAAACTTGATTATGCAAATGGCCTCTACCACAGGGCATCTTTATCAACTATGAAAAGATTACAACGGATTTAGAACTCTGTTGCCAGACTACATGTAAAGCCACAAGCCCACAACACCCCTGCCATGAGGGTCCTACACTGGTTACTGGTTGCCAGAAGATCCACATTCAAGCTGCTTTGTATAATCCACAAAGCACTGCATGGAAAAGAACCACATTTCATCAGGAATGAAATCACCAAATACTTTCAAATACGAACCTCTACTCCAGATGGGCACCTTGCCTTAAAATCCCACCATACAAGAAAAAACCCATAGGTGGCAAACCTTTCTCTGTTCAAGCAGCCAAACTATGGAATTCATTACTCCCTAACATAAGATCCAGAGATAACTATCTTCTCTTCAGAAGACTACTCAAGAGTTGGCTCTTTCCTACATAACCACCATATTCAAACACAAATATACTGCACCCCAAAGGACCCTACGATCAGCCCAGCTCTCCTACGCCGTGGTCCCCCGCACCAGAAAGACCAGATCGGGAGGCCGCTCCTTCTCCTTCCTCGCGGCCAAAGCATGGAACGCCCTTCCGCTCCACCTCAGACAGACAACATCGCTCCCCATCTTCACAAGAAACCTCAAAACCTGGCTCTTCGACAGACCCCCTCCTTGATGGAATGGAACCTGCACCCACCCCTAGCGCCTTGAGACCCTTACGGGTGAGCTTTAACAAACCCCTGATTGATCGATTGATTGATATCCCTGTGTGTATAAAAATGTAATTTGATTATATGTATGTATGTAGATATGTGCATTTCTTTGTATAAATATGTATAGTAATTATGTTTTTTAAATATATATTCTTCAGGTCTGCTTAACAAATGTACATATTACTTATGGTTAAATATATAAATATATTATTCTATGCTACATCTATCACAATATTTAAATATTATCATAACTATTTAATCTAGAATTGCTTCACTATTGAAACATTGAATAAATATGTTTAAAAAGTATAAAAATAGTTAGAAATATACAAATAAATTAGCTTAAAGCACAGCAACACTTAAAAGTCTGAGTTTATTATACAACTTAAATCTTGATATATTACCTTCCTTATACATGTAAACTCTCTATGTACTTATGTATATATAGAGAAAATCAGCTGCCATGTAGAAATATGAAAATCTGATATCAAAGTTAAGAAAAAACAAGCATACTGTTATGAGAAATTCTGATCAGGGCAGGAACATTGTGCTGTGACCCATGGATATGTATGTGCAAGAAGTTCACAAGCAATTGAATGGAAGTGGCTGTTATATGAAATGTGATTGAGCACTAATAACCCAAACCCAGATACAATACAAAGCAGAGTTAGAAAGTTGGATGAATGATGGTCTATTGTCATATGAGGAATATATGTTCATGCAAAATGACAACCCGAAGACCCCAGTACATTATTTAATTCCAAAAACCCACAAGAATGCTCAAAATCTGCCAGCCCGCCCAATAATTTCGGCAAAAGGAAGTTTAATGGAGAATACATCCAAATACATTGATTTTTTTCTTACAACAGCATGTAAAAAACGTACCTTCTTATGTGAAAGACTGTGGGGACTTTCTAAATTTGATTTATGATATCCCGATGGAAAAAGATTATGTGATGATAGCCACTGATGTCACAACACTATACACAAGTAATTTGCCTGTAGATGGTCTGAGTGCTATGAATCACTTTCTCCAAAGTAAACCAGTTAGTTTATACAAACACACTCAGATGCTACTAACTATGTCTAAAAGATGTCTGGAGGGTAACTTCTTCCTATTTGGGGGGGAGCAGTAACAGCAGGTTTGTGGGACTGCAATGAGTACCTGTTTTGCCCCCAACTACGCATGCTTACACGTGGGCTGGTGGGAGGAACAGGTGCTCCGCAGGGATCATGAGGAAACATGGGAGAAACACATCATAGTCTGGACCAGATTCATTGATGATCTTTCTGCAGTGTGGAAGGGGTCAGTAGAATCTGCAGAGCAGTTTGTCAGGAATTTGAAGATCAACACCTTAAATTTACACTTCACATATGATGTCAGTAAAACCATGGTAACATTTCTGGATTTGGAGGTCTATGTACATGAAGGGAAGTGGGAGACAAGGTTGCATAGGAAAAAAACAGCAGGTAACACAACTTTTCATGTATTCAGCTTCTAGCCGAGCAACACAAAGATGAGTATCTCGTATGGCGAAATGATACGTGCTAAAAGGAATTGTAGCACAATTAGCATGCAGAATGAAATGGAAAGAAAGTTTGAGCAGAGGGGATATAGTTCCACAGTTGTGGGGGTGACATGAAAGGCAGCAAACAAAAGAAAGGGGAAACTGTTTTGTTTTCCAAATCTGACAAAAGTAAGTCTAAAGAAGGGCAAGCAACAATAAGATATTTAACCCGATGTAAAATCAAGAGAAAGAACTGAGAGCTCTCCTTAGAAAAACCTGGTGAATGGTGAAATCAGATCCAATAATAGGGAAACTGGTGCAGAAACATCCTTTGATTATATACAGAATGGCATCATCCTTGAGGGATGCCATTGTACAGAACAGTCCAGAGATGCTGTGAGAACAAAGCTGGCTACAACCTCAACCAGGTTTTAGAAAGTGCTCACGATGCAGGGTCTGTACTGTAGGTCAAAACACCACCACGTACTTGACACCCTTCAGCACAAAAACAGTGAACATAAGAAGAGCGTATTATTGCAAAACAGAATACACTGTGTATGTCTTGACATGCACATGTAATTTGAGATATGTAGGTCGTTCTACACTGCCTGCCAGTAAGAGGATATTACAGCACATGCATTCCATTACAAATAGTAATCCTGTGGCTCGCCATTGTGAGACATATCACCAAAATGACCAGAAACAAATTAAATATTATGTGATTGACGTGGTACCTGCCAGTACAAGGGGATAGACTGAACTAAATGCCTGAGAGAATTTGAAATTAGATACATAGTTAATTTGGACTGTAAAACACCAAATGGTCTAAATTATGATGAAGCATTACATTCTAGTCTCTAACTGAATAAAGGTTTAATATATGTAGTGACACTGATACAACACATTGAGTTGCATCCCTTTTCGCAAGACAGTTAATTCAGTGGCACCTATATATGTGTGATGAAATGACCTGGGTTTTTATCCTTTTCTCATTCTTTTTTTCCTTTTTCTTTTTCTCATATCATGAATATTTATAATATTAACCGAATCCAATGAAGTAATTTGATTTAATGTGTAAATATTCAAGAATGATCCAGTTATGATAGGTGAAAAAATTGATTTGTACAGTGCCTATATGTAAGGAGAGAGATGTAAATTGCTTGATTGAGTGATATTACTGAAATTAAATGTTTGTATCACAAACAGCCCACTCTAGCGAAACGATGATGATGTGAAAGACAATGTAAACAATCATGTTCAGAATCAGGGAGGTTGCATGTAATTAACAGTAACACAATCGAATCATCCCTGTTTCATTTGCAATCAAGTCTATTTTAATTGGGCACTTGCCACAAACAAAGATCGATGGGCATGTTTAAGAACAAGATATGCAATTTGCCCATGAGAAAATGTAATTTTGAATTTTTATTTAAAATAAAAATGTTGAATCAATACGAAAAGAATCAGTAATTAATGAGTTGTGGAAAAATGAATCTGAATTGAATTAATAATTTCAAATGATGAGTGCCGATGTACACAATAGAATATAAGTCCTGCTTCTCTTTTTATGAGAAATGAAACATAAAGGAAATGACACAATGTGTGCATGTCATGTGACCAAGGCCTCTTTGTACGGCTAAAATGCGAAATGGCGGAAGGCGAATAAAGAAAGAAAATCATATATAGAATAGAACCTTGTTCAGCACTCTCTTAGATAAATGCAATTGACCATCATGTCATGGGTAAGTTAAATGACACAAGTATGTTTGAGCACAACTTCACATTTAGCAAAACAATTCAAAGGTCAATGATATCTTTTCTCGAAATATAGATAAACGCAAGAGTCCATCAGTTCTTATTCAACTTGTTGATTTATTAATTTGGTCATTCCAGCAAGGATTCAGCCAAAACGTGTTTCGTCTAACATAGACTTTTTCAAGGCAGGTCAAAGTTAGATATCAGGGACCTCCTCTCGACCGGACTACATTTCTTTGGACCGTGATCTTATACTACGAGTTATTACTATCATAAGATCACATATATACTTTTCCGAATGAGACAACACTGGTTTATCTGATACGACGCAGAATGGTCAATGAAACTTGGACACCATACAGGGATGTGGAATGATTACCATCGGGCAAACAAATTCCTTTTTGATATCTATTTGTTTTTTGGGTGCTATTTTATGACGCTGCGGTGCTGAAAACCGAACGTCAGGGACGTCTAGATATCTAACTTTGACCTGCCTTGAAAAAGTCTATGTTAGACGAGACACGTGTTGGCTGAATCCTTGCTGGAATGACCAAATGAATAAATCAACAAGCTGAATAAGAACTGATGGACTCTTGCGTTTATCTATATTTCAAGAAGAGATATCATTGACCTTTGAATTGTTTTGCTAAATGTGAAGTTGTGCTCAAACATACTTGTGTAGTTTAACTTACCCGTGACATGATGGTCAATTGCATTTATCTAAGAGAGTGCTGAACAAGGTTCTATTCTATATATGTTGGTACACATTAGATTTCTAATGTGCAATTATCACCTCTGGGTAGTAGGTGAACTGAACTTATATAGCACCTCAAGCTGACTAGAACTCGTTTTTTCATTGTACTCACACATGACTTGATCGAAAACAACATATTAATATTTGAGGTGCCATTGGGGACCACTACTACCTCAATTGAATCTATTCAAAGAAAGAAAATCAATGCATTTGAGTGTCTGTTTCGTTTTGGGAAAAGTGAAAAGTAGTCATAACATATATATATATACATATATATATATATACAGCCGGTGCTCACGGCGGAGAGAAGACCATTCTCCGCAACCAAGAACGTGAAGTTCGAAACGCGTAGGGAGGAAGAGAGCTTTGTTTGAATAAAAGCCTTTCAACTGCTAAGGTGTGTGCCGCGTTTCACTGCTTTGTTGGAACATATATATATATATATATATATATATATATATATATATATATATATATATATATATATATTCACTGAAAAAACCATAGGTTTTAGGGACAGTTATAGTTAGTTGGACATTGCACTCGTACAAAACCCGTGAAATTCCCCGTTATAGTTAGTTCAGCTAACTATAACTCGCGCCCCGCAATGCACTGCTGATGACATCACATATTACATCACTCATGACATGGTCAGTGACATCACTGATGACATCTCAAATGACATCACTGATGACATCACTGATGACATCATGCAGTGACTGTGTGTTTCTGTAATGTTTAAATATGTTTAATATATATAGGCAAAGGCGTAGTGAAGAATGACTGGGTGTATAAGTGTGTCAATGGATGATTGAGTAGGTGCGTGACTGACTCTACAAGTGAGTGATTAAACGTATCTTACTGAATGCATGGGTTACTGACTAAACTGTGTGAATGTCTGTATCCGTTTGTCTGTTGGTGTGTAAGTGTATGCATGGATTTGCGAATAGCTACATGAGTGTCTATATGGGTTATTGATTGGTTGTCTGAGTATCTGTATGGGTGCCTGAGTGTTTGTGTGGGTGAGGTGTGTGTGACTCTGTACATAGATGTGTGAGTGGGTGATTCACTGGGTGCATGATTTGAAGAGTGCATCTGTGATGGACTGCTTGGGTGGGTGAGTGTAAGTATGGGTGTGTTAGTGAGTGAATGTATATCTCAGTGGTACATGTGTGAGTAACTATATATGTAAAAGGCAGTATATATGTGTGTTAGAGTTTTTAAAAGGCTATAAGTGAGAGTGTGTGATTGTGAGAGTGGCTGTATGGATGCATGTGTGCTTGTATCAGTTATTGTATAAGAGCGTAAGAATGTGCTAGTATTTGTATGAGTAAGTGAGCTGGTGTGTGTATAACTGAGGTGAGTAAATGGGTGTGTGATTATTTTTTTGCATGACTGACTAGGTGTGTGAGTACCTCTATGGATAAGTGGCGGTGTGTGAGTGTTTATATAGGTGTATGAGTGCATATGTTAGTCCTGTACTGAGTGACCATAAGTATGAGTGACTGTACGGGTGAGTGAGTAGATGTGTGTGTGTAGACCTAAGAATCAGTGAGTGTGTATGTAGTTATTGGTGTTGGAGTGTCTATGGTTTTGACAATGGCAGTCTGTAATTTACAGTGGGTGTATCAAAAGTTATATTATGGTGTGAGAAGATGCATGAAATTATCACATGGATGATGTCATCAGTGATGTCATTTGAGATGTCATCAGTGATGTCATCAGTGATGTCACTGACCATGTCATGAGTGATGTAATATGTGATGTCATCAGCAGTGCATTGCGGGGGTGCGAGTTATAGTTAGCTGAACTAACTATAACGGGGGAATTTCACGGGTTTTGTACGAGTGCAATGTCCAACTAACTATAACTGTCCCTAAAACCTATGGTTTTTCAGTGAATTTGTAAGGTTTTTTAAATGCTAATTTCTAACTATAACGTGCCTGAAACCTATGGTTTTTTCAGTGAATTTCAAAGGTTTTTTAAATGCTAATTCCTAACTATAACATGTCTGAAACCTATGGATTTTTTCAGTGAATTTCAAAGGTTTTGTAAATGACAATTTTTAAATGTATTAATTGTTATATTTATTTTTTTGATACTGATTTACTACATTTTTTTAAACTTTTATTTTTACATATTTTATTTTTTAAATTACATTGTAATTACATTATACATTACATTACAAAATATACTTTCTCAGAATGAATTACTTTAGTTTAAATACTTTGCAAATAGGCAATAGACTTTTAAGTACAGTAGTTACAGTTGTTGCAATGGGCAACACAATTTCAAACACAATGCAACATTGAGCTCAATGTGAATTTCTAGTTAAATGCAATTAGTTACTTTATGGATTACTTTTCTAACCACAGGACTGGATCCTAGATTCAGTCCTGGGACATCTCCTGTAAACAGTTGAGTTAAAGCGTTTTGGTTACAGTAGTGATTTTTAAGGAATATTATTGTATTTTAAAAGTTGACAGAAACTTTTTCACATAGAATCACCAATGTTATCCTATGGGAGGAAATTCACTTAGCAGGTAAGTAGTGTTATCGTTACTTTTTCTTACTCAGTGGTGGATCCTGGATCCAGCACTGGTGCATCTCCTGTAAACAGTTGAAAGAATGCGTTTAAGTCATACAGGCGATTTTTAAGGAATATTTGTAGTTTGTGAAAATCGACACTTTGAAACTTTTCTGCTGAAAACCAGACAATGGATTCCTATGGAAGGAAATACAAGTTACTGGTAAGTACTTTTAGAATTACTTTTCAGGGTCAGTGCTGGGCTAAAAGATGCAGCACTGGGTTCTCTCCTGATAACAGGTGAGTAAATCGGAATTCGTAGTTCGGCTGATTTTAGAGGAATATTATAAAGTTAAAAAACGCCACACTTAGAAGAATTTCCAAGTCAATGTTAGCCTATGGAAGGAAATTCAATTACTGGTAAGTATGGTTAAAATTACTTTTCAGGATGAGTACTGGGCTCAAAGTTGCAGCACTGAGGTCTCTCCTGATAACAGGTGAGTACATCGGAATTCGTAGTTCGGCTGATTTTAGAGGAATATTTGTATGTTTCAAAAATCGACACTTAGAAACTTTTTCAGCAAAAAGCAGGCAATGATATCCTATGGAAGGAAATTCAAGTTACTGGTAAGTATGGTTAAAATTACTTTTCAGGATCAGTACTGGGCTCAAAGATGCAGCACTGAGGTCTCTCCTGATAACAGGTGAGTAAATCGGAATTCGTAGTTCGGCTGATTTAAGAGGAATATTATAAAGTTCCAAAACTCCACACTTAGAAGAATTTCCAAGTGAAACCAGTCAATGTTAGCCTATGGAAGGAAATTCAAGTTACTGGTAAGTACGGTTAAAATTACTTTTCAGGATCAGTACTGGGCTCAAAGATGCAGCACTGAGGTCTCTCCTGATAACAGATGAGTAAATCGGAATTCGTAGTTCTGCTGATTTTAGAGGAATATTTGTATGTTTCAAAAATCGACACTTGGAAACTATTTCAGCAAAAAGCAGGCAATGATATCCTATGGAAGGAAATTCAAGTTACTGGTAAGTACGGTTAAAATTACTTTTCAGGATCAGTACTGGACTCAAAGATGCAGCACTGAGGTCTCTCTTGATAACAGGTGAGTAAATCTGAATTCGTAGTTCTGCTGATTTTAGAGGAATATTTGTATGTTTCAAAAATCGACACTTAGAAACTTTTTCAGCAAAAAGCAGGCAATGATATCCTATGGAAGGAAATTCAAGTTACTGGTAAGTACGGTTAAAATTACATTTCAGGATCAGTACTGGGCTCAAAGATGCAGCACTGAGGTCTCTCCTGATAAAAGGTGAGTAAATCGGAATTCGTAGTTCGGCTGATTTAAGAGGAATATTATAAAGTTCCAAAACTCCACACTTAGAAGAATTTCCAAGTGAAACCAGTCAATGTTAGCCTATGGAAGGAAATTCAAGTTACTGGTAAGTACGGTTAAAATTACTTTTCAGGATCAGTACTGGGCTCAAAGATGCAGCACTGAGGTCTCTCCTGATAACAGGTGAGTAAATCGGAATTCGTAGTTCTGCTGATTTTAGAGGAATATTTGTATGTTTCAAAAATCGACACTTAGAAACTATTTCAGCAAAAAACAGGCAATGATATCCTATGGAAGGAAATTAAAGTTACTGGTAAGTACGGTTAAAATTACTTTTCAGGATGAGTACTGGGCTCAAAGATGCAGCACTGAGGTCTCTCCTGATAACAGGTGAGTACATCGGAATTCGTAGTTCGGCTGATTTTAGAGGAATATTATAAAGTTCCAAAACTCCACACTTTGAAGAATTTCCAAGTGAAACCAGTCAATGTTAGCCTATGGAAGGAAATTCAAGTTACTGGTAAGTACGGTTAAAATTACTTTTCAGGATCAGTACTGGGCTCAAAGATGCAGCACTGAGGTCTCTCCTGATAACAGGTGAGTAAATCGGAATTCGTAGTTCGGCTGATTTTAGAGGAATATTTGCACAATGGTGAAGGAAGGGGGTGGGGCCTGAGGTGACATGTCTGCAAACACGCCCTGTGGCGCGTTTTAAGTTGGAGAATTAATTCCTCCTCAATCCCGAGGGTCCCTAGGGGCCAACTAGCCCACCAGGTACCTCCAGTATGCGCCAGAGAGCTGTGTTGCAGAGAGGTGTTCAGAGGCCACGCCCCTTTTTACAACACTCTGCAACGCAGCTCCGTGGCGCTTACTGGAGGTACCTGGTGGGCTAGTTGGCCCCCAGGGACCCTCAGGATTGAAGGGGATTTAAATCCCCATCTTAAAACGCGCCACGGGGCCTGTTTGCACACATGTCATCTGAAGCCCCGCCCCCTCCCTTCACCACTGTGCAAACGCGCCCCGTGGCACATTTTAAGTTGGGGGATTAAGTCCCCTTGAATCCTGAGGGTCCCTGGAGTCCAACTAGCCCATCATGTACCTCCAAAAAGCGCCACAGAGCTGCATTGCAGAGAGGTGTAAAAAGGGGCGTGGCCTCTGTACACCTCTCTGCAACGCAGCCGCCTGGCACATACTGGAGGTTCCTGGTGGGCTAGTTGGCCCCCAGGGACCCCCAGTATTCAAGGGGAATTCGTTCCCCCTCTGCAAACGCGCCAGGGGGCACGTTTGCAGAGTGCTGACAAGGAGGGGGCGTGGCCTCCGGCGCGATGCCGTATTTTTTTTGGGGGGGGGGTTTTAAAGGGGGCTTTGTGGCCCCCCTTCTTTTTAATTATTTTGGGCCCTGGGGACCCCATTCCCCAGGGCCTGACCCCCTTTTATTTATTTTTTTTAAAAATGGAACGGGAAGGGGACCGCGTGGGCCCCCCTCCCGTGGCCAATTTCGACCCGGGGACCCCATCCCCCGGGTCATTGCCACATTTTTCTTTTTTGATGGAGGGGGGCTGCGTTGCCCCCCTCCTCAGGCCTCCTTAGGCCCCGGGGACCCCATCCCCCGGGGCCAGCCTTTTGTTAATTTTAATTTTTTAATCATGGGGGAGGGGGGCCGCGTGGCCCCCCTCCCGGGCCACTTGTAGCCCTGGTGACCCCATCCCCCGGGGCTGGCCCTCTACGTTGGGGACCGTGGGGGGGTCCCCAATCCCCCCACGGACCCGCCGGCTCTCCGCGTCCTGCGGGAGCCGGCATTGCTTTTCCACATGGGGAGCTGCTAAGATGCAGCTCCCCGTGTGGAAAAGCATTTGTCTTTGGTTTTTGGAAGAGAGAGCAGGTTTCCTGCTCTCTCTTCCAAAGACCAAAGCAGTTTGCTATGGCAGGGCGGGAGCCGCGAGGCTCCCGCCCTGCCATAGCAAACTACAGTGTCCCGGGGGTAGGCACCCCGGGACACTGCAGGAGCCGGCCCTGGGGGGTGGCGGTCCCCAGGGCCATCAAGGGCTCCAGGAGGGGGGCCGCGCGGCCCCCCTCCCACCATCTTGAAAGCCCCGGGGAGGTGGTGGTCCCCGGGGCTCTGGGGGTCCGTAACGGACCCCCATATTTAAATCTTTAGTGCCCCGGGAGGTGGCGGTCCCGGGCGTGTGGGGGGCTGGAGCCCCCACACACGTACTTATAAAATTAAAAGAAGCCCCGGGGTGGTGGTCCCCGGGGCTGCGGGAGGGCCGAGAGCCCTCCCGCACCATTTGTTTTTAAAGCCCCAGGGGGTGGCGGTCCCCAGGGCTTGGGGGGGCCTTAGAGGCCCCCCATTCATTAATTTCATAACCCCCACATGCCCCCGGGACTTGGCCCACCCGGGGGCCAATTAACAAGGAAGCGCGGGAGACCGCGCTTTGTTTTGGTTTTTTTCGGCAGGATCCGCGCACCCTAAGCGCATCCCGCCGATTTAAAAAAATGCTTTTTTCTGCCCAGGGGTCCTTGTGGGACCCCTGAGCAGGCCTAGAGGTCAGGGTGTTTCTACCCTGCCCCCTTTGTGCGTTTTGCGCAGTTGTTTCTTCTGCCTCGGTTCTACCTAGGGACAAAATGGCTGCCAACACTTCCTGATTTGGAGTGTTGACAGCCAATTAGCATGCAGCTCGTGATCGGGACGGTGCGCGCAGGGTGCGCTCAGGGTGCGCGGATCCGACGCGGCCATAGATATATATGTGATTTTACTTGTGATTTTCTCAGAAACTACTAAACGGAATTACACCATTTAAGCAAAAGGCACGACCCTGAACCAAGGGCTACCTCTTTGCCAAATTTGGTGTAATTCCGTTCAGCAGTTCGGGCTGTAGCTGCGACTAAAGGTTCCTATGGAAAAATGAATGGGGAAAACACGTTTTGGGACCCCCTTTTTATCGGCCCCGCTTGACGAATCACCCCGAGACTTTCAGGATAGGAGCGGACCGGAGCGCCCCAACAAGTTGGAAGCTTTGCGAAGATTCGTCAACCGGCGCCAACGTTATTGCAAATAGAATGTTGCGGATTTCCTATGGAAAATAGGTCCTAACTATAACTATCTACTGGCGACCGCCAGTAGATAATATATATACGTATATATATATATATATATATATATATATATATATATATATATATATATATGTATATATATATATATATATATATTATCTACTGGTGGTCGCCAGTAGATAGTTATAGTTACAACCTATTATCCATAGGAAATCCGCGACATTCTATTTGAAATAACTCTCTTTCCGGTTGACGTATCTTCGCAAAATTTTCAAACTTTGTGGCCCGCTCCGGTCCGCTCCTACCCTGAAAGTCTCGGGGGATTCGTCAAGCGGGGCCGAGAAAAAGGGGGTCCCAAAACGCGTTTTCCCCATGCAATTTTCCATAGGAAACTTTAGACACGGCTACAGCCCGAACTGCTGAACGGAATTACACCAAATTTGGCAAAGAGGTAGTTCTTGGTTCAGAAAGAACCCTTTTTGTTAAATGGTGTAAATCCGTTCAGTAGTTGCTGAGAAAATCAAAAGAAAAAAAGATAGGTATATCTAGGGCCGCGGATCCTCCCGAGCACGAGCTTTATGTTAATTGGCTGTCAACACTCCAAATCAGGAAGTGTTGGCAGCCATTTTATCCCTCGGTAGAACCGAGGGACAGAAACAAGTGCGCAAAGCGCACAAAGGGGGCAGGGTAGAAACACCCTGACCCCTAGGTCTGCTCAGGGGGTCCCACAAGGACCCCTGGGCAAAAAAATTTTTTTTTTTTTAAATCGGCAGGATGCGCTCAGGGAGCGCGAACCCTGCCGAAAAAAATCGAAGCGCGGTCTCCCGCGCTCGATGTCATTGGCCCCGGGTGGGCCAAGTCCCGGGGTATGCTGGGGGGGGTTAATTTTATGTGGGGGGCCTCTAAGGGCCCCCAAGCCCCGGGGACCACCACCCCCGGGGCTTTATGGATAATGGTGCGGGAGGGCTCTGAGCTCTCCCGCAGCCCCGAGGACCACCACCTCCCCGGGGCTTCTTTTTTATATTTAAAAACCTGTGTGGGGGGCTCCAGCCCCCACACGCCCGAGGACCACCACCTCCCGGGGCACTAAGAAAAATGAAAATGGGGGTCCGTTTTGGACCCCCAAGCCCCGAGGACCACCACCTCCCGGGGCT
Organism: Calotriton arnoldi; assembly: GCA_963921515.1. NCBI lineage: Eukaryota > Metazoa > Chordata > Amphibia > Caudata > Salamandridae > Calotriton > Calotriton arnoldi. The sequence goes on from CAWUFW010007431.1 coordinate 645,802, forward strand.
TTCTCGATGTAGGGAGGGGGCCGCGCGGCCCCCCTCCTGGAGCCCTTGATGGCCCTGGGGACCGCCACCCCCAGGGCCGGCTCCTGCAGTGTCCCGGGGTGCCTACCCCGGGACACTGCTGTTTGCAATGACAGGACGGGAGCCTCGCGGCTCCCGTCCTGTCATTCCAAACTGCTTTGGATATTGGAAGAGAGAGCAGGAAACCTGCTCTCTCTTCCAATATCCAAAGCTGATTGCTTTTCCACATGGGGAGCAGCATGTTAGCTGCTCCCCATGTGTAAGCAATGCCGGCTCCCGTAGGACACGGGGAGCCGGCGGGACTGTGGGGGTTTGGGGACCCCCACAGTCCCCAACGAGAGGCCAGGCCCCGGGGGATGGGGTCCCCGGGGCCTAAAAATAGGAAAAAGGAAGGGGGGCCACACGGCTCCCCTTCAGGGGAAAAAAAACGATCGGGCCCGCAGGCCCCGCCCCTTCCTTCACCACTCTGCAAACGCGCCCCTGGCGCGTTTGCAGAGGGGAACGAATTCCCCTTGAATACTGGGGGTCCCTGGGGGCCAACTAGCCCACCAGGAACCTCCAGTATGCGCCAGGGGCTGCCTTGCAGAGAGGTGTACAGAGGCCACGCCCCTTTTACACCTCTCTGCAACGCAGCTCTGTGGCGCTTTTGGAGGAACATGGTGGGCTAGTTGGACTCCAGGGACCCTCAGGATTCAAGGGGAGTTAATCCCCCGACTTAAAACGCGCCACGGGCGCGTTTGCACAGTGGTGAAGGGAGGGGCGGGGCTTCAGGTGACATGTGTGCAAACAGGCCCCGTGGCGCGTTTTAAGATGGGGAATTAAATCCTCTTCAATCCTGAGGGTCCCTGGGGCCAACTAGCCCAACAGGTACGTCCAGAAAGCGCCACAGAGCTGCGTTGCAGAGAGGTGTAAAAAGGGGTGTGGCCTCTGTACATGTCTCTGCAACGAAGCCCCCTGGCGCATACTGGAGGTTCCTGGTGGGCTAGTTGGCCCGTAGGGACCCTCATGATTCAGGGGGACTTAATCCCCCAACTTAAAACGCGCCACGGGGCGCGTTTGCACAGATGCCACCTCAGGCCCCGCCCCCTTCCTTCACCATTGTGCAAATATTCCTCTAAAATCAGCCGAAATCCGAATTCCGATTTACTCACCTGTTATCAGGAGAGACCTCAGTGCTGCATCTTTCAGCCCAGTACTGATCCTCAAAAGTAATTTTAACCGTACTTACCGGTAACTTGAATTTCCTTCATAGGCTAACATTGACTAGTTTCACTTGGAAATTCTTCTAAGTGTGGAGTTTTGGAACTTTAAAATATTCCTCTAAAATCAGCTGAAATACGAATTCCGATTTACTCACCTGTTATCAGGAGAGACCTCAGTGCTGCATCTTTCAGCCCAGTACTGGTCCTGAAAAGTAATTTTAACCGTACTTACCGGTAACTTGAATTTCCTTCATAGGCTAACATTGACTGGTTTCACTTGGAAATTCTTCTAAGTGTGGAGTTTTGGAACTTTAAAATATTCCTCTAAAATCAGCCGAACTACGAATTCCGATTTACTCACCTGTTATCAGGAGAGACCTCAGTGCTGCATCTTTCAGCACCGTACTGATCCTCAAAAGTAATTTTAACCGTACTTACCAGTAACTTGAATTTCCTTCCATAGGATATCATTGCCTGCTTTTTGCTGAAAAAGTTTCTAAGTGTTGATTTTTGAAACATACAAATATTCCTCTAAAATCAGCCGAAATCCGAATTCTGATTTACTCACCTGTTATCAGGAGAGACCTCAGTGCTGCATCTTTCAGCCCAGTACTGGTCCTGAAAAGTAATTTTAACCGTACTTACCGGTAACTTGAATTTCCTTCATAGGCTAACATTGACTGGTTTCACTTGGAAATTCTTCTAAGTGTGGAGTTTTGGAACTTTAAAATATTCCTCTAAAATCAGCCGAACTACGAATTCCGATTTACTCACCTGTTATCAGGAGAGACCTCAGTGCTGCATCTTTCAGCCCAGTACTGATCCTCAAAAGTAATTTTAACCGTACTTACCGGTAACTTGAATTTCCTTCATAGGCTAACATTGACTGGTTTCACTTGGAAATTCTTCTAAGTGTGGAGTTTTGGAACTTTAAAATATTCCTCTAAAATCAGCCGAACTACGAATTCCGATTTACTCACCTGTTATCAGGAGAGACCTCAGTGCTGCATCTTTCAGCCAAGTACTGATCCTCAAAAGTAATTTTAACCGTACTTACCAGTAACTTGAATTTCCTTCCATAGGATATCATTGCCTGCTTTTTGCTGAAAAAGTTTCTAAGTGTTGATTTTTGAAACATACAAATATTCCTCTAAAATCAGCCGAAATCCGAATTCTGATTTACTCACCTGTTATCAGGAGAGACCTCAGTGCTGCATCTTTCAGCCCAGTACTGGTCCTGAAAAGTAATTTTAACCGTACTTACCGGTAACTTGAATTTCCTTCATAGGCTAACATTGACTGGTTTCACTTGGAAATTCTTCTAAGTGTGGAGTTTTGGAACTTTAAAATATTCCTCTAAAATCAGCCGAAATACGAATTCCGATTTACTCACCTGTTATCAGGAGAGACCTCAGTGCTGCATCTTTCAGCCCAGTACTGATCCTCAAAAGTAATTTTAACCGTACTTACCGGTAACTTGAATTTCCTTCATAGGCTAACATTGACTGGTTTCACTTGGAAATTCTTCTAAGTGTGGAGTTTTGGAACTTTAAAATATTCCTCTAAAATCAGCCGAACTACGAATTCCGATTTACTCACCTGTTATCAGGAGAGACCTCAGTGCTGCATCTTTCAGCCCAGTACTGATCCTCAAAAGTAATTTTAACCGTACTTACCAGTAACTTGAATTTCCTTCCATAGGATATCATTGCCTGCTTTTTGCTGAAAAAGTTTCTAAGTGTTGATTTTTGAAACATACAAATATTCCTCTAAAATCAGCCGAAATCCGAATTCTGATTTACTCACCTGTTATCAGGAGAGACCTCAGTGCTGCATCTTTCAGCCCAGTACTGGTCCTGAAAAGTAATTTTAACCGTACTTACCGGTAACTTGAATTTCCTTCATAGGCTAACATTGACTGGTTTCACTTGGAAATTCTTCTAAGTGTGGAGTTTTGGAACTTTAAAATATTCCTCTAAAATCAGCCGAAATACGAATTCCGATTTACTCACCTGTTATCAGGAGAGAACCCAGTGCTGCATCTTTTAGCCCAGTACTGATCCTCAAAAGTAATTTTAACCGTACTTACCAGTAACTTGAATTTCCTTCCATAGGATATCATTGCCTGCTTTTTGCTGAAAAAGTTTCTAAGTGTTGATTTTTGAAACATACAAATATTCCTCTAAAATCAGCCGAAATCCGAATTCTGATTTACTCACCTGTTATCAGGAGAGACCTCAGTGCTGCATCTTTCAGCCCAGTACTGGTCCTGAAAAGTAATTTTAACCGTACTTACCAGTAACTTGAATTTCCTTCCATAGGCTAACATTGACTGGTTTCACTTGGAAATTCTTCTAAGTGTGGAGTTTTGGAACTTTAAAATAGTCCTCTAAAATCAGCCGAAATACGAATTCCGATTTGCTCACCTGTTATCAGGAGAGACCTCAGTGCTGCATCTTTCAGCCCAGTACTGATCCTCAAAAGTAATTTTAACCGTACTTACCAGTAACTTGAATTTCCTTCCATAGGAATCCATTGTCTGGTTTTCAGCAGAAAAGTTTCAAAGTGTCGATTTTCACAAACTACAAATATTCCTAAAAAATCGCCTGTATGACTTAAACGCATTCTTTCAACTGTTTACAGGAGATGCACCAGTGCTGGATCCAGGATCCAACACTGAGTAAGAAAAAGTAACGATAACAGTTTTTAACTTCTAAGTGAATTTCCTTCCATAGGATAACATTGGTGATTCTATGAGAAAAAGTTTCTAAGTGTGAACTTTTAAAGTACAATAATATTCCTTAAAAATCACGACTGTAACCAAAACGCTTTTACTCAACTGTTTACAGGAGATGTCCCAGGACTGAATCTAGGATCCAGTAATGTGGTTAGAAAAGTAATCCATAAAGTAACTAATTGCATTTAACTAGAAATTCACATTGAGCTGAATGTTGCATTGTGTTTGAAAATGTGTTGCCCATTGCAACAACTGTAACTACTGTACTTAAAAGTCTATTGCCTATGTGCAAAGTAATTAAACTAAAGTAATTCATTCTGAGAAAGTATTTTTTGTAATGTAATGTATAATGTAATTACAATGTAATTTAAAAAATAAAATATGTAAAAAAAAATTGTTTCTAAAAAATTTGGAAATCAGTATGAAAAAAATGTATATAACAATTAATACATTTAAAAATTGTCATTTACAAAACCTTTGAAATTCACTGAAAAAACTGTAGGTTTCAGACATGTTATAGTTACAAATTAGCATTTAAAAAACCTTTGAAATTCACTGAAAAAAACATAGGTTTCAGGGACGTTATAGTTACAAATTAGCATTTAAAAAACCTTTGAAATTCACTGAAAAAACCATAGGTTTTAGGGACATTTATAGTTAGTTGGACATTGCACTCGTACAAAACCCGTGAAATTCCCCGTTATAGTTAGTCCAGCTAACTATAACTCGCGCCCACGCAATGCACTGCTGATGACGTCACATATTACATCACTCATGACATGGTCAGTGACATCACTGATGACATCACTGATGACATCTCAAATGACATCACTGATGACATCATCCATGTGATAATCTGATGCACCTCCTCACACTCTAATATAACCTTTGATACACCCACTCTAAATTACAGACTGCCATTCGCAAAACCATAGACACTCCAACACCAATAACTACATACCCACTCACTGATTCTTAGGTCTACGCACACATCCACTCACTCACCCGTACAGTCACTCATACTTACGGTCACTCAGTACAGGACTATCATATGCACTCATACTCCTATATAGACACTCAAACACCGCCACTCATCCATAGAGGTACTCACACACCTAGTCAGTCATGCAAATAATTAAACACACTACCATTTACTCACCTATACAGTTATACACACACCAGCTCACTTACTCATACAAATAGTAGCACATTCTTACGCTCTTATACAATCACTGATACAAGCACACACTCATCCATACAGCCACTATCACAATCACTCACTCTCGCTTATAGCTATTTATATACTCCAACACACATATATACTGCCTTTCACATATGTAGTTACTCACACATGTACCACTGGGACATACATTCACTCACTAACGCACAAGTTACTAACTTGTGTAACGATATATCTGTAAGAGACAGTAGTTAGTGATAGATTCCTTACCTTAGAATATCCCCAGGCGTCAGGCTGGATCCGGAAAGTTTTGCGTAGCAGTACCCTTGCGCGTCGGTAGGTGGCGTCGTGCGGCTCCGCGTCCGTCGTCGGCGTCGTGATCGCCGGGATGACGTCGCGGGCAGTACTTAGACGCCGCCCCTGCGCGCTGACGTCAGTTCTGTACACGACTTTCCGCGCCAGGAACGCAGAGCCATGCAAGAAGCTGACACAGGTGTCTGAAAAATACTAGGGCCCTGAAAGGGATGTCCTTAACCCTAGAAATTAGTTCGCAGAACGGGGAGGATGGGTGGGGCGGTAAGGAATCTATCACTAACTACTGTCTCTTACAGATATATCGTTACACAAGTTAGTAACTTGTGCATCTGAAAGAGACACGTTAGTGATAGATTCCTTACCTTAGAATAGATACCCCAGCAATACCAACCCCGGTGGTGGGTCTGCGAACAAAGATCAGACAAGGAAGTCCTGGAGGACAGAACGGCCAAAGAAGCCGTCCCTCCGGACCTGACTGTCAAGGCAGTAATGCTTAGTAAACGTGTGCAGCGAGGCCCACGTAGCTGCCTGACAGATAACCGGCAGCGGAACACCGCGGCCCAAGGCCGTGGTAGCAGCCGTTGCCCTGGTGGAATGGGCACGCAGCCCAACAGGAGGCTCCTTCTTGGCCAAAGAATAGCAGGTCTTGATGCACAAGGTAACCCAGCGGGAGATGGTCCTCTTGTGCACCGCCCGACCTTTTTGGCGCCCACGTAGCCAACAAAGAGCTGGTCACCCACCCGGAAGTGTTTTGTGCGGTCGATATAGAAGGAGAGCGCACGTTTTGGGTCCAGACGGTGGAGCCTCTCTTCCTCTCTGGAAGGATGCGGAGGCGGAAAGAAGGTGGGCAAAGTGATGGTCTGCCCAATGTGGAAAGCAGTAACCACCTTTGGCAAGAAGGACGGACGCGTCCGAAGAACAACCTTGTCTGGATGAACAGACAGAAAGGGAGGCTTGCAAGATAGAGCCTGGAGCTCACTCACCCGCCGAGCGGAGGTGATGGCCACCAGAAAGGCTGTCTTCAGAGTCAGAAGACGAAGAGGACAGTTATGCAGAGGCTCAAAGGGAGCGCACATTAAAAAGGTAAGAACCAAGTTCAAGTCCCACTGAGGCATTACAAACGGAACAGGAGGGAAGAGGTGAGTAATGCCTTTTAAGAACCTGTTAACAACAGGGGACTTGAACAGGGAGGGCTGATCAGGGAGCCTGAGGAAGGCCGAGATAGCACAAAGATAACCCTTGATGGTACCCAGGGCAGAACCCTGTTGGGCCAGAGAGAGAAGGAACAGAAGGACCTCAGAAAGAGGGGCAGAAAGGGGATCCACAGCCTTTGCTGTGCACCATGCCACAAATTTGTTCCACCTGCAGGCGTATACCACCTTAGTGGAGGGACGCCTGGCTGCCAGAATCACATCACAAACTTCGGGAGGCAAGTCGAAAGGAATCAACTGCCGCCGCTCAATCTCCACGCAAGCAGGTGTAGACTGGACAGGTTCGGGTGGAGGACCGTCCCCTGCTGCTGCGACAGAAGATCCTCCCGAAGAGGCAGACGGATCGGGGGATCTATGCTCATATTGAGTAGCTCGGGATACCAAACTCTCCGAGCCCAGTCCGGAGCCACAAGAATGACTTGGGCCCGGTCGTGCCGAATCTTCTTCAACACTCTGGGTAGAAGTGGTATAGGCGGAAAGGCGTACAACAGACCGCAACTCCACTCGCGACGAAAAGCGTCGCCGAGCGAGTGCCGCCTTGGAAATTCCAACGCGCAGAACTGATGACATTGCGCGTTCTCTTCGGTGGCGAATAGATCTAACCAAGGCTCTCCCCACTGTAGAAAGAGTCCTTGCGCCACTTCCGAGTGAAGACGCCATTCGTGATCCATCATGCACCTGCGGCTGGAGTTCGTCCGCCCTGGCGTTCAGAGAACCTGCCAGGTGTTGAACCATCAGGAACATGCCCTGATGTTCCAGCCATGTCCAGAGGCGCAGAGCCTCCTGACAAAGGGTCCAAGACCCCACCCCGCCCTGTTTGTTGCAGTACCACATGGCGGTGGTGTTGTCTGTGAACACCTGCACTACCTTCCCTTTGACAGAGGGAAGGAATGCCTTGAGTGCAAGCCGGATCGCCCGGAGCTCCAGAAAGTTGATATGGAGCCGGGACTCCGCCGGAGACCAGAGGCCTCTGATCTCCGCCTCTCCCATGTGACCGCCCCATCCCAGAAGGGACGCGTCCGTCACAACTGTATGCTCTGGCTGGGGAAGGGAGAGGGATCTGCCCATGACCCATTGCCGGTTCGAGAGCCACCACTGCAACTGTTTTGCAGTCCCCTCCGAGATCTGGACGTGATCGGACAGGTTGCCCTGGTGCTGCGCCCACTGGAACTTCAGGTCCCACTGCAGAGCCCGCATATGCCATCTGGCATGATTGACCAGCAGGATGCAGGAGGCCATGAGGCCCAGCAGCCTCAGGGTCATCCGTGCCGAAACCCAGGATAAAGGCCGAAAGATCGGAATCATAGCCTGAATATCCCGGACTCGCCGTTCGGGAGGATAGGCCCGAAACTGCGTCGTGTCCAGAACTGCTCCGATGAAAAGGAGCTGTGGAGAAGGAATCAGATGCGACTTCGGCACATTGATGGAGAACCCCAGCGAGTGCAGGAGTTCGGCCGTAGTCTGGAGGTGGGAGACGACTGCCTGGGACGAGCCCGCCTTCAGCAGCCAGTCGTCGAGGTAGGGGAAGACTGAGACCCCTGCCCGGCGCAGATGAGCTGCGACCACCGCCATCACTTTCGTGAACACCCGAGGGGCACTTGTAAGGCCAAAGGGGAGCACGGTGAACTGAAAATGCTCGGGGCCTACCGTGAACCGAAGGTAACGCCGGTGGGCCGGCAGGACGGGGATATGGAAATACGCGTCCTGCAAGTCCAACGCTACCAACCAGTCTCCTGGGTCGAGGGCAGTCAAGACCTGAGCTAGGGTGAGCATCTTGAACTTCTCCTTCCGGAGGAAGCGATTGACGTTCCGGAGGTCCAAGATAGGACGCATGTCCTCCTTGTCCTTTTGGGCACCAGAAAGTAGTGGGAGTAGCAACCACGCCCTACTTCTGGGGTCGGAACATGCTCGATGGCCCTCTTGGCCAAGAGGGCCGTGACTTCCTTCCGTAGAAGCACCAAGTGATCCCCTGACATGCGGTGGAATTGAGGTGGCATGGCTGGGGGGTGGTCTCGAAGGGGAGGGAGTAGCCCCTTCGGACAATGTCCAAGACCCACCTGTCCGAGGTGATGGTGCGCCAGTGGGGAAGGTGATGGCGGACCCTGCCCCCTACTGGCGTGCCGTGCACCTGAAAGGAGGGACTAGGAGGGCTTGGAGGCCGCGGACGGGTTGGAGGTGGTGGCCTGACCCGCACGCTGGTTGCCCGATCCGCCACGGCGGAATCCACGTCCTCGGCCACGCGAAGACGCCTGCTGCGCGGGCCGGTGGCTGGGCTGCTGACGTGAAGGGGCGCCCTACCGTGGCCACGATAGGGGCGAAAAGCAGAAGGCAGCGGAGGGCGTGTAGCAGAAAGGCCCAGGGACTTTGCAGTAGCCCGTGAGTCCTTAAAGCGCTCCAACGCATGGTCTGCTTTGGACCCAAAAAGACCGACTCCATCAAAGGGCATGTCCATGAGAGTATTCTGGACATCCCCTGAAAAACCAGTGGTTCTCAGCCAGGCGTGGCGCCGGAGCGCCACCGTGGTTGCAATCGACCTGCCCAGCGAGTCGGCGGTGTCAAGGCCACAACGGATAGTGTATTTGGCCGCATCCCTTCCTTCCGCAATGGCGCGGGAAAGCAGTGCCTGGACCTCCTCAGGGCACTGGGGCAAAACATCCGCCACCGAATCCCACAGGGAGTGGGTATATCGGCCCAAAAGACAAGCGGTGTTAACGGACCGCAAGCCAGCACTGGAGGAAGAAAAACCTTTCTTCCCAAACTGATCCAGGCGTTTGGATTCCCTATCCGGAGGAGCGGTAGGGAAGGCGGTTTGGGAAGCGGAGGCTTGGACAACCAAGCTCTCAGGAGTGGGGTGGACAGAAAGAAACAGGGGGTCGCCCGGAGCGGGGCGATGGCGTCGTGACACGTTCCGATCCACAGGAGCCCCTGTGTTGGGCTTGGACCAGGCGCCCAAAAGAACGTCCGTGAGGGCGTCGTTAAACGGCAGCACAGTCTCCGCAGAGGAGGCTGCCGGCTGAAGCACCTCTGTCAAGATGTTAGTCTTGACCGTCAAAGTAGGGAGCTGGAGACGTAAGGCCCCAGCAGCCCTACGCAACACCGTACCAAAATTGGCCCCCTCCTCCGTAGCCACGGGAGGAGACAGCATGCCAGTGTCAGGAGAAGTATCCAGACCACTGGCCTCCCCTAGACTCTCTGTCCAGTCCTCATCATACTGACAGTTGCGTGTTAGAGGGTCATCAGACCCCTCCCAGTCCTCCTGGTCCTCCTCTGGTTCAAAATAAGGAGGAGGAGGGACATTTGGGACCCAAGGTCCCATCGGCGCCGGAGCCGGCGTCGAGCGACGTCGCTCCGGGACCATGTCCGGAGCCGGAAGGAACTGGGGACGACGCCGCCCGGAGCCCAGGGCGGCGTCGAGAACGGCACCGGAGACATCGGCGCCGGCGGAGGTGTCGTGAGGTCGACCGGCGTCGATGGGAGTTGTGGAGCCGGGATCGAGGCCGGGGCCGGAGCCGGAGCCGGGATCGAGGCTGGAGGCTCGGGCGACGCCGGGGCCGGAGCCGCCGGTGACGCCGGATCAACCCCATCAGGGCCCGCGGGGCCCGAAGGCGCACCGGAGGGGCCTGAAGGCCCGAAGAGGCGGGCCATGGCCGACAGGAACTCCTGTACCTTGGCCGGATCCGCCCCCGAACCCGGGAAGGGCGGGTATGACGGGGGCGACTCCACAGGCAAGTCCGGGGCCGCGGGGGCGGGGACGGTGCCGGGAGGGGCCTCAGCCGAGTCGCGAGACCGGCGAGGCGAAGTCCGAGAGCGACGATGCTTCTTGGACTTCTTGTGTCGAGACTTACCGGACGAAGAAGACTTCGACGCCGACGACCGGTGTGCACTCCGCGAGCGACCCCTGGACCTCTCACGCGACCGGGGCTTCCGCGGAGCCGAATGCCGGGCCTCGAGGAGCTTTCGAGACCGCTCTCGCAAAGCCTTCGGGTTGAGGGCCTGGCATTCGGGACAAGACTCGGTGTCGTGGCCTCGGCCGAGGCAGAAGAGACACTCCCAATGCGGGTCGGTGACGGACATCATCCGCGCACAGGCGCCGCATCGCTTGAAGCCGGGCATCCCTACGACACCTGAATGGTGGAAAAAGACAGTGAAAAAATCACCAAAAAGTATGGTCAAAAATTGACCAGGGCACTGCTCTTCCCGGATCTGCGCTTACTGGCGCGGAAAAAGAAGAACTGACGTCAGCGCGCAGGGGCGGCGTCTAAGTACTGCCCGCGACGTCATCCCGGCGATCACGACGCCGACGACGGACGCGGAGCCGCACGACGCCACCTACCGACGCGCAAGGGTACTGCTACGCAAAACTTTCCGGATCCAGCCTGACGCCTGGGGATATTCTAAGGTAAGGAATCTATCACTAACGTGTCTCTTTCAGATACACTCTTACACACACTTACCCACCCATACAGTCTATCACAGTTGCACTCTTGAAACCATCCACCCAGTGAATCACCCACTCACACATCTATGCACAGAGTTGCACACACCCCTCCCACACAAACACTCAGGCACCCATACAGATACTCAGACAAGCATTCAATAACTCATATAGACACTCATGTAGCTATTCACAAACACATGCAGCCACTTACACAGCAACAGACAGACGGATACAGACATTCACCCAGTTTAGTCACTAACCCATGCATTCAGTAAGATACGTTAAATCACTCACTTATAGAGTCAGTCACGCACCTACTAAATCATCCATACAGACACTTACACACCCACTCATTCTTCAATACGTCTTTTCCTATATATATTAAAAATATTTAAACTTTACAGAAACACACAGTCACTGGATGATGTCATCAGTGATGTCATCAGTGATGTCATTTGAGATGTCATCAGTGATGTCATCAGTGATGTCACTGACCATGTCATGAGTGATGTAATATGTGACGTCATCAGCAGTGCATTGCGGGGCGCGAGTTATAGTTAGCTGGACTAACTATAACGGGGGAATTTCACGGGTTTTGTACGAGTGCAATGTCCAACTAACTATAACTGTCCCTAAAACCTATGGTTTTTTCAGTGAATTTCAAAGGTTTTTTAAATGCTAATTTGTAACTATAACGTCCCTGAAACCTATGGTTTTTTCAGTGAATATATATATACATATACACTATCACTTAACTCCTATGATAAAAAAAAAAACTTTGATTCTCTCAAATGCATTACCCTATGTTTCACACTCTACCTCTCTCAATATATCCTCTACCTCCACTCTCTTACTCATCCCAAACCTCATTCTACTACTATATTCTCCAAAAAACCCTTTCTAGACTCTTCCCTCCTCGAGCCCTCTTTGGATCACCCCAAACCTCATTTTACTACAATGATCCCTTGACTGCACTCAGCACTTTTCCTGGGGGACTACAGCCCCCACCAGGCATTGCGGCACGCAGGCGCTACCAACGGTGATCTTCCATGCCAGGCGGCGCTTAAAGGCTGCTTCGGGCTCCCGCGGCGCAGGAGCCCTTGACTGCACTCAGCACTTTTCCTGGGGGACTACAGTCCCCACCAGGCATTGTGGCAGGCAGGCGTCGCCAACAGTGATCTTCCACGCCAGGAGGCGCTTAAAGGCTGCTTCAGACTGCACTCAGCACTTATCCTGGGGGACTATAGCCCCCACCAGGCATTGCGGCAGGCGGGCGCCACCAACGGTGATCTTCCGCGCCAGGAGGTGAATAAAGGCTGCTTCGGGCTCATGCGGCGCGGGAGCCCTTGACTGCACTTGCCACTTTTCCTTGGGGACTACAGCCCCTACCAGGCATTGCGGCAGGTGGGCGCCGCCAACGGTGATCTTCCACACCAGGAGGCGCTTAAAGGCTGCTTCGGGCTCCTGCGGGACGTGCGCGGGCATGCCAGGGCCGCACCTGCGCAAAGCCAGGGCCAAGGGCAGGCCCATCTGCACCCACCAGTGACTGGCAGAGGCTGGGCTGGGCCACCCCTCTTTCGTTTGCCCCACAGAAGTCATCATGGGTAAGCTTAAACAACCTTGTAGCTCTGATTTGGGGAAGTCTAAAGCAAAGGTTCCTCGGAACTGCACCTCTAATATTTCGTTTTTACCCATGGCTGTGGGAACCCTAACAGAGGAGATCCAAAGTGCAGAGGAACAGCTTGGTCTGGGAGCTGAGCATTTAACTTCTAGTATATCATAAGCTGTTGCTCCATTGATTGTAACCCCATGTGAGGTTCCTTATACTATCGTGGAATAGGCAGTCTCAACATCGGGCCCGCAGGTTCCACCTCAGGGGCTTTTGATGGCGGCGGAGGGGGGAAATATGGATGGGGCTGTTCCATCTTCACCTCACAAGACATTGGTGCCAGTTAAAAAGAAAGCGAAGAAGAGAGGCATAAAAACCGGATCAGTGTTAGTTGAACCCCCATTGCATCAGAACTGGGGAGGGTCCCTGGACTTTGACCATCTATCAGATCCATTAGTGAGCCAACTTGCGGGTGATCTTTACCAGTCGCCTCTGGAACCACTTCTCACAACTTTTCTGGAGGATATCTCCAAACTATTGAAGATTTGGGCCGAAGGGATAGTGGGGATAATGGCACAAATGGAGACTCATTTGGCAGAGCTGATTTCCAGGGGTGCAATTAAAAACATGTGTGAAGCACACACCTTGACAAATACCTCCTATACTAGAAAAATAGGGGCGTCATATAGGCAGGAAGCCCCGAGCACCCCACATCATGGCTTGTCTGATCATGTCAAGGCTAATCCTGGTGATAACTTAGGTGCTAGAGGGGTAGATATGAATCTCAAGTGCAAAGGAGATGGTATCCCCACAGAAATCAAAACCATGCTGGGCGGGGAAATTCACCCACAATTAGGAATGCAAAAAGGACTGAAAATAGCTGTAGGTTACAACTACCCCCAGAAGCCACCCCTTTCGTAGTGGTATAAATAGGAGTACCCCCACTAATAGACAAAACTATTGAATCCACTGAAGAGCTCATGCGTAAAACAAAATGTTGGTGTAAAAAACTGTCAGGTAATGGGGCCATAGCGTCCGCCCATATTATTATGGCTAGACGGGTGGGATGGGTAGGCAGGAGGGAAAAACAAGGATAGGGGGATTGTGTTATTATTAACTTTGACCAGACTGATATGGCAGGAAAGTTGTTTCAGGGAAGCCTAAATCAGGGCCCAGGGGGCATTAAAGCTTTGCCTCTTTGTTTTTTTTATCCTCCAACTGAGGGCATCCAGGGCAAAAGCATGCGTAACTCATGGAGATTAATTCCGGAGACAGCAAGGGCAAGATCGGCAAATAGATTGAGAATCAGGGATGGCCTCCCACTTTTTGCTGATCCTCCCATTGCGCTAACACTACCCCCAAGACAAGGTGAACTAAATAGGGGGTGGGCAGGGGAAAATGGACTTGAAATTACAAACGGATTTCTCCCTTTGAGCCAACTGGATAATAATGATTGACTGGCATTCTCCCCACCCCTCTTGAAGCAGAGCCAGGGTGTTTTAAGTCCTGTCAAACCTGGCCCCACCATTAGCAATGACGAGGGCGCTAAATCATGTCTAAGGGTTCTTAGTTGGAACATAGTGGGTCTGAGAAATAAAAGAGATGATTCCAGGTGGTCTGATATTCTGAGGGAGTATGATGTGGTGGGGTTACAAGAAACAAGGGAAAGAGAAAATAGTTATTGGGTGGATGGGTATAAGAGCTACTGGGAGCCCGCACAGCCCTACCCTGCAGGAAGAGCAAAAGGTGGCTTAATAACATTAATTTGTCTTAATCTCCCAGGAACTCATTGCTTATTGGACTGTGGCTCATGTAATTGTTTAGTGATTGAAATAACTCCTGTTCTTGCACCAAAACTACTCATTGTTAATTTTTATAATTCTTTTGATAGTGTTATTATGAATGAACATTTATGTAATTTAAAATGTTTTTTAAATTCTTACAGGGCAAAGCAATCCACTTTTTATTTGGTAACAATTTTAGGCGATTTTAACATACATTTATGTACAATGAACTGTCAAGTCACTGACATTCTGGGCCCTGAAAACTGTTCCAGCTTGCATTTTGAGCATATGCAGCAAGGAGGGTTTCTCGAGGACCTTTTGGCAGAATCTGATTTAGTCCAACCAAGTGTAACTCAAAGAGAGACCAGGATCCCCACCTTTAAGGGGAGAGGCTTAAATGCTATTATAGATTGCATCTTTATTACCCCAGGCCTGTTAGCCCAGGTGTTATCCTACAACGCGCTGTGGTCTCATTTTAGTGACCATAATCCCATATATTTAATATTGGGTGGGGCCACCGGGTTAGCCGGAAATTACAGGGTGGCAACCACTAGCAAGTGTTTAAAGTTAAATGACCAATGTCGTAGGCTGAAATGGAGTAAGGTTGTCCCAGACCTTTTTTTCAATGATCTCTGTGTAATCTCTAGGGAGGATATTGGTCTCTGTCTTGATCACACTAAGAGGGGGGGTAGAAACCCTCACAGCCTTTGATAGGATCTGTAAACAGTTGGCCAAAGGTCTCACATGCCCAAGTGGGAAATGTTTGATCAAGGCGAGAGGTGGTTTGACCATGAATGCACTGCAGCCCACCATAAGCTTTTTAATGCTCTCAAGAAAGTTCCCTAAGATAAACCCCAAATTGCTGCTCTTAGAGAGACATACAAGCGGGTGATAGAAAATCATAAAAATGAAATCAAACAAGAAGCCTGGAATTACTTGCTTTCTGTGGACGTCCTGAAGAACAGTGCCAGGTTCTGGGAGATTGTAAACAAACCTTTTACTGGAACCAGCAATTCACTGCTGGAATGTAACATACCTAAGGATCAATGGCTCACTCATTTTAAACATATATATGATATTTTTAAGAAGGGGCAGAGAGGAGATCTGCAATTTTATAGACCTATACCTTTGATTGATTCCGCTGTGAAAGTATTGGGAAGGGTGATCCTTAGCAAACTACAAGTATGGTTAGAAGAGAGTTGTGTATTATCAGATCTGCAGTATGGGTTCAGGAAGGGTAGGAGCACAACGGACCAATGCTTAAATCTCCAGCTTTTAGTGGGAAAATACACAGCTGCTAAGACAGGGACCTTACACTTGGCCTTCATGGACCTGACCTCGGCCTTTGACTGAGTTAATAGATTGAAATTAAGGGTCCTTTTAATTGAAATGGGTATGGACCGGTGTATAGTAAATCTCCTGTCAGATTTGCATAGGGACCTCTCTGCCACGGTAAGATATGATCAGAAGGAAATCATACTGAGCACATTCCCATTGGAAGGGGAGTCAGACAGGGCTGCATTTTGGCTCCTCTCCTTTTTACTCTTTGTATAAATAATCTAGACCCCTCTCTGTGCTTAGCCTGTAAAGACATTTCCCGAGTGGGGGACCAGAAAATCCCCGCCCTGTTATACGCAGATGATGTGGTTCTATTAGCTCGTACAGCGGTGGGACTCCAGAGTCTCTTGGATTCCTTTGCGGTCTTTATGAGGGCCCTGGATTTAAATGTTAACTTCTCCAAATCGCATACAATGATCGTGGGTCTAAGACCGAAAAAGCTGAAAACGTACTTTTGAGAAGGAATCGAAATAACAAGGGTGACAACTTTCACATATCTGGGGGTCTTATTTGATGAGAAGGTAACTTGGACTCCGCAGAAGAAAGCAAAAAGGCATGCTATGGCAAGATCTACAGTAGCAGTCCTGGGCTTTGTATGTAGGCTTGGGGCCAAACCAATTGAAGCCATGCTTAATATTTACAGAGCTAAATGTGTTGCAATTTCTAAATATGGGTCTGAAATATGGGGCTACAAGGGGGCCAGGGAACTACAAATAGTGGAAAACAAGTTTATTAGAAATCTCCTCGCGGTCCCGCAATCAACTTCCTCCTATATTGTCCACCAAGAACTAGGCATAGGTTACGTTTCGGATTTGATAGATTTGGCGCCACTCTTGAGCTGGTTATCGATCTGGACTAATCCAGAATTGGTTTTGAACCGTGAGATTGCCCGAGATTGTTTATCTCTGGACAGAGCTAGCAGTATCCCGTGGTTAGGGTATGTAAAGATTTTAACTAAGAAACTTGGGCACCCCGATATCTTTGAGTCCCTGAGAACCTTAGAAAAGAGGATTTATCTTAGGTCAAAAAACATTTTTTAAATATGATACATATGGAAAGAGAGGCAAAGGAGTTAGTGAATCCCAAGGCACGAGCCTATCTTCTGCTGAAAACAGCCCTAACGATATAACCTTATTTAAGTGCAGTTCCAAACCCCTATCACTGCTTTCTTTTAACTAGGTTTAGAATTAATCTTTTGCCCTGTATATTGGCTGAACCACTCGGATGGTGTAAAGTGAAAGAGTTGGGCCCCTGTTCATGTGATAATTTCTCTACTCAAGACACTTTGCACTTTATCATGTTTTGCGACCATTTTCTTGATATTCGTAAATGTTATTTAGTGCCTATTTTAAAGGAAAAAGGTTTTATTCAGGTAAGGCCTGCCTTAGTCTATTTACAGATGTTGAACAATACCTGGGAGAGTTTCAATATTACTTGTTTTTTAGTCGCAGCCATTAGGGAAAGGATAAGAAGGGCCATTGAGCTATGAAATATCGTAGTTTGTTTACCACCATGATGACCTGTGTTTTAATCCTGATGCAGTATGTTTCGAACTCCTCAACATGAGCACTGCCACTTCTCAATGTCTTGCTCTCTTACTACTGGGCATTTCTTCAATTTCTAAAAGAGCAGATATGGGTGTGATTCAGTGTCATAATCAGATACTGCACTGTCCAGAAACTACATTGGCTTTATTGACATGGAAGAATCATGAGGGGCTAACAACAGGCGCAACAAGCACTAATGCATGTTTAAGGTGTTTCACTATGACCTGTAATCAGCCAGTGGCATGCCCGATCCGAAAGAGGAAGACTTCAACTACATAAAAGGGCTGCTTTCTGCAAATCTCTTGTCAACAACTGGATAGTCTAGGAATTATGTCTAATTTAAAAAAAGTCAGAAATAAAGTAGGACCTGTTGTTTGTGTCATTTTAGGAACATTACTCTACATTTTTACTAGATGTCTGTGCCTAAAATCCATGAGGACCCATTATCTGAATATTATATTAAAATGTTATAATAATAATGTGTTCTATGATGCTATGCATCATACAATGCTATGATATTTTATGCAAAAAGTAAGACAATCTCAAAGTATAGCCAAGAAGTCCTGTCAACTGAAATGAATGCAGATGTGTCTCCAGTGGTGACTAACAACTGCTTTTAATTTCCATTAAAGGGATCATCATGAAGAAATTAAATTTGTATTTGCCCATTTGCAGCCAAGAGAGAGAGATTTTTGGGCAAGATGTTTTTAAAAAGTTTTTAATCATAATTGATGTTATCCTAAAGTCAAATGTTTTTTGCTCTTTAGTCTGAATGAGTTTCTGCTGATTTTATCTGAATGTTATTTGAATTTTAGAGTAAATGTATGTATGTCAAAAAATGTTAATAAAAAATATACTAATGTAAATACTACATTTCACATAGATTTTGGTCTGAGGAGTACATGGAAACACTCATCAAATTTTAAAGCCATGCATACTAACGGCATGAGTCACAAAATGTGTTGCAACCATACCTACGCTTACAGCTGCAAAATCTTGAATTTGAAGCCAAAGGGACTAATTCACAAAGGTAAACTTTATAAGCTTACTCTTCTCAGTATTCTCAAACTCTGATTTAATAGTAACTTTACAACTGCAGAGACTCCGCAGCCAGGGCCGACAACTCCGCACTTAATAAAAATAGTTGTAAAGTTACTATTAAATCAGAGTTTGTAAATACTGAAAAAGAGTAAACTTACAAAAAAGCTCAAGTTTACCTTTGTTAATCAGGCTCAAAAATTTCAAATTCAGAGTGCAATAATCAGGATGTAAATAATTTACACACCCAACAATAGTAGTAAAAAACTTAAGTGAGTGCATCAGAATAGCCAGAGAAAGGTATTTCTCCACAAGGAAAAATATACCCACCTGGAGAAAAAACTGTGAACAATGTGCAAATGTACATATCCCCTAACACAATATCTGTGGATTGCCTGACTGGCCAAGCCTCAGAGGGAGGGTTAGAGGAAACAGAGATATGCAAGGAAATCAGTGACGGTTTGTAAATATGTATAAATGAATGCATTTACCAAAAGCAGATTTACAATCTAAAGCTCTAAACCTTTTTTAAGAAGCAATGGGCCTACAGAGAGAGGTCAAAATTTAGCATCAATATACTGACTAATTCAGAATTAAGAGTAGACTAGATCAACATCGGACTGCCATAGAGGTAATATTAATGACGTCTGTTAACAGCGCTAATAATAACTTTAGCCTATCAATATTAAAGTCCTCATTCTCACATACTCAAGAACCAGAAACAGAGGAAGAAATTGACTGCAATATTCTATTCTTTGCTAGCAGTCTTGTCTCTTTCAGAAGTTTTCAAGTTCATTATTTACCCTATGCATTATCCTCATTATTTTTATTTTGTTACCACCAACTCTCCTTCAGACTAAGTAATGCATATGCAAAACGTAAGAAAACTATTGGCGGCAGCAAGGTCCATACTAATTGTCAGTAAGCTTGTAAACAACCACATAATATGCTCATTTAACTTATGCAAGAAACAGCTTTATTGTACTTTTGTAAATCAGGTATGCAGCAATAGTACGTAACATAATTATATAACATATGCTTTTGAAAAATATAATAATATTCTGTAATGGTGTTCATAGTCTATGCAGTTCATTCACATATTTCACCTGCAACCATATTGATTACTATTACATTTATATTTCTAATATAATTTTGCGTATATTGAAATAGGGTAGGCAATGGGTTGGTTAAATGCTTATACTCTTATTCATTATTAGACCACAACATATGGTTTAACAAAGGAGACTCCAATGTCAATTTTGTTTCATAAGATTACAATTTTAATTTATGAAAAATAATTGCCATATAACTCCAATTATGTTTTCTATAGAGTGAGTTTAGCAATGGTTCAGTAACTAGGATCCTTCAAACACTGGATCACTCATTTAATGGAAAAATATTCTATAGTCATGTTGCAATACGCAAGAAGAAACAAATATTCCTTGCATGATTGTAATGCTTACTAATTGGAATCAAAGTGTTTTATTTTCAGACCTATGAAATGTAAATGCATCTGTAGCAGGATTTATTTTCTTCATCGCGTACTTACAGAAAAAAATGTGGAAAATTGGAGTGCTTGTTTACCCTCTGTTGGTGAGTGTTGTTAGAAAATACGTATACAGATACATATTCTTTACTCTGTTTGAGCATCTCATTTTCCTCAGTGTCATAACCAAAGCATATTTTTACAAAGGTTTGCATAATAAGGTTAATATGAACAGGTACACAGCCAATGTTAACGTATTAAAACTCTTTCAGCTTTCTAGTTTGTAGTGCTGTGTAAGCTCACAAACTGTGATAGCTATTCATACGCAAATCAATATTTAATATATACATTTGATTCTGATCTAATATAGTTTACTTGCAGAAGAAAAGGCATGCCATCAATTGCTTACACAAAACAGTTATAGTAGTATAAATATAACGGATTATTAGAAGCACCTAGAAAAACATTCAAGCTTTATTGTGAGTTCAGCATAGGTTGATTCATACGACATTTTCATTTACAATCAATCTATTTTGAATATTCTCCCAAAAGATCTGCCTAAAAAGTATTAACACATTAACACCATCATCAGGTATATATTGCACATGAATTACACTTCTTTGTCAGGTATACGGCAAGGGTCTATAATAATGTGTATAATTTGTAATAACATTGTTATATGGTTGCATGATGCTAAATCATCTTTGAGGGTGATCACAGCAACGTTAAACGAGACTTCTAAAATAGTGCCAGGAAGCAGATACACAGAAATGTAATGTGCTAAGCTAGAGTACCATACCCTACTCTTTTCTAAATAATGCCACAGTCATAACATTGTGATAGCGAAGTCAATAGACCGTGGTTTAGCAACTTCATCTTTAAGACTAAGATTTGTAATGCTACAATGTCAATATGTAGTTTGATGCTTACAGAAGTACAGCTTGAAAACATGATGTGTCCCCATTTTTATAAAATCTTTGCTACAAGGCAAAGTTGCAAACGGGCTAAAGGACTGAAGAAGGTTTTTAGCTTGTGAAGGTTTCCGTTAATTCAATAATTTACTAAAAGTAATGAGCGACCACCTATATATTTCTTTGTTACGTTTTACCACATATATCTCTGAAACAATTTGCTTTTGTGTGCAGACCAAGAGTAAACTATTGGAAGCAAGGGGCATGGCTAAAGAGGCATCTTGCTAATTAATCATACTCTCCCTTGAAAGTCAAGTCCTTTAAAAGCGGTAGTGGTTTCCAGTCACTAAAGGGAGCAGTAAAAACATTGCACCAGATTTCTTAAGGAGCTGCATTGTCCTTGCCTCATGCAAGGTGAGGCAAGGTAGCTCAATTCCTTACTTCAGATTCACAAAGCCACGAAAGGGGCAATTTACTCCATCTTGCACAGCTTTGCAAAAAAATGTAACAAAGCGCAGCTGCTGGCACTGGATTACATTACATTCTGAGCTGAGAGGCATGCCATGGTTGGAGAATGGGTGTTGCCAAGCATCCATTCATGGATCTGATGCAATTCCAGATTTACAATCGTTTGTAAACCTGGGATTGCATCAAATTGGTACACCTCCCAGAGGATGGTGTAATGAAGAGAAAATCTTTTTGGCTTCTTGTTATTTATTTTTTGCATTGTTTTTGTGCAAGAAGGTATGCCTTCCTGCACAAAATAAATCCTGCCTGTATAATAGGCACTCTTAAACTATGGTACAAGTGTGCCTTCATTGGTGCTAGCAGCACACAGTGCACCAGTGCAAGAAGAGAGTAGAAATTCTCCATATATCTACAAAAGAAATATGCTCTCTCCCTTTCACGCATGGAAGGACAGCAAGTTCCCTTGTGGCACACAGTTGCTTGATATACTTGTAAATGTGCCCCTTTGTATTTGTCATTAGGCTTGGGAGTGATTTTATTTATGCTGATGTAATCTCAGTAATTTTGGTAATTCTGTATTACTCTTTGGCACGGAATTACCCATAATATGGCAATTGCAAACGCTCACGTAATTAAGGCTAATTTGAGGGGAAAATGCTAACACAGGAGCTCATTTAATGAGCCTGAGTGGCTGCTTATGCTGCTGTTTATGCTCTGTTGCATTTAGTGCTACTTTTTCAGTGCAAAATGAGCACTGTGCCCTGAGAAACTAATGTTAAATGACGAAAGTGAGCTGGGGGAAAATCCTATCCCAAGAACACAATGAGCAGGCGGGAGTAGCTGCTCACGCTGCTCTTCATGTTCTGTTACATTTAGCAGAATTAACTCTTCTTGTGTATTTTGTGTAATCTTGCAGAAGTTTTATGTTATTCCACATGATTATGCTACACAGAAATATGTGAGTAACCCCCACCTCTGCATGTGAGCCCACCCAATGTGAAGTGACTGTAACACCACTCCAGCATACTTTCCAGAATTTTGTATTTTCAGCCATAACTGTGCCTTAGCTGCCAACAGTTTCCTGGGCTGATACATTCTACATCTTTCATCAAATATTACAGGCATTGAGCTCACTTTACTCTGTACGATATGCATAGGTCCTTGAACTCCATCCAATGAATGTTGTAGCAGTGCAATCATTTCTAAAATCTGATAACTGGACATTTTTTTTTTTAATTCTAGAGATCACTCAGATAGCTCTATTTTGTTCCGTTTGAACTCTGAATTACAAAGCCATTGTGATAGCAGTATCTAAGACATTACTCAAGGCAAGTGTAGATGATGGCTGTAAACAGCAACAAGTCCTAAAAACAGATAATGTTCTTTGCAAGTTTAAATTGTATGTTATGACTTTTGGATAGCTACATAATTGGCAGTAACATCAATAGATTGTATTAAAAAAAATTGAATGATGGTAAAATGCATTAAAATAAGACTCAATATAATAAGGCGAAAGATAGTAGGCATTTCACATCAGTAGGAAAGAGGATGAAAAATCAGGATTAAAATTGGCCTCTTTAAGTAGCCCGTTACCAGCTCTAATGCTATATGAAGGATAATTTGCAACATGTGTGTTTCAATGTCTTGCAGAAGACAATGGGTTTTCAAGCTTCTTTGAGAAATCTGAGTGGAGTGGAGCTACTCCCAAACTTTGAGATGACTACAAAGACCCAAACTTGGATTCTAATGTTCACATATCAACCTTACTGAATAAAAAACAAAGTGGCGCACCAGCCAATTTTCTGCCAACATGTATCTTTTAAATTGCTTGTTTGGAATTTAATGTTTTATGCAGAAATGTTGTGTTTGTAGGTGCAGTGTTAAACATGTTGTGGCATGAACAGCAGTGAGTCGAGTATGTGGAAATATGAGATCAAGTTGTGGGACATCCATTGGGAGTAGAGATTTAGGGGGAAAATGTCAATCAATCAATCAATCAGTCAGGGATTTGTGAAGCGCACTACGCACCAGCGAGGGTCTCAAGGTGGTGGGCGGGTTACGTGCAGCTTTGTCTCAACCGAAGAGCCAGGTCTTGAGGCTGTTCCAGAAGGCTTGCAGTGTGCGGGCTTTCTGATGCTGAGTGGGAGTTCATTCCAGGTCTTGGCTGCGATGTAGGGGAAGGATCGCCCCCTGCTCTGGCTCTGCGGATGCGTGTTTTTTTGGCTAGGGCAAGATTTGCAGATCAGAAGCTTCTCTTGGGTGCGTAGAAGGAGATTCTTTCGTTGAGGTATTGGGGTCTGATGTTGTGAAGGGATTTGTAGGCATGAGTGAGGAGCTTGAAGGTCACTCTCTTTTCGATGGGGAGCCAGTGGAACTCTAGTAGGGGTTGGGTGATGTGGTGTTGTTGTGGGATGCCGAGAACAAGTCTAGCTGCGGCATTCTGGATTGTCTGGAGTTTGAGGAGTAGAGATTTGTTTATTCCGGCATAGAGGGAGTTTCCGTAGTCCAGTCTGCTGGTTATGAGTGCATGGGTGACGATCCTTCTTGATTCGGGGGGGATCCATTTGAAAGTCTTGCAGAGGATGTGGAGGGTGTTGAAGCATGTGGAGGATACGGCGTTGATCTGTCAGTGCATGGTGAGGGAGGAGTCGAGTATGATGCAGAGGTTGGGAGCGTGGTCTGTGGGTGCGGGAGGTTCGCTGAGGGAGGAGGGCCACCACCCTGTTGCCCATGCTAAGGTGGTGGATCTGAGGATGAGGACTTCTGTTTTCTCTGAGTTGAGCTTTAGGCAGCTGTTGCTCATCCAGGAGGCGACCTTCCTGGAAGCTGTGTCTGGTGATGTCAGGTTCGTTGGTGAGGGAGGGGATGACGGGTGTCATCGGCGTAGGATACACGGCTGAGTCCGTGTTTTCTGACGATGGTGGCAAGAGGGGCCTTGTAGATGTTGAAGAGAGTGGGGCTGAGTGAGGATCCTTGGGGTACTATGCAGCTGGTCTCTTTGGGTCTGGAGAGGAAAGGTGGGAATCTGATTCTTTGGGTGCGGCCGGTGAGGAAGGAGCGAAACTAATCGAGGTCGGTTCGCCGGATGCCTGCGTCATGAAGTCTGGCGGTTAGTGTGTGGTGGGAGACGCTGTCAAAGGCTGCCAAGGGTCTAGTCGGATGAGGGCTGCCATGTGGCCCTGATCCAGGAGGGTGCGGATGTTGTTCGTGACGGCTAGGAGGGCGGTCTCGGTGCTGTGGTTGTTGCGGAATCCGGATTGGGAGGAATAGAGGACCGAGTTGGCTTCTATGAAGTTTGTGAGCTGGTTGTTGACAAACTTTTCGGTGACTTTGGCTGTGAAGGGGAGGAGAGAGATGGGTTGGTAGTTCTTGAGGTCCGTTGGGTCTGCGGTGGGCTTCTTGAGGAGGGGCTTGACCTCTGCGCCTTTCTAGTCATCAGGAAAAGTGCCTGTTTTGAGGGAGCAGTTGATGGTATGTCGTAGTTTGGGTGCGATGGTGGAGGCGGCTCTGTGGAAGATGTGGGACGGGCACGAATCGGTGGGTGCCACTGAGTGTACGTGTCTCATGGTCTTGGCGGTGTCTTCTGTGGTGACAGGGGTCCAGGCGGTGATGGTAGGCTGGGTTGCGTTGTCGGTAGGAGGTGTAGAGTCGGTGCCCAGGTTCTGCTCGTCGAAGTTGCTGTTGAATGTTCTGATCTTGAGATGAAAGTAGGAGCTGAGTTTGTTGCAGAGGTCCTGGGAGGAAGGGACGACGGAGGATTCGCTGGGTGGTTTGATGAATTCTTGTATGATGCTGAAGAGTTCCTTAGAGTTGCGGGAGTTGGTGAGTATTCTGTTCTGGATGAAGTTCTTCTTCATGGTTCTGTTGAGTTGGTGGTGTTCTGTCATGGTGGTCTTGTAGGCGGACCGTGCTTCTGGGGTTTTGTTGTTCCTCCAAGCTTTCTCGAGTTGTCGGCAAGCGCGCTTGGATTCTCGGAGGTCGGTGGTGAACCAGGTGGCTTTCGTGGCGCGCTGTCTGTCGGAGTTGCGGAGGGAGGCGAGAGTGTCTGCATAGTCGGTGATCCATCTGTGGAGTGTGTTGGCCACGGAGTTGGCGTTGATTGTGGTGGGGGAGGAGCGCATTGAGGGCAGAGTTGAGGTGCTCCTTGGTGATCTTGCTCCAGTTCCTGTGTGGGGTGCGAGGTGTGGGCCTGTGTGCAGAGGGCTTGGAGAAGGAGAAATGAACACAGTGGTGGTCCTTCCAGATGGGTTGCATGGTGTGGCTGAAGTGAATGTTGTGTCCTCCAGCAAAGATGGGGCTGAGGGTATGTCCTGCCTTGTGGGTTGGGGTGGTGACAAGCTGTCTCAGTTCGATGTTGGCAAGGTTATCCCGGAGGGGGGTGGAGTTGGGGTCGCTGGGGTTGTAGAGGTGGAAGTTCAGGTCTCCGAGGAATACGTAGTCTGTGGATGCGATGGAGTGGGGTGCGATGAGGTCTGCGATGGTAGTGGTGAACGTGGCGTGCGGTCCGGGAGGTCTGTAGGCGAGGGTGCCACGTAGAGTCGTTCTGGGTTTGATCTGGATCTGGAAATGCAGGTGTTCCATGGGGAAGTGGAGTTGTTCGTTCTGGATGTGGTGAGTCGGAGGGAGTTTTTGTGTACAATGGCGAGTCCACCTCCAGGGTGGTTGGGGTAGTCTTTCCTCTGGATCTTGTATCCGTTGGGGACGGCGGTTGCAATGTCGGGTGTGGAGCTGGCATTGGTCCAGGTTTTTGTGAGGAAGGTGACGTCAGGCGAGAGGGTGCTGAGGAGGTCCCAGATTTCTACAGCGTGTCTGTGCAGGGAGCGAACGTTGAGGAGGATGCAGCTCAGGGGTTTGGGTGCGCTGGCGTCCGGTGGGTTAGTGGTGGTGGTGGGCGTCTGAGGTTGGGGGAAGGTGCGGCGGCAGTGCCGGCAGGAGAACTGGCCTTGGGTGGTGTTCGGTGTTCACAGCTGGCAGTTGTTGTTTCTTCCGGGGTTGAGTGCGTTGAGTGTTGCTGAGTCGTAGCACTGGCGGGTCAGAGGACCAGGGTTCCTGGCGCTGGTCGCGGTAATTATGAAGAGCACTAATGACATGGATTGCATTCAAGATAGCCAGTATATAGTGAAGCACAACATAATTGAGTGGTACAGAACACTGAGGAAATTTACAAGAGACCAGGGATAAGAGCAAAATGTAAATGTGCACATAGTCGATCTAGATTATTAGGGGTATACATTCTCTGATAATTTGCAATTGGTTTGAACATTTGAGGTACATGGCCCCAGGAAGAGAACTTGAAGCAAACTCTAGAAAAGCTAATGTAGGACTAGACAAGAATGACCTTTGTGGTGCAGAGCTTTTTCAGGGACAGGAGTTAAAATAAAGAAGACTACTTTGATTGGTGGACCTTAGTAAGTCAGATTATAAATAGTATCGGTCTATAGTTC
Source organism: Calotriton arnoldi (assembly GCA_963921515.1). NCBI lineage: Eukaryota > Metazoa > Chordata > Amphibia > Caudata > Salamandridae > Calotriton > Calotriton arnoldi. The sequence continues at coordinate 672,528 of CAWUFW010007431.1, forward strand.
ATAAAGGGGACATAGAATATGAAGACGTTTAACTTTATATTCAATACAGACTCAAGAGGCAGGACAAATATAACAATAACAAGTGAGTATTGGTGAATAGCCCACAGGCAAAAGGAGACCATAAATCTTTTTCTGTTGTATTGTTATAGAATTTGGTTACAATCTCTTGTGTGTGCCATGAACTGTTTTGGACGTCACAAGCTAAGCAAACCTGCCATTTTTAACATTGTAGGATATTGCATCAGACTAAAAGCCCAATATAATAGACAATGAGTCACTTTTTACAATATGGTGAAATACTGAAAGAAGCAAGGGAGCGATGGGTGTGATTCTCCTTTGGTCCTGGAACCTATTTTTATACCAATTATAAATGAATACTAAGTGAGGAGCAATACCACAGGTAAATTCCTGATGCAAAATAGAATAAGTAGTTAAGACATTGCACTCCTCCATGCATTGTTAAGAGTAGCAATGAGATTAACCAATGATGTTAAAACAAAGACAGCAGATAATCTGGATATTCAAGCATAAATGAAATAAATTAATGGTTAACTTGACACTATCACAGCGTGTTATTCTGGATTCACTGTTGTATCTATGAGACAGCAATCAGCCATGAATAGCAGATAAAAGATAAGGCAAGATGATTGATTCCAGTCAGCTATAAAATGTCACTTGTCTATGCATTAATTAAAATGTTTACTAGTATACCCAGATGCATGAAGAACATACCAGTCAAGAATGGTGAAACAAATTCAGTTCTGCCCCACTAATGACTGTCACTATAAAATGCCATGATTTTAAAATCAATAAAAGATTACAAAAAACTCAGGTGCTCATTTGTCAAGTACTTGTCAATGACATTAAATAGACATTTATTATATATACAACACATCATGCTTTGGCCGTAGGGTGTGACATGGTTATCAGTGAAGTAGAAACAATGTCTTGACATTCACTGCTGCCACAATCATCAATCCATACAGGAAACCAACACATGCAACAATCAAGGGAAAAAGATGCCATCTCACTTTGTCTCAGGGACTGACAAAGGAATGCATATCTAATTGTAGAGAACAAAAATGAAATGTATTGCAAGGTGGATTTGTAGAGCGCTGCTTGTCACCCATGAGGGTAGCCATCCACAAGCAGTGGATAGGGGTGGACAGCACAAAGAGCTGGAAAGAAGTGGATGGAGAGAAATTAACATGGAATGTAGGTGATATATCTTTTTTGGATACACTTTGATATTTTGATGTACATATGGATCAATGACCTAGCAATGACAGTCACGCCTGTGTGTTTTCAGTGACTACAGCAACCTCGGCATCATCCTAGACCAATGAAAAGCCAGATCAACACATGCTCCGTGCTCGCATGCTCCGTAAGATTTTTGTGTGGCTCCCTATCAATGCCAGACAAATCGTCACCCAAGCCCTAGTCACCTGCCAGCTGGACTACAGCAATGCACTCTGCACAGGAATCACCTCACACCTCTTAAAGAGACTGCATACCATACAGAACTCAGCTGCCTGACTCATCCTCGACCTCCCGAAGTGGACCCACATTACTTCCCACCTCAGAAAACTCCACTGGCTCCCCATCCAGAAGAGACGCCATTTCAAGATGCTCACCAACACCTACAAGGCCTTTCACAACCCTGGACAAGCATACACCAACCACTGGCTGAACTTCCACAGACACCTGCGCTCTGCCTCCAACGCACTCCGACACACCCCTCGCATCTACTGAAGCAACAGCGGAGGACGCTCCTTCTCCTACCTCGCAGTGAAGTCCTGAAATGGCCTCCCCCTTCACCACCAGACCTCACCCACTCTATCTGAATTCAGGAAAGGACTCGGCCTGGTTGTTTGACTAAGACCCCTATACCTGGATAACCTCACGGGGGATTAGCCATGCTCTACATGTCTTGCTTGATTTGATTAGCATCTTTTGATTTCATCAGTGTATACTACATACTGTGTTTGTAATTGCCTTTTTGCCTAGCAATGCACACTTTATTTTAATATGTTTAGGATTATATTGGTATACTTTTCCATTTAGATATCATATTTCTTTCGTTACGTTTGCTATTTTATACGTTTATTTGCCTTGTTTATTGTACTGTAGTATAGAATTATCCAAATCAACAATAAAAATGATCGTTTGAATAATTGACAAATCCCCTACGACTTGAACTGAAACGCTGAAAAAGGAAACAACAGATATCAGTCTATTGTTTGATATATCTACACGTGGAAACACAATCGTCCTTTTTTAAACATCTATTTGCACGTTTAGCTCTAGACATCTTTTGCTTTGACTGCTTTTAACACACAGTTCCATTTACTTTCTTTGCGGTTCAGTGCCTGTTTCATGACCTTGGAACTTTGTTGATCTTGTTCTTCTTCATCTTCAGCCTCTGTAATGATTTCCATTTTCTGCAGGATCAATTTAATTAGTTCATGTTGTTTTTGAAGTAGAGACGACATATCTTTCATCCTAAAAGAAACGTGAGCACATTCGTGTTAGATATTCATATTGTAAGCTCTAAAACCCCATCCACTGAGGAGAGAATTATCTTATTATACATTCCATTTGCATTAAATTAACTTTCCTCAGTATTTAGCAAATCAGCTGTGGTATCTTTTTTCTTGTTTGTTCCTTACTTTCTTAGCTCATTGCTTTAATTTCAATAATATCCTTATGGAAAAGTCTGATTTACTTATCCTGATGATCCGTTGCATAATAATTTGCAAAATGTTTGACTAAAAGTATAAAATCCAACGCCTGAATATATCGGACACTTGGCTCCAGGTTGTAAAGTAGGTGCTCGTTGAATACTGACTATTGATTCTTTTATCTTCATGCAGTAGTTTCAGAAAGATTTAAAAGGTCGGTATCTGCACGCATACTAAAGTGTTCATATATCTATGACATACTACTAGAAAATGTCCACTATCAAACTAAGGGGCATATTAGCAAGAAGAGGCGATAATCATCGCTAACCCTGCTTAGCGTGATTTTTTTTATCGCCGGCTATCGCTGGAATATATCGCCACGCTAACGCTGTATTAGCAACGATTAGCGCTATGGCGATGAATATTCCAGCGATAGCGGGGGAAATGGGCCAACATCGCTGAAAAACCAGCGATGTTGCATGGAGAAGGGAGAACACCTTGCTGATACGACCCTGTGGTCGTATCAGCATAATCCACCCCCCATGTTAGGTATGGCTAACACCTGCTAATTGCAGGTGTTAAATAAATGGAGATGACCCCAGTTAGCGCGACTTTTCACGTCGCTAACTGGGGCCATGACCACCTTGCTAATAGGCGATAGGCCTGTTAGCGGGTGTTTCCCAGGTTTGTTCGTCGGGAACGCCCACTTTGCATGTCATTAGCGATAAATATCGCTGACATGCAAAGCGATAATAAAACGGGCGCTAATGCCCGCAAACTGTCGCTAACTGCTGTTAGAGACAGTTTGCTGATAGGGCGATATGAATATCGCCGCTTTAGCGGCAAAAAGTGCCGCTAAAGCGGCGATAGTGCCCTTGCTAATATGCCCCCAAATCCCCATATCCTACATTAGATTTCCCCGACCCAGGGCCTTTTCACCACTCTTCGCAGGGCTTCATTCCTTATTTATGTTGTTGGGGCGGTGTCAATACCAGAGCATGGAAAATATACACCATTTAGGAACAGAGCTTTAGAGTATTTTAGCATCTCAAGCATAGCGGCTCATAGTCACTTCACAGCCTCACAATATTGACATTCTCATCGCTGTAATTTTTCTTGCTATTTAATGCCCTCATTTCTCCCTGCCTCAAACATTCATCAAGATCTTACAGATCTGCACCTGTTTTACCCTGCACGCCTTCCTTTATCCACCTTCCAATTCACCCCCACTTGCCTACTGTGATAGTACCAATTGGAAGGCAAGACACTCGTGAATGTTAGCAGAGGACACCAAGTCAACCATTTAGAAATAATTATGCCTGGGATTACCTTTGTCACCTGTATAATCTCTGCATCAGCCCATCATTTCAGGAACTGACCCTGAGACCCCCCAGAAATATAAAGAACCCATGTTATTTCCTTTGATGGATCAACACCATCCCCAACTCACACACAGAGAACGATCTTTGAATAGACTTACGTATAGACCTGTATGATTAACCTGTATAATACTGGTATTGACTCTCCGTTGGATTACAGTGTTGCAAAATAGCAATACAAAATATTTTTAAAAACATTGGGGCATATTAGCAAGGGCACTATCGCCGCTTTAGCGGCACTTTTTGCCGCTAAAGCGGCGATATTTATATCGCCCTATCAGCAAACTGTCTCTAACAGCAGTTAGCGACAGTTTGCGGGCATTAGCGCCCGTTTTTTTACCGCTTTGCATGTCAGCGATATTTATCGCTAATGACATGCAAAGTGGGCGTTCCCGACGAACAAACCTGGGAAACACTCGCTAACAGGCCTATCGCCTATTAGCAAGGTGGCCATGGCCCCAGTTAGCGACGTGAAAAGTCGCGCTAACCGGGGTCATCGCCATTTATTTAACACCTGCAATTAGCAGGTGTTAGCCATACCTAACATGGGGGGTGGATTATGCTGATACGACCACAGGGTCGTATCAGCAAGGTGTTCTCCCTTCTCCATGCAACATCGCTGGTTTTTCAGCGATGTTGGCCCATTTCCCCCGCTATCGCTGGAATATTCATCGCCATAGCGCTAATCGTTGCTAATACAGCGTTAGCGTGGCGATATATTCCAGCGATAGCCGGCGATAAAATAAATCACGCTAAGCAGGGTTAGCGATGATTATCGCCTCTTCTTGCTAATATGCCCCCTAATTCGTCAGTTGAAATTAGAAAAAAAGATGTTAATACAGCTCAAAGAAGAAAATAATGATGCAAGTGTCACTGCAGTTCCTACCATGCTCATTTGATTCCTAACAGCAATTTTAGAAGCACCCATATCATGCAACCATGCACAGAGGGAAAGGTGTCATAAAGTTTATCTTCTCAAGGTGTTTCCCTTTTATTTTAAATTTTTTAACATGTGGATTATTTGCCTGTTACTTTCTGAGGCCTGCTGACTGGGCCTCAACCAAACTCTTTCCTTTCTTTAACAAGCCGGCCTACGTTAACCTGAGAAAGGCCTTCTATTGAGCCAGGTATCTTGGCCGACTTTGGCAGGTGTTAAATACTAAACACTATTACACTGTAGGATGGCTGTATTCTACGGGTCTGTTGTGTACAGTGATTATATAGTTCTGCGATAAGAATAATTGAACATTGCCAAAATGTTTTCAGGTGAGCTTTTTGTGCTAAATCTGCTCCTTGAGTTCTCATAGAAATACTATTTCTGACAGTAATTATCTTTTAGACCGAAAGAAGGTATCCTTGATTCTTCGGCCAGTGATGTGGACAACGTTTGAAAAGGTTGGTTTGGATATTATCAGACCCCTAGAAATTAAGAAATTAAGACATTTTGACTGAAATAACTTGAAAGAGGATAGGGCCAGATGTACGTAGGGAATGGTTATGATTACCAAATAGCAAATTTTTTCGATTCACTATTTGGTCATCGCAAACACCCATGTACTAATGTGTGATTAACAAATTTAGCGATTCCCTGTGGGTCGCAAATAGACCTACCTAATTTATATTCATGAGGTAGGTCTCAGTGTGCGGCCCATTGGGAATCACAAAATTCACAGGGATGGTGGCCTGCTGGGGTCAGCAGACTAAAATGGCTGTGATTCCTTTTAAATAAAGCAATGTTTTTTTTAATAAAATGCAGCTCATTTTTCTTAAAGGAAAATGGGATGCATTTAAATAAAAAAAAAGTTTTGTTTTCATTTTTTAAGAGTCAGCAGTGGTCCATGGGACCACTGCCTGCTGTTAAGAAAAAGTTTTACAAACATTCACAAAGTGGAAGAGGGCCTTGGGGACCCCTTCTCATTTGTGAATGGGTTACCACCTACCTGAAGTAGGTGGTGAAATGCTTTGCGAACCGTATTTCGGTCACACACATACCACTGCGATTAGGTATTAGGAAGGTATGCCCTAAACAAGCCCCTTCCTAATACCAAATCATAAACCCAATTTGCGATTTGGTAATAGGTTACTGAATCACAAATTGGGCCTTTGTACAAGGCCATTTTTCTATCACAAACAGCCCGATTCACAGAATCGGGCCATTTGCGAATGAAAAAAAACATTTGTACATCTGGCCCATAATGTGTTAGACAACCTATAACATTTTCTACAACTTCATTCAAAAGCCAGTGGAGGTTGTTGAAAGTTTCAATAAGACTGGAAACGTATGATTGGCGACCTGGAAGAATCTCACAGGTTTGTTGGATTATTATATTTAATTGCATTTTTAACTACAGCAGGTGCCACAGAAGAGAATGGATTTCAGCTTCATTGAGCTTCTGTAGGACACCCTTTTGAAGATACCCTGAATCTGTGTGAAAAGGTAGACAGACTAATCTTTGGAAGCCCTCAGAAAATATAATGGACTATATAATGGGCCTCATGTCCAAAATAGACTAAGTCACAAACATAAACAACAAGACCTTTACCAACCAGTTGAGTTCCCTAAACAATGGTATGGCCAGAAGACAGCTCTCGAAGATTCCTAGACTGTACCAATGTTCTGTGTGGTGAAGACTGTAAGTCCCAGAGCCTTCCATGTTATGGTGAAGACTTGCATTTAGATAGTGAAATTAATTTAAACAAGCTTACATCATAGGATAGTAGCTACAAACATACAACTGATGCAATTTGAAAATTGGTTGGAATTTTGATTGTTTTTAATGATTTTGCAATTGAAATTGTGATTAGAATATAAAGAGGCCATTGAAATTGTCAATGCACATTGAAAAAACTACAAGTGAAGAGTGCTGCTATTACTGCCTGCTTATTGCCTGGAGGGTACTCTTAGTCCCAGCAACACTGTGCCCGAGAGCGCTAAAGATGGAAGGCGAAGCCTGTTTCATCTAGTGCTATATAGCGCTCACTCTCCTCCCGCAATACAGGATCCTTTTTGCTGCTGTTACTGCCTGCTATTGCCTGTAGGTGAATCCAAGTCTCAGCAGCAACATGCCCAAGAGTGCCAACAAGGGGAGGCAGAGCCTGTTTCGTTTAGCGCTATATAACACTCACTCGCTGTGCACGAGACGCACCGGGGCAAGGCCCAGGCCAAGGAGGGGTCCGTCTTCGCCCGTCATCCCCCATTGGAGGCTGGGCCCCCCCCTTGATTTCCCTTCTTGGTGACTCCTTAAGGTACTGTGCAGTTTGATATTATTTTTTAGCAACTGTTCTAGTGTCCCATTTTATATTGGTGAGAGAGCAAGGCCCCTACTACAGCAAAGGCTGAAGTAAATTCAACCACCTCGGATGGCTATATTAAAAAGGCAGATTGAACATGCTGAACATTGCCTAGCTGCAACTATTGTACTGACCCATGGACTTCTGTAATCTCCCGAGATAATGTTACAGATTGGAACCTAGCCTACCCCTATAACTGCATTGGACCTCCTGTCAGGGTCAGCATCACAAGTTGTGCATACAGTATCTCTTGCAGCTGCTACCAGTGCTGACCATGACCAGTATAAAAGTTTGCTGCCAGCATCCCCACATAATAACACCCTCTGGCCAAACGTAAAAGTTGGCAGGGCAAGGAAATTGATCCCAACTTTGGACTCTCTGCCACTGGCTCAGCTCTTATTACTATACATTCAGCTGGGGGCCTGGACACATTTTAGGGAAGACTCCTGGATGGCGTAAAGGGGCTGATGGAAAGTTTACTTCTACCTATTGGTAAACGACTAGGGGAGATTGAAGAACTTTTGCAAAATTTCAAGAGCTTGCATTCTGCTGGTCCAGTTGATCAATTTCCCCATCAATCTGCTTCCTGCTTGTTGCCTTTATGAGGCAGTAATGATCAATGTTTCGCCTCTGACCCTCGGTACATCTGAAAGCCATGTTCAGCTAAAGAACAAAGTTCTGCATTGGCTTCAATCTAAGTTATATTCACAATTGCCAAAGCTGATCAAATTTTGTTGACAAGCAGAGTAGGATGGGTTGTCTCAGTTTAGAAAGTGTTTAAGGGGGACTTAATTTCAAACAACCCAGATCTAAGGGAGAGTCTTTGTCAAGATTAGTGTTATTTATCACAACTGGTGAGAGCATTGTGCTTTATCCTTTGGTCTATTTTTATTGCCATCTGTGTCGAGCCCCAAAGTTGGCCACTGACTAATCATCCGTACAACCATTTACTGCCCATAATCCACATCACATTCCTTTGTCTAAAAGGTTTCAGGTTCTGAGCAATTTCCAGGAGAATGACTGATGTTACATTGCTGATTAACTTTCTCCTTCTACTAGTATGGGGAGCTGCGTGAGCAATATGAGTGACCAGGCTATGTGGCCACTAGGCCTCGGCTCTACACATTTGACCACACCCACAGTCCCTGTTTCCATTCTGTGCCATCAGCCAACTATGTATGCCAACTAAAACACACTTAGCCCCCCCCCCTCTATCTCTCAAAGGAAATTGTCAGGTTTATGAAGGAGCATGCCATTTTACTACTTGGAACATGTGTGGGCTCCAAAATAAGCAGAATTTCCCAGACTGGCTTCACACTACCTCTATTACTGATGTAAACCTGGCGTGTGGACCCAATTCATGTTGAAGGATTCTCTTCCTACTTTCTAGCAGCTCAACCATCTCCAGCAGGGTGGGCAAAAGGGGATTTACAGATTCTAATATGGAACCTGTTACCTTTCACCACTAGAAGGTCGGTGTCTGTCTCACCCCATTGTCAACTTCTCTGGTTATCATTTAAGGGTGGTCCTGATTTGGTGGTGGTCAATTTTTATAATAGTGTTTGACTCTTCCCATAGTGCCATTGTTCAAGCCCTTTATGCAGGCCTGGAAGCATTTTTGTGCCCAATTCACTCAAAATATATTATTTTTTTGGACAGGTGATTTAATATTCAGAAATGTTCCCTCACTGCACGAGTGTGTGGTGTAATTATTGCAGAAGTGGATGGAATTTCACATTTCCCACATACTGACTATGGACCAGCATTGAACTTTTTAATTTTCAAATATGATCTTATATTACTGGAAAGTAGATGTGCGGATGATAGTGAACAGATTTCTTCTGTTGTTGGCAGAGAGGCACATACTATTACTGACCAGATTTTGTTCTCCTCCTCTGCTGGTAATCTGGCTGGTATCCCCAGTATTATCCCGACAGCTGTGAGTGACCATAATCCAACAGTCATATCAATGTCCCTTCAGGTTAAAGGTACTAAAGAAACCACATGTATCACAAATATCATCCGAGTCAGGTCTAACAGTGCTCATATTAAATGGGCTGGGATTGATTCATGCAGTGTGCTGCAGAAATAGTTAAATATGAACCCAGCCAAGTTCAGTTACTGCGTAAGGAGGTCGATCATTATAGGCTATTGTATGCCTTTGGGCAGACCACTAGGACACTCAGCACAACACTCATGCGACCCTCAAGATCAAGTATAACAAGGAATTGTGGGTGGTTTGATCATTAATGTACCCAGCCATCCAAACGTCTTCGAACTGCCCTATATAGTTCGCCTAGGGGTTACCTAGCTATCAAGCACCTACAGAAGTACTATAACTAGGCACTAGCAGTGAGGAAGAGGGTGTTAGAAGGGAATGCCTTGTCAAACCTGGCGCGGGTGACCGAGACGAAGGATATGAAATTATTTTGGAGCACAATAAATGCCCCTTTCCAAAAAAGTGACTCATTCCCTGAACTCACTTCTTTTGTCTCTCACCAAGCATGGGTCGCCCACTTCTCGGGTATTTTTGATTCCAATAAGTAGGATGTTCCGCTGGTAATGGGCTAGAGGGAATTGTGTTTGCATCATATCCCTTTGCATATCACCTTGGAGGAGGTTCTCCATGCCCTAGAACATAGTGCAGGGGGGAAGGCATCAAATCCTGACGGGGTGCCAGTTGATGCATTTAATGCACTTGGGGAATTATGGGGGCTCCATTCTGGCTCGGGCCATGGAGGGTACAGTGCCCTATTCCTGGGCTGAATCAATTAGTGTACCTTGGTTTTCACAAAGGTAAGTTAGTACTAGTAAAGTAAGACTTTTGGCCTAAGTTTACCTTTGTGAATACCGAAAAGTAGTAAAGTTAGACTTTTGGTCAAAGTTTACCTTTGTGATAACCGAAAAGTATTAAAGTTAAACATGTACCTTAAGGGAAAACACAGCACTTTCAGTTTATCTCTCAGGGCTGCTCAGTGTTAGTTTAAAAAGAAAGTCTAATTTGTGTTTTTGCTCAGTTGTTTGCGGGTGGGGCATTTAATAGCTTTACAGATTTGAAGACATCTTAATATCTTATGTGTCATGTCTTTTTTACACATTTGACATACTGCCTTTTCCCAAACTTTGAAATACAGACTTTTTTGAGGCATCTTTAAAGGTGTCGTCAATTTTAAGCTATTCCGGGTAAGACTTGCTTTAACTCATCTGCCAATTCTGTGAATGGCATATTGATGCAGTTCTAATTATTTGCATATCAGTGCTGTGAGAAAAAGAGGCTGACGGGAAAATCATAGGCCCATAAGTACTAGGTCAACTACACCTTTTCATATGTCATAAGTGTAAGATACAAACTACCACATTTTGAAGCAATACTTTCATTCTCCTATATTGACTGCATGGAGGGTTGTGCATGGCAACATCATCATCAATGTAGGTCACCAAATGCAGGATTAAGACATGCCTCTTGATCCATGCATGCATTAAGCTTTGGATTGTCAAGTATAACTGAAAAAGTTTGGCATAATGTATCAGCATTTAATGCATGGAGCTGGTTACATGGAAAACAAGGAATTCTTGTGGTACGTTTTGGGGGACTTGGATTAATGAGAGCAATGATCCATGCTCACCATCCACGTGCAAATTCGAGACTCATGGAATTTCTTTAAAGGTATTAAACTAATGAGAAAATTTGCTAGGCAGCGATGGGATACATATTTCTGGCCCTCTGAGGTTCGCAGATCAGAGCATAGCACACCTGGTCCACTACCCAGAGGAGCTGAAATGCAGAAAGTAGGTAGAGACCAGAGAGGGTTGCTGTACTAGAAATTACCATTGGTATCTGAAGAATATTCCAAGCCCCTAGAAGCTGACAGATCATGGGATAACATCCCTGATCTGCTCCCCAAAGATTGCGGAAATTGAGACAGTGGGTACAGGCCAGAGCAAGGCACACCTTATTCTAGGACCCATGCTCCCCACACCATATCTTATTAGTTCCCTTAGAGGGCTGAAAGGTGGACTAAAACACATTGACCTAAGCGATTTGGGAACAATAATGATCCCAACAATCCCAACCTTTTATTTTAATATCCCTCTAAACATGCACAATAAACTCAGGTTATGAGTTTATTGAAATCGATTTTTATTATTATTTCAGGATCCCTTACCTCCTGAGAAGCTGAGTTTTCACCCACCTACAACTAAGTACATAATGTATTAACAGAAATCCACCAATCCACCTTCTAACAAACTGTTGGGCGGATGTGACAACCCGATGATGAAGCATGCCACCTAGATTGGTAGGTGGGGTTTTGCTTTAATTTTTATAAGTATTCTGACACACCAACCTAGGGCCTCATCTCGGTTTAATTTCTTACCGGCGGATTACAATGCTGGCCAGTCATTCCGGCTGGGTTCCGACGAGCTAAATGAGCCCCTTGGCCAGCCAGAGGTCGGCCGTAATCCCAAAGGGTGGTCTTTCCGCCCTTGGGATTACAATACTCGGTCTCAGGCAGGCTCTCCATGTCAGTGTTACCGACATGAAAATCCTGTCGGAAACTGAGTATGGGGGCCCCTAGCAGGGCCCCTTGCCTCTGTGGCCTCAGGTTGGGGGCCATGCCCCCCTGTTAATCCCTGCACCCCAAGGCAGGCACATCAAGGTGCCTGCCACGGGGTGCAGGGATTAACACCATCTCCCATTCCCATTTCCCTACAGTTTACGGCCGTAATACAGGCTCCCATAGGGAAATGTTGGAATGCGACCCGAAGTCGGTCGGTCCCAGTTCCAAGATGGTGTCAGGGGGACGCAAGTCCACCCAACATGGTAATATGCCACTTTGTGTTTTCCGATTACATCAACCAGCATTTGTGAAGCACACTCTGTCACCCCTGGGGGTATTTGGGCACTGTGTCTCTGTCGAAGATCCAGGTCTTGAATCTCTTCCTGAAGCCTGCCAGCGAGGGGCGTTGGAGGGAGTGATCCTTCTAAGTCTTGTCTGCGATGTAGGAAAAGGAATGGCCACCGCTGCGGGTGCGGCAGATGCGGGGAGTGAGTGAAAGGGTGAGTTAAGGGGAGCGTAAGTGTCTAGTGGTTTGGTGGAAATTCAGTCGATGGTAGGGGTAGGCAGGTCCTAGGTCGAGGAGGACTTTGTAGGCATGTGTGAGGATCTTGAACTGGCATCTTTCCAGGATGGGGAGCCAGTGGAGGACTCTCAGGTAGGGGGGCAATTTGGGTTTGTTTGGGGAGGTCCAGGATGAGTACGGCTGCAGCGTTCTGCATGGTCCAGAGTTTCTGATGAGCTGGGTGGAGATTCCGGCATGGAGAGCATTGCCATAGTCGAGGCGCCTGGTAACGAGGGCTTGAGTGAGGTCTTTCTGGTGTTGGTTTGGATCTATCTGAAGATTCTGCAGAGCATGTGAAGTGTGTGGAAGCAGGAGGAGGTGACTGTGTTAACTTGTCGTTTCATGGTCAGTTGGCTGCCAAGGATGATGCCGAGGTTGCGTGCGTGGTCGGTGGGTGATAAGTACTTCAGTTTTGTCAGAGTTGAGTTGAAGGCAGTTGTCTTTCATCCATTTGGCTATGTTGGTCATGGTGTTGCAGAAGTTGGTTTTGGCATTGGTGCGGTCCTCAATGAGCAAGAGGATCAGATGAGTGTCATCTGCGTAGGAGATTATGTTGAGTCTGTGGGATCTGACGACATCTGCAAGGGGGGTCATGTAGATGTTAAACAGGGTGGGGCTGGGGGATGATCCTTGTGGTACGCCGCATATGATGTCTTTGGGTGCAAAGGTGAAGGGAGGCAGTCAGATGCTCTGTGTGCATCCTGTAAGGAAGGAGGCGGTCCTTAACGATTGTGAGGATGCTATCTTGTGCAGCCCCATCGTCTAATTCACCTCTTGTGTTTGGTATAAAATATAAAACCAAGAAGCCTGACTAAGGGCCTAATTTCAAAGTTGGAGGATGGCCAGTTTCCCTGCCAGAGCAGCAAAATAAAATACTCCGTCGCCCTGACAGAGGTGCTGCCCACCAAATTAAGAAATGACAGTCAAACAGGCAGTCATTTCTGAAATCATTTGCAGGAACAGCCATCACGGCGGTTCCTATCAATGGTTTGTGAAGTTTGATTCAAGGTTATGTCAACATGACAGAGCAATGCATCAAACTGTTTTCTTTTGTATTTTCAAAAAGAAAATCCTGAAGCAGGACTTTCTTTTGGAAAATGCAAAAGAAAATGCTCCCCTGCCCATGGGAGGGGAGCACTTAGCAGTTGTCACTGCACCTTCCTGCCACCAGGAATTTACTGACTGTGGCAAGCAGTGAAAACTGACCTCTAATTCCACTCATAATAATCAGGGATCACTGACATAATATCGATTACCAAAATATCCCCATACACAAATATCAACACATAAATATCGATGTAAAAAATATCGACATCCTATCTTTATAATGTAAAGTATAAAATTATCGACAAAATAATATCGATGTAAAAATATCGATGTACAAAATATCGTTTTTTATTATTAATAAAAAAGGTTAAATTTAAATAATAAAATTAACTTAAAACATTATTTAGATGTAATGCACATTTTAACAAATATAATTAATACATTTAATTAAAAAAATTTAAAAATAAATATATCCAGTATAATATATAAATGTATATTTACTTTAAAACAATTAATAAACTAATAATTTTAATTTATTTTAAAATGTTTTAAATATATAAAAATTTACAAATAAATATATATATATGTATATATATATATACATACAGCTAGAACATAAAATCTAATACAAAAAACATTATATTATAAATTAAAATATTAAAATATTTCATAATTTTTAAACTTACATTTTGCACTCCATTGAGTGCAACAGTAGGGAAAGTGTTGGATAGCGTAGGGGTAAAAAATTACTATTCCAACTCCAGTGAGTACAACAGTAGAGAAAGTGTTGGATAGCGGAGGGAAAAAAATTACTATTCCCACTCCAGTGAATGCAACAGTAGGGAAAGTGTTGGATAGCAGATTGGTAAAAATTACTATTCCCACTCCAATGAGTACAACAGTAGAGAAAATGTTGGATAGCGGAGGGGTAAAAATTACTATTCCTACTCCAGTTAGTGCAACAGTAGGGAAAGTGTTGGATAGCGGAGGGGTAAAAATTACTATTCCCAATCCAATTACTGCAACAGTAGGGAAAGTGTTGGATTGCGTAGGGGTAAAAATTACTATTTCAACTCCAGTGAGTGCAACAGTAGGGAAAGTGTTGGATAGCGGAGGGGAAAAAATTACTATTCCCACTCCAGTGAATGCAACAGTAGGGAAAGTGTTAGATAGCGGAGCAGTAAAAATTACTATTCCCACTCCAATGAGTGCAACAGTAGAGAAAATGTTGGATAGCGGAGGGGTAAAAATTACTATTCCCACTCCAGTTAGTGCAACAGTAAGGAAAGTGTTGGATATCGGAGGGGTAAAAATTACTATTCCCAATCCAATTACTGCAACAGTAGGGAAAGTGTTGGATAGCGGAGGGGTAAAAATTACTATTCCCACTCCAGTGAGTGCAGCAATAGGGAAAGTGTTGGATGGCGGAGAGGTAAAAATAACTATTCCCACTCCAGTGAGTGCAACAGTAGGGAAAGTATTGGATAGCGGACGGGTAAAAACTACTATTCCCACTCCAGTGAGTGCAACAGTAGGGAAAGTGAAGGATAGCGGAGGGGTAAAAATTACTATTTCCACTCCAATTACTGCAACAGTAGGGGAAGTGTTGGATAGCGGAAGGGTAAAAATTACTATTCCCACTCCAGTAAGTGCAACAGTAGGTGAAGTGCTGGATAGCGGAGAGGTAAAAATTACTATTCCCACTCCAGTCAGTGCAACAGTAGGGAAAGTGTTGGATAGCGGAGGGGTAAAAATTACTATTCCCAATCCAGTGAGTGCAACAGTAGGGAAAGTGTTGGATAGCGGAGGGATAAAAATTACTATTCCCACTCCAATTACTGCAACAGTAGGGAAAGTGTTGGATAGCAGATGAGTAAAAATTACTATTCCCACTGAAGTGAGTGCAAAAGTAGGGAAAGTGTTGGATAGCAGAGGAGAAAAAATTACTATTCCCATTCCAGTGAATGCAACAGTAGGGAAAGTGTTGGGTAGCGGAGGGGTAAAAATTACTATTCCCACTCCAGTGAGTGCAACAGTAGGGAAAGTGTTGGATAGCGGGAGAGGTAAAAATTACTATTCCCACTCCAGTGACTGCAACAGTAGGGAAAGTGTTGGATAGCGGAGGGGAAAAAATTACTATTCCCACTCCAGTGAGTGCAGCAGTAGGGAAAGTGTTGGATAGCGGAGGGGTACAAATTACTATTCCCACTCCAGTGAGTGCAACAGTAGGGAAAGTGTTGGATAGCAGAGGGGTAAAAATTAATATTCCCACTGAAGTCAATTCAAAAAAAGAAAACATATATAAAAATAATAAAAATTACAAAAGATAGAAACATATTATAATGTTTAAAAAATCTAAAAATTACCTACAAATATTATTTTATAAAAAGTTTAAAAATAACTTACAAACAAATAACTATATTTAATAGGAATTAATTATATTATAAAATATTAATTGTTACATAAAATTAATATTATTTATTTCCTACCCTATAACACCACACAATTCACAACACACATCTAAGGGGCCCATTACGATACCCGGCGTAAAAAAATCCGCCAGGCATGGAAGCGGCAAAAATCCGCCCGCACACACCGCCTGAACACCGACCACGCCATTATGAGTACACAAACTGAAAACCGCCATCGGCGGAAAAATCATACAAAATACCGCCCGCCATCGTCCGAGTCGGAGTCAAACCGCCCGCCACGGACGGAAACACGCACGACAACACAAAACCGCCCGCCCACACGGCCGACACACCGCACGTGAAATTACGATCGCACCGCCATGAGCGCGGAAAAACAACAAATATACCGCCCGCCAGCGCAAACAACGCCGATGAGAATCGACACGGCAGAAGCCATGGCGCCCACGTACCTGCACAGAAACCATCCGCACACAAAACCAATAGCACACAACATGGCCAACAAGTCCACACAGCAAGGCACGCACAAATACACAAGCACAGTACACATCCCGAAAACACCCCCCGGACAAACAAAAAATACAAAGGCCAGAACCCCAGACACAACACACCTGAAAACAACAGACCATGAGGACACACCCACATAGGTGAGTACAAAAGCAGCACTCCCACAGACCACAACCCCTTGCTACATTGCAAACCAGAGAGGAGAGGAGAGGACACAGTGACACAGCAAGGACAGCAGCACACCACAGAAACGCACACATCACAACCACCACCACCACCACCAAACACACCACCACCACCACCACCACCACCAAACACCGGCACCACAAACCCCCTGCACATTACACAACACACACCGCACCAGCACCACAAACACCATGGCACCACAAAGGATGCCCAAGTTCACGCCCATGGAGCTGACGGTCATGGTCGACGAGATCATCAAGGTGTACCCACAAATCTATGGGAACATGGTCCAGCACACACCACTAGCCACCAGAAACAGAATGTGGACCCGGATCGTAGACCAGGTCAATGCAGTCGGGACCCTGCCCAGGAACAGAACCGAGATAAACAAACGTTGGAATGACGTAAAGAGCCTGGTCAAGAAGAAGGAGGGCAAAAACAGAGAGCTGGCTGCCGTCACTGGCGGAGGGAATTCCGCGCTCTTTAAGACCTTCAAAGCGTGGGAGGAGAAGGTGCGAGTCGTAATCCATCCGGAGATCCTCGCCGGATTAGCAGGGGAGTGGAGGCTGGTAAGTACAAACTAATGTATACCAGCACACCGCTATGTACACACATGCGCAACCACCATGCCACAGCTCCCAGGGACAAACACCCCCATGTCCAGCACACAATACACAACACATCACACGCACATGCAACAGACACTACCACACACAGGCCAAACCGAACAACTGGAAGATGCGTGGGGACATGTGTACACTAAGCCAGCCACGTAACCACCAACAGGTCCCCAAATATGCCAGAAGCGCCACAACGAGCACCCACCACACCCATGTGTCCGCCACAGCTGCACTAACCGACAAGTAACAGGTAAGTGGCAGGAACACAAAGTGCAGTGGGTCGGAGGGGGACAGCTGAAGTACAACACCCACCAGGCCCCCACTCCCACAGACCAGCAAGGTGGAGCACTCCCCACACCCATGTGTCAGGCACAGCTGCACCAACCGACAAGTAACAGGTAAGTGGCAGGAACACAAAGTGCAGTGGGTCGGAGGGGGACAGCTGAAGTACAACACCCACCAGGCCCCCACTCCCACAGACCAGCAAGGTGGAGCACTCCCCACACCCATGTGTCAGGCACAGCTGCACCAACCGACAAGTAACAGGTAAGTGGCAGGAACACAAAGTGCAGTGGGTCGGACGGTGGACAGCTGAAGTACAACACCCACCAGGCCCCACTCCCACAGCACCAGCAAGGTGGAGCACTCCCCACACCCCACACCCACGTGTCAGCCACCGCAGTGCACAACGACAGCCGAAAGGCAGACATCACGGTCCACAGCAATCGGTGTCAGTGGGTGTACAGCCACCCCCACGACCCACTACACCCCCCCACCCCCACAGACCTGCAACATGGAGCACCCCCCGCTAAGAGCCATGTGGCATCCAGTACAGTGCACGCACGAACAACTTGCAGGTGGGAAACTGGACAGGGCTGGATTACTGGAGGCATGAGGACCATAACACCACCAACACATGGGACATGTCACGTAGCACACGAACACGCAGCACCGCCCACCGTCACGAACAAGTGAACAATGTGCACACGGACATGAACAGCAGACTCACACCCCACATGACCCATCACAGACATAGCAACACCCAAGGAGCCACGTCTGCATGCACAAGCCACACTGAATATAGTCCCACACGGCAGCCACTGTGCAACTCATCACACACAACCGAAACACCATTGAAGTCCTGTCCATGTAGCCCCTACTGCCTGTCAACCACACACCCCACAACTACGCCTATGTAAGACAAACAACACTAGACGCAACAGAGCGGAACAACATAAATGCACACGAACACCACTGAACCCATCAAACACACAGACACACCATGCACATACAACATACCATCCATCCCATCCGTCAGCCCCAGTCTCATGAAAGGCATGTCATCCGCACAGCTGCCACACATACAGCAGTCACGCTAAGACACATGCCCATGACCAACCATGTGCCAGAAGTCAATTAAGCGCACGACACACTGTGAGCAACAACACACAACATGGGCCACACCCCCCGAGCACTGCAGTGATGCACATGGCACAGGGCAGCACGCACACCAAGGAGATGGGACAACTGCAATACGTTGGCTGGCACACAACTATCACTCACTCATAACGATGCGTCCAATGCCATGTCCAGTAACCACAACAGACAGCAAATATGCAGGGCATGTCAGGCATGCACACACCTCAGACCATGCACTGTCATGCTGCCACAACACATGTCACGTTCGGCACCCATGGCTCACAGCATGTACCCCAAAAGCATATACCCTCCCAAATGCGAATCTGGGGCATGGCCCCCATGTTGCCATATGCGTTCCTAAGCGTTCCATTTGAACCCCAAAAGCATATTCCATCCCAAATGCGAATCTGGGGCATGGCCCCCATGTTGCCATATGCGTTCCTAAGCGTTCCATTTGAACCCCAAAAGCATATTCCCTCCCAAATGCGAATCTGGGGCATGGCCCCCATGTTGCCATATGCGTTCCTAAGTGTTCCATTTGAACCCCAAAAGCATATTCCCTCCCAAATGCGAATCTGGGGCATGGCCCCCATGTTGCCATATGCGTTCCTAAGCGTTCCATTTGAACCCCAAAAGCATATTCCATCCCAAATGCGAATCTGGGGCATGGCCCCCATGTTGCCAAATGCGTTCCTAAGCGTTCCATTTGAACTCCAAAAGCAAAGTACAAACCAGACCCAGGATGGGCCAGGAGCCCGCATACACCAGAGTCACAATGAGTAGGGGCAAAGCAACACACCCATCGGCATGGCCAATCCGTCCCATGCCACATGTGCACAGCACACAGTCCCATTGCCTAGCACACACACCTACAGATGCCACAGCCACACACTCGCCTCCGGGAAACCCATGTACGAGATTGCACGAACTGCCAATGTCAGACGACTAATACATACTTCGCCAGGTGCAACACAATAACAAATCTCATTCTCTCCACAGGTGACGAACTGCTGGACGCTGGGGATGGAGACAGCAGCCAGCACAGCCAGCCTACAAGCCCCCAACGAGGACACACGGATCTGGAGGATCTGTCCACCTCTTCGGACACGGACCACCAAGCTGGCCCATCTGGCGTGGCAGGGCCCAGCCGCTCCCCAGGACCCCTCCTACCCACCAACCCATCATCCAGGGATGCTGAACAGTCCCAGTCCCCTGCTGCCACTGTCGTTGCGGCCACACCCACGGTCATTGCGGCCACTACCACTGCCGCAACCGCCACCATCGCCGCACCGACCACCACCGCCTCCACCACCACCACGTCTTCGCTGGCACCAGCCCCAGCGCAGGTGGTGGCCCGGCCGACTGGATCCACCCTGGGAGCCACAGCGAGGACCGTGGTGAGCAATGTGGCTAGTGGGCAGGCCGGTGGCAGCAGGACTGGTAGGAGGAGCAGGGTCAGGGAAACGCCAGCCTCCCCTGGGAGCCATGCCCTGCCTCAAATGGCCAGAGTCCTTGGGGCCTATGAAGAGGCCCAAGGACAATGGGCCAGGTCTGCTACTGACACGCGGGAGGTGCTGGGGGTGCTGAGGTCCATGGACGCCCATATGGGCCAATTCGTGTCCCGTATGGACCAACTCGTGGACCTCATGGGCCAGCTGGTGGTGGCGGTGGGGTCACAGGCAAGGCCAGCAACACCACCTCCGCCACCACCTGCTAGGGCGCAGGCTCGGGCAGCAGTGTCCACTTCCCCTGCGTCCACAGCCAGTGAGCACACCTCACCCACCACCAGCAGGTCGCCACCACACACCCCCTCCCAAACGTGGAAGGGGCCGTCCGAAGAGGAAACAGATCTCCCGGGAGGACTTCGCACGCTCCAGTCGCAAGTGAGGCAGCCAGCCAGCCTTCCGCCAGCCTTCCTTGACCAGCCACTGCATTGACTTGCTCTACGATCCCACTCTACACAGCCATCTGGATGGCATGTGTGTGTTGGACTATGGACATAGAACCAGTGGGTACACCCTGATCATCACGCAGCCATGACCGACAGCTCATTGTCACTGCACGCACCACTTTTGTCATCACCTTACACACAATCACATGTCACAGTTTGTAATAAATGCACCTTTTTCACTAACTGCTGTTTGTGCCCTGTGTCTTATTTGTACGGAATACAACGGCCACCTTGGGCGGAAAGGCACCTGATGCGTGGCATGGAAATGGAATCCGGAGGGCCTGTAGGGACCTAGGGGTGGGAGACAGAACAGGAGCACATTCAATGAGTGTGTCACACACCCATCACACAGTACATGTCAACAACTACAAGCAATGTACACACATCGCACAGAGCAATAGGGCACAATGCCACAGTCACCAACAGTGGCATACTACCCTGGCCATGGAGCGTTGACACACTGCACGCAGTGAACATACGGCCACCCTGACACAGCACACACACACCTGCACAGATACAGACACATCATCCGTCGTACATGGACACTCACCGTCAAGTGAAGTAGCGGGCGATGAGCTGCTGGCGCACATTCCCAGCTTCCTCCTCTCCGCTGTCCACCTCACTCGAGCTGTCCTGGTCTGCGGGCTGGGGCCCTGGTTGATCTCCGTCATCCACAATGAGGGGGATCTGCTTCCGAATGGCCAGATTGTGCAGCATGCAGCACGCCACCACTATCTGGCACACCTTCTGTGGGGAGTACGCCAGTGCACCCCCGGTGCGGTCCAGGCACCTGAACCTGGACTTGAGGAGGCCAAAGGTACGCTCGACCACACGTCTGGTCCTCCCATGTGCCTCATTGTATCGATCGTCTGCTGGGGTGCGAGGATTCCTCAATGGACTGAGCAGCCATGCCCCATTCGGATACGCAGAGTCACCTGGGTGTGAGGGACACAGAGAACCGTTGCTATTCCAACTGGACAGGGGACAGCATCGCACAACCAGCACGCTACACCACTCCACATACTCACCGACAATACAGCCACGATCCTGTTGCAGATTGGCCATCAGTCGTGGCAAGATGCTGTTGCGCATTATGTGTGCGTCATGGGCCGAGCCTGGAAACTTTGCACACACGTGGGTGATCACCATGTCCGCAAGGCACACCACTTGCACATTCAGGGAGTGCGTGTGCTTCCTGTTGCGGTACAGGTGCTCAGTGGCCTGTGGTGGAACAAGGCCAACATGAGTGCAGTCAATGGCTCCCACGACGTGTGGGATTCTGCCAAGGGCATAGAATGCACCCTTCACTGCCGCCAATTCACGAGCCCTGGGGAATCTGATGTACCTGTTCCGGTACAGCATCATGGCTGCCAGTACATCCCTCAGCACCTTGCTGAACATGGGCTGGGACATCCCTCCTCCACTGCCCACTGTGTGCTGGAATGACCCAGTGGCGAAGAAATGCATGGCGGCCATCACCTTAGCCGTGGGGGTGACAGCAGTCGGATACACCCTGCGGGGACGGAGATGGGGCTCTAACATGGCACACAGTCGATGCAGAGTTGGCCTGTCCAGCCGAAACTTCCTGATTACCTCTGTATCGTTCATGTCCGCCAGCAATTGGTATGGGCGGTCAATGTTCGGTCTCCGCCTGGGTTAAATGGCAGAGGACACATGTCAAAGCAACACGGCACATAGCAATATCGCATACACATCACTGACATGACTGAGCAAGCACATGAGCCACAGCCCAGCTGTCAAGCTGGGACGGCACGGCCACAATACACTTACACAGGTCTCCCAACAATGGCAATGGCAAGTGAGACATACCACTGCCATGTGCATGCACATGGGGATCTAGGCCCCAATGACTTGCGGGGCGTGCTGATGGGGACTGACTGCATATTCGTCAAGCGGCAACGCCACGGCAACATGAGTGTCTGCTGAGCATGGTACTGCTTCCGAGGCTGGATGAGTATGGCACACGACCGACGACGATGTGGGCACGGGCTGAGCGGCCAATACAAGTGGGACCTGTGGCACGAGGGGATATGAGACAGTAGTAGGTGTCAGCACTGCACCCTATGTACAGCACTGTACGGATCACAGCTCCCGAAACATTGACTGGTGTCCACATTGACAGCCCCATGCCAAGACGGCTGTGTGCTTGCAGTCACACGTCACAGGTGAGAGGTTACATTGCACGTGCCAGGTGGCAGTCGTACATAGTGGGAGCTGGCATGTGTGTGCATGTGTCTCCTGTTCAGGATCCACCAGATGGGCGCTGACTCTGTACTGACCATTGGACACAGCATGTTCCGTGGAAGGCTTGTGTGTGTGGGATGGTGGCACTGGATGTGCCTCCGTTGGGTGGGGGCCATGCACAGGGCGGGTACGTCGATGATTGCGCATTGTTGGTCACGGTGGGTGCACCAGCTAAGATGTGTTGCCCTGTGTTCAATTCCTATGTCCGCATGATGATGGACTGTGGATGTGGGCAGACTACACATTGGTCGATGTGCTGTCCATATGCATGTGCCTTCACACCAGGCACAGCTGCCCCTGCACATGTGACCCCTGCTGGACTCGCTGCTGGGTCTGTGGAGCTGATGCACCTTCTGCGCGTGGGGCGGACAGCTCTCCTCACTTCCCTCATTGCGCATGTCATGTCTTTGCCGCAGGTGACATGGATCATGGAGGGCCCACATGTACGCGTGGGTAGGCTACACATGATTGTTCACTGGTCGCCACCCCAGTCAGTGTTTCGAATGGGAAGGTTGTCGTGCTGGTGGTATGTTCGATGTGGCGGATGGGCGGGCCTAGGTGCGGGCTTACATTCCGGACATGGGGGTAGTTGGATTGGCGACTAGTTGCAGTACACACGGGACACGTCTCTTCCTTTCCACATCTGGGTCATCCCTTGTACTAACTGACAGTGATACAGTCATCTTCGCCCCAGCCCTCATGTCCTCCCCTCGCCCCCCAATATGCATGCTCACCTGCGAGGCTAGCGCTTGCACAGGCAGCCCCAAGCTCGCACCAGAGAGGGCAAGGAGTGCATGTGTGGGTCCAGTTGCACGAGTGGGCTGTCTCAGGGTATGATGTGTGGCGGGACGCCGTCCACCTGCGTGGTGCCCCAAATGGAGACCCGGCCTGCATGGACTATGCATCACAGTCTTCGCCTTCCGGATCCGCCACCTGCGACACCCAGTGGCTGTGGCTGCCCTTGCGGCCATGCCGCGTCCGTCTGTGGCTGATGGCCCACACATTCACTCTTTGGCCTCTCTGGGGAGGGCTCAGGGGTGGTGGCGCACGCGCTTGCACTTAGTCGCAATGGCATGTGGCGTGGTTGGTATGATGGGCAATGGATGGGATGGTGCGAGCCACCTCCCGTGACGTCAGTGCTGCTCGTGCTGTGGTGCGTCCCCCTACACTTCCATTTGACTTTTTGCCATGCTGGACGTTGAGGTTCTATTGCCTGCGTGATATGACCAGGAGGAGCGCGAGGAGACCTCTCACACACCATGCTCCACTGCCATCCCGTGCCCTGTATCGCCTGTGCGGATTGACTATGTTGGGGTTACACCTGGTCGACTGGGGCTGTGTGTGCCTTGTCAAGGGGCATGGCGGGCGCACAACAGGATCCAGCTTGTCCACAGAGGGTGGGCTGAGGTGCGCCTGGTACCGCTTTGTACGTGTGCCCGGCTGCTGTGCACACACGTGTTCACTCCCCCGACAGGTGTCCTCTCACAATGCCCAGGGAAGCGGTGGTGTACTGTTCATGAGCCCTCCCAACACGGCGTGCTCCAACTTGGCATGTGCGCATCTACCCGTCGCACCCACCCACCTGAGCACTGCGTCCATACGACTTCACACGACACATGTGTGTCTTCCACAGTAGTGCTACTCATTTGCGTTGACATCCAATACCAGTGGACTACATGGTCATGTCACGACTGCCGTGTACTTCACATACTCTCATCCTCTCTCATTCGTACTTGTGAAATGAGTCAGCGGAGACAGTTCTGGTTTCAAACATTATATTGAGTCTTCTGTCCTCTGTGATGCAGTATAGTGGACACTACTGGCAGCGGGATACATGTTGAGGATATACTGAGCATGATTACAAATGGGATAGGGTGTGGGGTTACATCTGCTTGGCCAAGGCTGTGCTAATGTACATTTACGTATGGCTGCGGAGCTGCGGACTTTGACACAGACGGTATACATGTAGCCTACCAGACCGCTCGGCATCATGGGCACAGTCCATCTCAGTTCCATGTGACAGGTTTGCTGCGGTTGTTCCTCATGCACGCGTGCATGTGAGATGACATCAGGGCATGTGCTTGTGTGCATGCAGCGGCGTGCCACTTGTTGTTGCACTGTGGTGGTTACTGGACATGTCACAGTCACTGGGGTCGTGTTGTTGTTGTATGCACTTGTCGTCCATGCAAAGGTCCTGGTATGGGATTCCCGGGGCGGGGGTGGGAGGGTGCAGCACCCACAGACTCCAGGCGACCTATTCATGTCCACTGAGCGGTGTGTGTGTCCATGTGCGCTGGATCCATGTCGTGTCCTGGTTGTTCGTGCAGTTCCGTCCATGTGGGTGCGATGCACAGAGCCCATGCCACTGCCTCCCACGATGCATGCGGTGTTCCTGGATGTGATGGGGAACAGTGTGCATGTCCCGGTCATATCCGATGTCATGGCGATGTCGTTGATGGTGTGGTTACAGTTGCCGGTCGTTTGGTATGGCTGTTGTGGTGGTGACTGTCCAGTCCGTGCGGAAGCTGAGCATGGGTGCGGGGTTGGACTTCATAGGTCACTCGGGGAACCTGCGTTGTGGTCCGACGTATTTACAGGTTGACAGGTATGCGATGCCGTCCAGCAGGGCTTCCATGTCATTGGTGGTGTACATGTTTGCCAGCCAATGAAGCGGATGGTGGCTGTCAAGGTGTTGTTCGTAGGTTGTCCCTTGGAGGACCATGATGGGGCATGCTGGGTGACATTCGATGTAGCTGTTCTCGATGATCCGTCGTGTGGAGGCACAGTGGTTCCATTTCAGTGCGCGTGCGATGTTGGCCACATACGCCATGCCCCCATAGGCAGAGCAGGCCCTGTCGTGTGCGTCCAGAGGGAGGAGTAGTGGTAGCAGGTCCGCCTTCAGACATGCCGGGTTGGAGAGGCATATCTCGACGGGATGCTGGTAGGGACACCTCCGACAGTAGAAGACGGGCATGACGCAGCTGAACAATGTGATGCGGTAAGTCAGTCGGTAACTTACGTTCAGCAGGGACAGGAGATCGCATCCCAATGTATGTATCGTGCTGGTTTGGTACAGCTTGAGCTCTTCGGCGTAGTTGGGTAGGTGTGTTGCGGTTGCCATTTCGCAGCGGTGCGTTGAGGTGGCGTGCTCCGGCTGTGTGTGCAGTCTGCAATGTGCACGCTCCGGGGTTGCTGTGAGCTCTGTGTAGTCGTGGGGAGACAGGACTTGTGTTCTGTTGGCTTGTTTGGAGGACACGGGCCCTCTTCCCACATGCTTCTCAGACAGTTCAAGGTCGGTGCTGTGTGACTCCTTCCAATTAACTTGCATGTGGCCGACATGGGGGAGTGTTTTCTTCTTTCTTCCCCGTCCGTTGTGTGCTTCTGTGATATGCGCTATCTGCCGTGTGGTCGGTCTCCTCGGCAAGCCTGTGTTGGTCTATTCTTGGACAATGGCTGTATTCACCGGCTTCTGTCGTAGGGCTGTGGTTTCGGTGTTGGAATGGAAGGTCATTCAGTGCTGTCTGCTCTCCCTTGTGTGGGCGGCAGCCTGCCTTTCCGCTCTGCGTTGGGCCTTGTGTGTGGATGTAATTCTTGGGCCACCTGTTGTCGGTCACCGGGCTCTTTGGTGTTCCGTTTCATGTGTCTTGTTCATATGTGCAGGGTGGTATGGGTTTTTCAGTGTGGTACTGGCGTTCCTCTTCCCGAAGGGGCCCTGCTTCTCCTAGTTGGTGTTGCCGCCGCTGTGTGCTTCGCCATGTTTGTTACACTGGGGTGTGTCCTGCTGTTGCGTGACTTCACTGACATGTGTGCGTCGGTTGTGTGGCGTTGGGTGTTGTCCGTGAATTGGGCGTTGGGGACATGTCTGTGGCCGGCCTGTCACGTGTCATGTGCGTTCGGGGTGGGGCTGATGTGTGTGCTGCTTGGTTGTGTCCCTGTCCCTGTGTGCGACGCATGCATGGCGCTGCGGTTGGCCTCTGCGTTGTGCGCATGTGTGGCGGCGTCATCGGCGCTTTGGGGCCGTGACGGGGTGGTTGGTTCCTAGTCCCAGGTGGTGTGTACACATGTGTTACTGCGATGTTAGGATTTGGCCTGTGTGTCATATGTGGATGCAATGGTGGATGTGTAGTGTGCACGCGCTGGTGGGGGTTGTCCGCTTTATCCGCCCTTGCACTGTGTGCGCTGTTTGCGTGCACTTGTTGTGTGTGTGCCTACCTGCGTCTCCGCGGTACGTTGCGTCCTTGGTGGTGCATCAGCAGAAGCATGGGAAGGGCCTGCAGTGCTGGATTCATGCCCGGGGTGCCGCTTCTTCGTTGTCCGTGCTCTGCGTCCGTGTTTCCGCCTCTCTTTCACGTGCGGTGTCTCTTTGCCGTGGGAGCCGTTTGTTTGCGGCATCGTAATTTATGCGCCGGGCGGGACGTGTTTCGTCGGACGGTGTGTGTCAGTTGTGCTGCGCCGCTACGTGTGCGGGCGCACTTTGATGGCGGACGGTGTTGCTGGCTTGCCGGCGGTGTTTGGCCTGCTTTTCGCATCGTAATTTGGCGGGCGTGTGGGCTGCGGCATGCGGGCGGTAACTGGTGGTTTTTGCATCCGCCAGCACGGCGGTAGTGCTTCCGCCCGCCATCGTAATGGGCCCCTTAGTTATTAATAATGCAATCCACTTACTCAGATAACCACTTGTGCAGTTTGTACAGCATTTATTTTCCTTCTCTTTCCCTGTATTACAGTTTATACTGTTTCTGAATTAAATCCATACCTGCTATGGTGAATATTCTAGTAACTTTGTGTTGCAGTCAGGTCCTTCGTGCCACAACAAACACACCATGACCATAGTTTAGCGTAAAAGGCCATTTATTAGGACACGTTTGCAAAACGTATTGAAATTTTAATCAACATATTACATTAACTTTGCAATTACGAATTTCCCCATACATCCCGCAAGCACTCACACCTCACACAAACTTTCAATCCCCCAAGCCATCATACCTTGTTCCCTACTTCACTGGACCACTCCTTGGACTCTTGCCATCTATCATGCTCTCCTTCATTTTTCTCCCAAACACCTCCCCCTGAAATCTTTCCTCGCGCGACTCTCCACACCCCCAAAATGCCGCCTTACCTGTCCTAACTTTTGCAAAAATGCTACAGGCCACAAAAAAACCTTGCTCCAAAACCCCAGTAGCCAT
The DNA here is from genome assembly GCA_963921515.1 of Calotriton arnoldi. NCBI lineage: Eukaryota > Metazoa > Chordata > Amphibia > Caudata > Salamandridae > Calotriton > Calotriton arnoldi. The sequence continues at coordinate 700,607 of CAWUFW010007431.1, forward strand.
GTAGGCTGGGCGGGTGGACAAACTTCCTGCCTACACTTTTTCTCCCCACCTGATGATGCTCAGATTCAGGAAGAGGCCAGACACGCCCTTCCTGACTCTTATAAACCTCCCCTAACTCCCACCCCTCCCCCCCAACTACCTATCCGCTGCCACGTCCTTTTTGGGCACAAAGCCCCCCCAGGAAAACTAGTCTGTAACCCACTTCCCCCGGGGGCCATCAACACCACTCGTTGCCACTTTTGTACAGTAATACATATAGGCAACATAATTAGAACAAGTTTATTGGCAATGACTTGGAGCTTACGTACAACTCCGTTCTTCACCTTCCAATGATTGTCCCCTTACAACATTCCCTTCCAGATGCCTATTTCTGCTTCAGAACTCCAAAAATGTATTATTCTTCAACAGGGGGACTTAATTGGTACTTTCGCTCTGTGCAATTATCACCAAGGACAGCATCGAGAGAAATACAAAGCCGTTTTTTTTAAAAATCCAAAGTTATTAATTTCATTGTTTTTTTGTTTTGAAATAGTGTGAGGAAAAGTGCACAGTACTACCTGGAACAAGCTCCTATTCCATGAAGCAATATTAATAGAAAACAAAAGAAACTATGTAATGTAATGTAAGGTGGATTTGTAAAGTGATGCTTGTCAACCATGAGAGCATCTAGTCGCTGAAGTATGCACCCACTAGTTGTTTCATGAATATGAAAACGTAATCTAAAGTGCAAGTTCATTTATGACAAGCATCTTAAAGTTGTCAACAAGTAAGCTCTATTGCTTTTTATGTTATGTTCTGTGCCAGTATCAGCAGCTGCTTGTTAAAGTAAAGTTAAAGTATGTTCAGCAATTGCACAGGAATTGTGTCTGTATTGGAGGCAAGGGTAGATGTGCTCCTACACCAAGAGGTATTTGGTATGGTGGTAAGGTTGGGAGGTTGGCAGGTTGGAGAGTTGACTGGCACACTAATGAAACAATAGGGTGCTGGGAACTCCCCGTGGGTTACCTACTTGAAGACTGATGGAACTTAATGTCCTTCTATCTTAGGTTTCTAAATTAATAATTGTGGTCAGAAAGCAGTTATCCAAAGTCTGAAAGCTGCTAGCATTGCCTAGGTTTTTAAGGTCTATGCTATTCCTTCTAATACCTGCTCCATATCACATGGGTGGCTAAAGGTGGTCTAACAATCTGCCTTGTTCAGGCAGAGTGAAAGCCAGAAAGCCTCAGAAGTGGGAGAGCAAAAACACCTCCCACTCCCAATAGAGGATCGCTGCATGAGCACGTCAAGATCATAGGGTGAGTGACCCCCAGAGGGTTACCACATAGAAACAAAGGGAGTTGTGGAGAAACAACATCATATCAGCACTCAACACAGCTGCTCGACTAGTAACATGCCTGTGTCTCAGAAAGACCTAAATAAAGAGATGATATCTGTCTGAATAAGACTATCCCTAAGTGTGTAACATATAAAGTACAGGGCTACAATTTGAAAGAACATTCAAGAAAATAGTAGTGTTTTTTGGGATAACCATAGAAGGACTTCTCAAAAATGTCCTACGGATCTGTCGTGTTATGGACAAACAAGGAGGCAAGAGCAGGATTGATTTATGGAGTGTTGAATGGCTACATCTAAGTGGACTAGCAGTCCTCTGGACTTGGAGCCTGAACTTTTGAAACTCCATACAGATAAAGGTAGACTCTGGTGAGCCATATAGCTCTGGATAAGTGAGTGTGGAATTAGAGGAAGCCTCCAAGGAGAGTGAGGTGGTAGTGCTTGTAGTATGGCAAACCAAGAACACTGTGGCCCATAAGGAACAGCCGGAATGACCACCACTGATTCTCCATAAATCCTTCCCAGTGCTTGTGAGATGAAGGCAATTGGTAAAAAAGAATAGAGGAGTTCCTGGGGCCAAGAGATGAATATCACTTCTACTTTCAAAGATACTGGATTGGGAAGGCATTTTCTTGAAAGATAAACAATCCTGAGTCGGTCTGCTGAACATATTCCAAAACGCCTTGAATACTTGACAGATAGCTTAATCCTGGAAAGCAGGAAATACATTTGCATTTGAATCTTAAGCCAAATCCTAACAGAAACCTAATAAGTGGCCAACAGACCCCATAAGAAAGCTTGAAGTCTCTCCAACATTTCTGCTACAAGAAACACATTTTCTAGGTCTCTCCAGACTGGGATTCTAATATGAATGACCTGTCAATTCACTTCAATTAATTTCAAATCAATTCAGTTCAATTCAATTCAATTCATTTCAATTGTATTAATTTTGATATTAGCTTTGCTTTTAACAAAAGTAGAGACCACATACAATTAGTTGCCAATAATATATGCTTAAAATGCAATTACTAGATCAAGATATTTAATAAAACCAAGAACTTCTTTATCAAACCTATAAATAGTAAAACATTGGACTAACTGATTTAGAATATAAATTAAATGTAGTGCCTTCAGGTCTGTTTTACAGCTCTGGTTAAAGTAATCTGTATGAATATAACAAGTGCTTAAATTTTAACATGGGGCAAATTACAATCACATGCTTAGTAACCTGAATAACTTGAGAACATAAACCACATTTCTAATTTGCCCTCAGGGTTTTCTGTCAATGGCCCTTTTTTCTGGTAGACTCTCTGCTGTGTGCAAGTTCAGTAAGAAACATCTAATTTGTAGGTTTTTCAATAGCTGCATTTTAAGTCCAGATATGGAGTCTGCTGCATCAAATAGACATGCAGGGTGATTTATAGTTTGGTGGACAGGGTACTCCATTGAGAACACACTGGAGTACCCTGTCTGCCAAACAAGCAGTTCATCTGTCCTGTTTAGGGTTGGGAGGACCCTCAATAGAATGCAATTTCCAACAGCCAAATTGAATAGGGGCTGTCAGAGCAAAGCAATCACACCACTCAGGGTGTGGGGGTCATTATTGTTTTTGTTTTTCAAAAACAAACTCCCAATTTTGGAGTTTGTTTTGGAAAAACAAAAAATCTTAAAAGTGTGGTGGGATTTCAAAACTGTTGGTGGCCATCCACCAAACCTTTTGTACCTTGAAGGGAACATCCATGATAGCAGTCCCTTTCAACATACAGAGATGACTGCTGGGTCACCAATCACCTTGAAATAGTAGTGATTACCATCTGTCACAGTAGTGAAAGTTAAGCACTCTAGTAGTCCATCTTCCAGGGGCTACATCATGGGCTTGGTTTTGAATGAAAATAAGGTATGTCATCTCTAAGAACACTAATATTGTATTCTACTTTTAAGACGTCTTCATGAACACTCCTGCTTGGAGTTTTCAAAATTGCATCATTATTAATTGATGGAGCTTTCACTTTTAAATTCAACATAATTTTGAATTTACAGTTTTGAATTATGTGACCATTAGGAGCTCTAATAATTTGTATGCAATAAATCCTTTGGGTGTTTGGGTCAATCCATACCACTGTCTTAATACAGCCAGATTGCCATTAATTTCAATCCCAACTAAGGGGAGATTTAACCAACTGTGGCAGTGTACTCTGTTGAATAGACAGATTTCTTTTTCTAAAATGTCCTTCACATTTTCTGAATATATGTATTGTACATAATTTCATTCACACAGAGGAAAATGTAAGATATTTTAGCCTAATATGCCTGATTTAGCAGTTTGTCCACTTCTCCTCCCTGTTCTAAAAAGGAACCATTTCCACATGCTATTGCCTGAGATCGTTGGCATTGCTACTTGTTGGTACAACTTAATGATTGTGTTAAACCATTCAGGGGTAATTGAATGTAGACAATCTTTCAATCTGCATTTTCCTCAAATGTAGGTAGGAGGCCTATGATGACCTACTTATCCCATCATTTTAGATTTACAACAATTTATTGTCAGACAATTTGAATATGAATATTTGGAAAGACAAATCAATCTTCTTTGGAGTCCTGGGTGAGTTATATCAATTATGACTATATCGACCCTCAAACATTAAAAAGGGCCAATATGTGCGGCCTAGCCTTGGGGGAAACAGGTGACAGTAAATTAATGCTTCAGGCTAATCTGATAGGTAAATTGTGAATAATAGTGGGGCTAGTACACAGTCTTGGTGGAGCCCACTTTTTATTGGTATTTCTTGACAGACATAACGGTTAGAGCCTACAACAATGTTTAAGCATGTGTCTGTATGTATCGCAATGATTAAGTCCAATAAACCTTTTGTTATTGCCAGATTTGCTATTTTGACCAATGAGATATTGCAGTCCACACTTGAATGCTTTCTGGTAATCTTTGAATCCCAGGTATACAAACAGGCCTTATGTTTTTACATATCAATGGGTTATATAGTATACTTTTAAGACATTACCAATGACATTTTGCATCTTCCTGAAACCTTTTTCATATAAAGGGATTATACTGTTACTCTCAACCCAAACCTGGAAGGTAGATTAGGAGGTGTTTACAGAACAGTTTACCACTGGAGTCTAAAGGAGTTACAGGACTATAGTTGTTAGGCCTGCAACACTCCCTTTTTAAATCAAGGGACAGCAATACTACCTTTTGAGGAATCAGGAACAGAAAACCTAATAGTATAATCATTAAAGAGAGCTTGTAAGAGCCCAGTTCAGCAATGTGATTTTTGATTTACTATGAACATTGGTTGGCTATCAGAATCCTTATCCCGAGGGCTTAAAGATGAAGCCATTAATTTGATTATTTCAGAAACCAAAGATAGAGGTACAGAGAAACACTTAGTTTGAGTAGAGTTGTAGAAATAGTCTTCTGATGGGGAGTGTTCCTTAAATAGAGTATACATAAATTTCATCCAGAAAGCCTCCTCTATAGAAACCGTGTTGTTTTCTGATAACATCCCATATTAAACAGCCAAACATTGCCAAAAATCGCTCATCTTCCCTTGTTTCAAAAATTCCACAATGGTACACCATACTCTATCTTCTTTCTCGTGTTTTTCTATTTAAGCAACTCCTTTTTTAGTTATTGCCTCTTCCTTAATTAATATCTCTAAGAGTGGAGTCTTTGGCATGTATGATTTTATAATCAGATAATTCACCTCACTCTTACATTTTTTATAGAGGAAGGGATTGGTGACCCCCTATAGTTTCTGGTTAGCTTTAGGTAGTAGGCCTGCCCTGAGATGAGACCAGGTGAGAATTGGGTAGATTAAGCAGGCATTGTTATTCTAGTAGGCAAGTCCAAACTACAATCAGGCCATTTACTATGATCTTGTCTGACGACCCAAAGACAAGTCAATTATTCAGGTAAGGAAAGAGGGACCAACCCTTCAAAAGAAGAAATAACACCATTCACCTAGTTCTTTGGTGAACATGTTCGGAGTAGATCTGAAAGAGAGTACTTTAAATTGGTAATTGAGATCTTAAGCCATGAAGCATAGATAAGGCCAGCGCTTTGGGTATACTTCCATATGCAGGTATGTATCCAGAGTCATCCATAAAGTCTACTGGAGCCACCAAATGAATGATGCATTGAAGTGTCTCCAACTTGAAAGGGAGATGGCATAAACACTAAATTACCCAATTGAGATATATGACAAGGCAACCCCGTAACCTTTGGGATGAGAAAATTACTTTAATATATACCTTGACCCCTGTGGCCAGGGAAAAAGGTATGATTGCATTCTTTTTTAATGGATGCTGTTTGCACCTAATGCAGTGGCAGTCTGTTCTGTAAGCTGCGGTCCATGTAGTTGGAATGACAACCAAGTTTGGAGGGATAGAAAAGACTTGATTAGATTGTACACCCAGAAACCTGAGCTTTCAAGGTGGCCTGGGCTACCACCCGCCCCAGCTCTTCTAACACTGGTGGTGACTCATTTCTCAGAATGCTGTCAATCGGCATCTGAGGGCTAACTATGACCCTCCTCAGGACCCCACCCCATTCCAGGACTACCAGAGCCATAGGGCATATAAGTCCTGCCCAAGGGTCGGACTAACCCTTCACACCTGTCCTAGCAGGCACAGATCTGGAGAAACAAGCCTTTCTGCTACCATGGTCTGACTGACACCTGTATCCCACAGATCTGTGACAGGGAGCCCATTCACTGTGATCTGCTAGAAGTGGTGACTACCACCCTTGGGGAGCACAAACCTACCCTCTGAATCTATCACCCAATTAAAGGAGACTAGGACATGTTCTACTCTCTGCTCTGGGGGACTACTTCCCCCTACAGTGCCCAACCCTGTAGAGTTCCCACCGGGGGTTAGTTTCTTGGGACTGGCTTGTGCCTTAACTGGGAACACTCAAAGCAATGGGGTTGGACGTTGGGCTGCCTAGGGCTACCGCCCACAGAACCTTCCCCTGTTTCTCAGAAGGGGCTTGGGAATCCTTCCCCCACCTTACTCTGGGACACGTCTGTGTCACCCTAGTCCTCCCTTTCACTCTGCTGTGGGGACCTGAACCATACTTCTTGGGGTCACTCCCAGGTACCTTCTTAGATGCTCTGGTACTAATTGAGAGGTCAGTCTCCGTTGCAAGCGTCCTGGGGTCAATGAGCTTGCTGTCAATCAGGTGTTGGTGCAACTCTGTAAATAAAGTACTGAGAACGTGTTCCCTCAAAATCAGGTCATATAGCCCATTGAAATCACTCACTTTATGCTCCCTCACCCAACCCCTAAGTGCCTTACTGGAGTAATAAAGGAACTTGACCCAAGACTGGTTTGGCAGGTTCTGCCTGTCCCTAAATCTCCTGATGTACTTCGATGAGCCCAAACTTAGTGAGAAAAATGGCTTTCATGAGGGCCTACCTCATCTGGCCCTTACCTCTAGTGTGAGAAAAGTATCTCTACCCACTGTAGGGATGTGCTTCCAGAGACTGCCCCCCCCACTCCTCCTCTGGGACCCTGTGCATCCTCAGGGCTACCTCATAGGCTGAAAAACAACATTATCCCCCACCACATAGCTAGGCGCGAGGTCTTGAGGAATACAGACCCTCATGTCTCCACTGGACACTGTATTGCTGCCATCATTGCTGACGGAGTCTAAGATTTGCTTGGATTTTAGGTCCAGCTCCTGTTTACTCATCTCATGAGCCAGCAGAATTGTCTTATCCACCTGGGACAGTATTTTCCCCCAGAGCCCTCTCTGCAGTTGCCTCTTTTTTGGCAGTCTCTAGTATCAATTTGGCCAGCTGCAGCTCAAGCTTCCTTTCAGCCTTCCTGTCCTCCAGTTCCTTAGATAACAGGTCTTGGGTGGAAACACTGCTTACTGCCCGGACAGAGGATTGCACTCCTGTAGGCAAGTTGTCCTCCTTTCCTTCAGGGTGCTGCAGCTCAGAGCCTGTGGCCAGGCCCGCTTCCTCCTCCTCTCAATCTTCTAAGTCCACCTCTTTCTCCTCAGGGTTATCCTCTCCCTGCTCCTCTGAGGTGGTCTGCATCCTTCTGATTTACTCAATGGCTCAGAGGGCTACCTGGAAGTCCACCTTTGTGGCCAACCTTCCCTCATTTAGCCTCCTTTCCTCGCAAAGCCTCTGCATCTCTGCTTCATTGAGGTCATCAACGTTGATCAACTCCATCTCCATTGTAGCAAAAAGTATTGGAGCCAAACTTACATTTGGAAAAAGGAAAAGTAGCCAAATCAAAACTAAGGGAAATGTTGTAAAAAAATTGAATTTGATATCAGATTATTTTAGGGATTTTAGTGTTACATAAATCCCTGAATGTTAATCCACAACCACAAGTACTAGATCCCACTACTGAACACTAATGTAAAAAATTGGGTTATTGGTTGAGGTGGGGTGGAAGCTCACTCAGGCAACAACCACAATCCTTGTCAGGGTGAACCACAAAAGTCATTAAATTACCCTGTGCTTAACCCTTTGGTAGCTTGGCACAAAAGCAATCAGGCTTAACTTAGAGGCAACGTGCAAAGTATTTATGCAGCACAGAAACAGTAATAAAGTGAAAAGACAACACAAGAAAAATCCCAAACCAATTTACAAAAATGTGATAAATTTTAATAAATAAAACAATACCAGAACAGCAAAAACCCAATCAGTTGAACCGGATATATGCGATTTTAAAGTCTTAGGTAGAAATATCGCCTAAGTGCAGAAAGCGCCAACTGAGGGTATCTGGTCGCACTGGACAGTGACAAAGTCAGAAGTTCAAGCTGACCATGATGGAGCACAGGCCAGGCACAGGACCAAGTTTTTTCCCCTGGGATTTGTATATCCTTGGTGTGAGGTCTATGCTGCGATGCTGTGTGAGGCTTTGTGTTACTTGGGGTCGGTTCCGATGAAGATTTCAGCTGTGTGACGAGGCTTTGCAAGGCTTTGCGTCACTCGGTGTCCATTACGATAAAGCTTTCAGCTGTGCGGTGAGGCTTTGCAGGTCTTGGCGTAGCTCTGTGTCCATTCCGATGAAACTTGCAGATGTGCAGTGTGGCTTTGTGGGACTTTGCGTCACTCAGCGTTGGCTCCGGTGAAGCTTTCAGCTGTGTGGCAAGGTTTTGCGGGGCTTCGCATCACTTCATGCTGGATTTGATGGAACCTTCATGTAAGCAAGGAGGTGTGCTCTCTGATGCCAGCCTAGGTTCAGGACCTGGGGAGACACATCTTGAGGATCAGGAACTCACTCCAGCAGAAGCCAGCAGGCTAAGGCAAGTTTGCTTGCAGCTCCAGTGCAGCAGGTCAGTTGAGCAGTTACAAAGAGGCCTCTGGAGCTTGTTGTGTCCCTGTAGCTCAGAGCAGGAGGTCAGAGAACTGACCTTTGGAGACTCCGGTCAGCCTGGGCTGAAAGAAGCAGGTCCAGTCTTCCTTCTAACAGAGCAGGGCAGGCCCAAGCAGCAGGCAGGGTGCTGGGGAACAAGGCAGGCTTCAAGCAACAGGACAGTCTTCTGGGGAACAAGGCAGTCCTTCTTCTGTATTGTCCACAGGTTCAGGAGTGTACTGTATAGTGGGTCCGAGGGTCCACTATTTAATACTGGTGCTAGCCTTTGTAGTGGGGGAGTCTTCTAGGCTACCCCAACATTTGGTTCTGGAAAGATTTTCCATTCCCCTGTCAAGGCTCCAAGAAGTCTGGGGTGACAAAAGACTAGTGACGGGTTCCTTTGTGTGTGTGTGCTGTGGGCAGCCCTTTGAAATGTAAGTGTGGCAGGGAACAACTTTCCCTCCAGCAATCCAGGCAGGATGCCTATACCCAGTCTCATTTGACTCACTATCTGGCAGGAATACACAAACCCCAGCAGCATAACCATTCACAGTCATGTGACCTAGGACACTGGCAGAGGCACACAAATGGATGGTTAGGGCAGAAAATGCCAACTTTCTAATAGTGACATTTTCAGAATCGTAACTTAAAAATCCAACTTTACCATTATAGAGGATTTTAAATTACAACTCATGTGAATCTAAACATGTCATTTCTACCTGTTCCCAATCAAAAGACAGCCCTTATGAAATGTAATATGGTGACCGAATGGTATCCTATGGGGCAGTAGCCCTTACAGAAGTGAAAAACGAAGTTGGGAGTTTTTCACTACAAGGACATATAAAACTCAAAAGCACATGTCCTATTGTTTAAGTACAATGCACCCAGCCTTATGGGCTCTTTAGGGACTAAATTAGGGGTTACTTATATGTATTAAAAGAAGGTTTAGGCCTGGCAAAAGGTTTATTTTGCCAGGTTGCAATGGCAGTTTAAAACTGCACTACAGGCTGCACTGGCAGGCCTGAGACATGTTTTAAAGTGCTACTTTAGGGGGTGGCACATTGAGTGCCACATGCTCATAAGCAGCATTTAGTTTACAGGCCCTGGGTACATGGAGTAGCACTTTACTAGGGACTTACAACTAAATTAAATGTGCCAATCAGATGTAGGCCAATTTTATCATGTTTTAAGGAGAGAGCACACACACTTTAGCACTTGTTAGTAGTGGTAAAGTGCACATAGTCCTAATGCCACCAGAAACGAATTCTGAAAGCAGGAGGAGTAAGGCAAAATGTTGGGGGGCGACCCTGCATAATGGGCCAAGTCCATCAACAACCCTACCTAGTACCACTGAAAAGATAAAAGGAGTTGGAAGTATAACCATAAACTAAAGGTTTAGCTGTAAGATATATAGCACTCCATACCCGTATTTAAGAATTGCCAATTGACTTGATCAAATCCTTTCTCTGCATCCAGTGCTATTAAGTGTGAGGGTGGTTCTGTATTAGAAAGAGATGAAATGAAAGAACATGGCAGACCAGTGTGGTACTATGTAGGGATAATTTATTTTTCATAAGACCAACTTGGTCAATGTGAATTAACTTATCAAGAACTTTAGATAGTCTAGTAGCAAGAATTTCAGCATAGATTTTACAATCCTGATTAATTAATTATATTGTTCTATAGTTGGAAATGATTGTGAGATCCTTATCTGGTTTTTTGAAAGACAACAATCAGGGCATGAGAAAAGGTGGCAAAAGCAGCATATTGTGCAAAACCCATAAAAAGTGTAAGTAGTTAGGGTGCTAATTGTACATTAAAGGTTTTATAAAATAATGCAAGAATGCCGGCAGGGCCAGGAGATTTCCCAGAATTAAGTGAAGCAATGGCAGACTGTATTTTGAGAAATGAAATTTGGATATCTATAAAATCTCTAGAATTTTGAGTAAGAATAGGCACACCGACCTTCGCTAGCGCTGGCCGAGGCTTGAGAGCAAAACTTCGCACCCGGAACTTATTCTATTACAAGTTAAGCACTTTGCATTGCTAGAAATTAAAGGAATAAGGATGGTAAAACACGGAAGTTTAGGTTAACAATTATGTTTTTATTCAGCTTTACTGAGAAAAACCATTAGCAGAAATCATGCAGAGTGTGAAAACCGTGCGTGGTCACATAAAATGGCATTAAACTAGGCTGCAATTTGCAATTAAACATGCTGGGACTCATTGACCGACTAACGCTGCCGGTAGTTCTGTAGCAACAAGAGGGAAAGCCGAATGAATCAAATGAATGTCTGCTTTGCTAGCATGAGGCACTTAAACTTCGTACTGCAAAGGAAGTACACAATACAAAATAAGCGTTCACTGTTAGAACAAATACAACGAATATTATGTTTTTTTGTAGGAACAATGTCTTTGCTCCTAACGATTATGCATAAGTATATTCCTGGCACGCAATGCTAATGAGTTACTCTATCAATGATATCTTTTCCGAGTTTTTCATAAAAGAAGGCTCCTTGTTAATCTCAATGTCTCAAAAATCGCATTTTCCACAGAGCAGTTTCTTCACAACCAAAACACAAAAGAACCCAATCATGTCTATTGTTTTCTGCAGCATTCAGTCGATCATAAAGCCAGTCTGGCAGTTTTGTCCTGGTGTGTGATAAGTAAAAACACTAGCAAATGCCCACAAAAGACGGCATCAGGTGACAAAGAAAAACATTAACATAAGCAATAAAAGAGCAGCAGAAGACAAAATGAACTGCAGCTACTAAACAGCTGAAATGCGTCACCAGGATAGTGTGCGGAATATGGACAATATTAATATATTTTTATACCTCAATCAATCAATCAATCACAGAATTTGTAGAGCGCACTACTTACCCGCGAGGGTCTCAAGGCGCTGGGGAAAAAAGGGGGGGGGGGTGCCGCTACTGGTCGAACAGCCAGGTCTTGAGTAGCCTCCTGAAGGTCAGCATGTCTTGGGTCTGTCGTAGGCTGAGTGGAAGGGTGTTCCAGGTCTTGGCGGCGAGGTGGGAGAAGGATCTGCTGCCGGTGGTTGTTCTTCGGATGCGAGGGACGGTGGCGAGGGAGAGGTCGGCGGAGCGGAACTGGCAGTTAGGGACGTAGAAGAAGAGTCGTCTGTTGAGGTAGGCTGGGCCGGTCTTGTGGAGTGCCTTGTGTGCGTGGATGAGGAGTTTGAAGGAGATTCTCCTGTCGACGGAGAGCCAGTGCAGGTTTCTCAGGTGGGGGGTGATGTGGCTGTGGCGTGGTATGTCGAGGATCAGGCGTGCAGAGGCGTTTTTAATGCGTTGCAGTCGTTTCATGAGCTTGGCCGGGGCTCCCGCGTAGAGGGCATTTCCATAGTCGAGTCTGCTGCTGACGAGGGCCTGGGTGACTGTTCTTCTTGTATCTGTCGGGATCCACCTGTAGATCTTGCGGAGCATGCAGAGGGTGTTGAAGCAGGAGGAGGAGACTGCGTTGACTTGCTTGGCCATGGAGAGCGTTGAGTCGAGGATGACTCCGAGGTTGCGTGCGTGGTCGGTGGGTGTCGGGGCTGCCCCCAGTGTCGTTGGCCACCAGGAGTTGTCCCAGGCTGAAGGGTTGGAGCCGAGGATGAGGACCTCCGTCTTGTCCGTGTTCAGCTTTAGTCGGCTGCTTTTCATCCAGTCGGCGATGGCCTTCATTCCTTCGTGGAGGTTGGATTTGGCGGTGAGGGGGTCCTTGGTGAGGGAGAGGATCAGTTGAGTGTCGTCGGCGTAGGAGATTATGTTGAGGTCGTGCTGTCGGGCGATGCATGCGAGCGGGGCCATGTAGATGTTGAACAGTGTCGGGCTGAGGGATGATCCCTGGGGTACGCCGCAGATGATCTCGGAGGCTTCGGATCGGAATGGGGGGAGGCGGACTCTCTGGGTTCTGCCGGAGAGGAAGGAGGTGGTCCATTCCAGGGCCTTGTCTCGTATCCCTGCGTCATGGAGGCGTGCGCGTAGAGTGCGGTGGCAGACAGTGTCGAAGGCGGCGGAGAGGTCCAGCAGGATGAGGGCTGCGGACTCACCGTTGTCCAGCAGGGTCCTGATGTCGTCGGTGGCGGCGATGAGGGCAGTCTCGGTGCTGTGGTTGCTGCGGAACCCTGACTGGGATGGGTCCAGGATGCTGTTTTCTTCGAGGTATCGGGTTAGCTGTCTGTTGACGATCTTCTCTATGACCTTGGCTGGGAACGGAAGCAGGGAGATGGGCCGGAAGTTCTTGAGGTCTCTCGGGTCCGCCTTGGGTTTTTTGAGTAGGGCGTTGATCTCGGCGTGTTTCCAGCTCTCTGGGAAGGTCGCGGTCTCGAAGGAGAGATTGATGACGTTGCGCAGGTGGGGTGCGATGGAGCTGCTGGCTTTGTTGAAGATGTGGTGCGGGAAAGGGTCTGACGGGGAGCCGGAGTGGATTGTGCTCATGGTCTTGATGGTGTCATCGATGTTCACGTTGGCCCAGGCTGGCAAGGGGTTGTGGTCGATGGTGTGCGGTGAGTCTGGTGTGTCAGTGTCTTTTGGGGCTGTCTGGGTGTTGAAGCTGTCGTGGATGTCAGCGATCTTGCGGTGGAAGAAGGTGGCGAGGGAATCGCACAGGGCTTGCGACGGCGGGATGTCGTTGGTGTTGGAGCTGGGGTTGGAGAGTTCCTTCACGATGTTGAAGAGCTCCATGCTGTTGTGTGCGTTGTTGTCGAGGCGGACTTTGAAGGAGATCCTCTTGGCGGACCTGATGAGGTGATGGTGGTTGCGGATGGCGTCTTTGTGGGCTGCGTGGCTGTCCGGTGTCTTTTCACTGTGCCATTTATTCTCTAGTTTCCGGCAGGTACGCTTGGATGCTAGGAGTTCGGGGTGAACCAGCTGGCTCTCTTGCTGGTGTCTCTGTAGGTGGGTTTTTTCAGCGGAGCGAGGGTGTTGGCGCAGTCGTCTATCCATCGTCTGAGGTTGCGGGCAGCGGCGTCGGTGTTGGAGGGGTCGGTGGGTGGGCTGAGAGCGAGGTTTGCCTGTAGTTGGTCTTCGGTGTCTTTATTCCAGCAGCGGCGTGGGATCTGTTGGGTGCGGTGGTGTGTGGTGGGTTTCTGGAAGGTGAAGTGGATGCAGCGGTGGTCGGTCCAGAGGAGTTCGGTGGTGTGGCTGAAGGAGACGTGGGAGCTTGAGGAGAAGACGGGGTCTAGCGTGTGGCCGGCGGAATGGGTCGGCGTTGTGACGAGCTGTCTCAGTCCGAGGTTGGCGAGGTTGTCGATCAGGGTGGTGGAGTTGCTGTCGTTGTTCTCCAGGTGAAAGTTCAGGTCTCCGATGAGGATGTAGTCGGTGAAGGTCAAGGCGTGCGTGCTGATGAAGTCGACGATGGAGTCGCTGAACTGGGGTCGGGGTCCGGGGGGTCTGTAGACGAGGGTGCCTCTAAGGGTGGTGTTGGGGTCCGTGTGGATCTGGAAGTGCATGTGTTCGGCGGTGCAGAGAGTGTCGTGGGTGCTGGTCGAGACCCTGATGGTGTTCTTGTGGACGATGGCGATTCCTCCTGCTACTCCGTGGGTGCGGTCTCTGCGGGTGATTTTATAGCCGTCTGGGATGGCTATGGCGATGTCGGGTGCGGAGGAGTCGTTCATCCAGGTCTCTGTCAGGAAGGCGACGTCCGGTGATGATGTGTCGAGCAGGTCCCAGAGCTCGACGGCATGTTTGCGTGCGGAGCGGGTGTTCAGTAGGATGCATCGGAGGTGGTTGAGCTCCTTCTTGGCGGGCGCTTCGGCGGCTCTGAGGCTGGTGTAGCTGCAGTTCCGGTAGGTGAAGGGACCATGAGTGCGTTTCGGGGCAGCCTTGAAGCAGGTGTGGGTCCGTCCGGGGTTGAGAGCGTGGAGTGTGCTGGCATCGTAGCGGCAGCGGTCATTGTGGTGGGCGCGGGGGGCGCGAGGACCAGGGGTTCTGGCGCTGGGTGCGGTCCAGGCGCGGACGGGCGCAGACGGGCTTGCCTTCGGCGCGCCAGCGGCGCGCCCGCTGCACGCGGCCGCCATATATGGGGAGGTGGGAGGGAGGAGCAGCTGGGAGGCGGGAGGCAGGGGCAGCGAATGGTCAGTGAGGGGGGCGGGGCCGCAGGGGACGCAGCGGCGGGAACCGGGAGCGGCGAGGTAACCAGGGGCAACCGGGCACAGAATCAGGGGCACAGAAGGCAAAACGGGCGCAGAATCAGGGGGCACACGAGGGGAACAGAAGGCAAAAACGGGCACAGAGTCAGGGGCACACGAGGGGAACAGAAGGCAAAATTCAAAATCTCTATCTGGACAGCATTTATAATAAGGTTTGACGGAAGCATGAACACAATACATTAAAATGCACAAGTTGGCTATTGAGCATACAAGGGTTACTTACAAACTCAGCAATGAAATAAAAGAGTACTTATTTTACATCCTAGAGGGCTTATTTACAAAGCCCCTTGCGCCGCCGGTACCTCACTTTTTCCCATAATAAAAGTGACGCACCGGCGGCGCAAGGGGCGTGTAAATAAGACCTTAGGGGGCAGATTTACAAGGACTGGCGCATCTCTGCATATTAGCAGGGATGCGCCAGTCAAGATGCGACACGCAGAAATACCCTTGCACCACCACGCTAATCATAACCCCTCAGCCTGAAACACCAAACAGCTCCCACAAACCCCATGATGCAGCTTCAGCTTCCAGTGAATGTCATCATAATACCACATCACTAATCCAACATCCTGAATGATTTGCACCCAGCGAACACCACGATCCTATTTCCCCTTCTATGCCAACATTGCCCTCAAGGTTATCGTGTTTATAGATCTGTAAGACTGTGTTTGTTGTTGGGCTTGGCTTTGGTGGTGTCGTCAGGAGTCTCATCCATATGATCTTACTAGGCCATGAGAAGTTGAGTATAGATTTCCAGGTTCAATGATGAGAATAGCAGCCCATGTGCCTGTGATGATGCCTGCTCTTCTCAGTCAAGGGGAGTAACACGTTTGGAGTAGGACTCAGGAATAGAGTAGTGGAGGCAGCGATCTTGTGGGAGATTTATAAATATTAATCTGAAAGACGCTCCAAAATGTACCTCATCAAATGGATCTCCAGAACAGTCACATCTTTGTGCAGTTGATCTTGACACAGTGCTTGTGCCTGCAGGGCAATGTTAATCGTTTCTGGCGCTTATATGGAATACTTTAACATTTAAAAGTTCCTGAGAATTTGTCAGGATAGTCTTTTGATTTTGCCAGCAACCTGGTGGTGAGCTGGCAACATTTTCAGTGGAACTGCTGTGGACTGTTGTTGTCTTATAAGGGGATTAATATTGGGAGGTTGCTCAGTCACGTGGAAGTACACTGGATCAGCAGCATAGACACTGGCATCATGAATGTCATCACCCTCGTCATATGTGAGGACTCACAACACTTCTCCAGGATTAAGAGGTTGAAGAATGTCTAGAAGCACTGTGATCAGGATCCGCAATTTGCTTACTTTTAGCATGGTGGTCAAGTGTCAACTGACTAGATTGTGACAGGATATTGCCAAAATTACTCTTTTGGGGTTGCCTACTTCTATGATGGCAAGAGTTTGGCTGGCTACAGAGTGGCTTGCTGGATTTGTTCTGGTTACAGCTATACTGACTGGGTTATGGTTCAAGATTGACCGAAATGTCAATTGCCACTTTGACTCGTGAGTAACTGATTATTGCTAGGCAGGGTGATGTCTTCCACTCAGATAGACAAGTGTCTAAAACTTTCATGGTGGATAGAGTGCTCTCTGCTCCCATGCTTGGTGGAAGTTGCTGGCGCACCAGATGCACATGCTCCTTCCCCAGTTGTCAGCAGTGAAGCACCGAATAACCATTGGTTCATCAGTTCATTTGTCCCTTATCTGCATGAAACATGTGGCCCTCCGTAACACTTGTTGCTGCATAGGTGTCACCAGCAATGTGAGTTGTGCCATGAGTGGATGTTGACATTATATCTTATATATTGTCATGTTACGAAATTATGTTATGTTATGTTATGTTACATCATGCTGAGTTATGTTACCTCGTTCTCTCTTATGTTGCATATATTCAATGTAGTGATTAGCAGTGGTGTGTATTCATTTTGTAGGATGACCAAATCTTGTTTAAAATCTCATCAAATCTTTGAGGGGCATCTTGTGCCTGGATGAGGAATATTTTTGTCATTCCATGATGGTGTCTGGCTGTGTTGGGTTCTGCCTTTTGCAGGCACTCTATTGCCCTTTGTATATCTTAGGAACTTTGTTGTGTTTTTGAGAATGGTGAAAGGTCTGACTAATACATTATGATGACTTTAACAACAATGGATGCTTGAGGTAATGTTTGATCTATTGGTGCAACATCATTATGCCAACTTTAAAGCTGAGATGTTGTTTAGTGCTATTGAGAATGTAGGTGGGCTGTCTAATGTGGTCTGCTGAATTGTGGCTTTTGTTCACTTGAAAAGTGATTAGTGCTGTTGATGCACATCACTTTGCCAGCAGTATGTGTTTGGCGCTCTGCTCTTCGTGTGAGTGTGGTTGAAAGCCAGACTAACATGTTTTGTTGGCTGTATCAGATAGGGTTGTGTGAGGATATGGATGGCACAATGGGACAGCTTCACATTGTAATCTGCATGGCCATGTTGTACGTGTGAGAGTGTGACTGGGCTGCCTCTTGTATTTTGTTATTATTGTGGATGTTTGTATGTATGATGAGTTTGTTGTGTTATTTGTGAGTATCACTATGCATCTGCCTTTAAAGCAGTGTAGTTTGTGAGAGGTTGCAGTACGTATAACTAACATGTCCTGTTCTCTCCTTGTGTTAAACTTGTGCAGGAACGAGGTGTGCTATTGGGGCATAATCGCTTTGCCAACAATAGGCCATATCCACAAAGAAAAATGTACGCATGTAGATTTACTCATGTGTAAAGCTACTCCTTACCTAGTCGTAACTTTATGCTTTCGTGTTATTCACCATTTCTGAGTGTAAAGTTACTCCTAGGTGTTGATCCCTAGAACAGGCTTTGCAAGTGTAAAGTTACTAACAGTACCTTTTCACACATAGGTGGATGTCAGACCTGTCAATTTTAGGGCGGTTTTCCCCTAAACCTTTTGCCTACTCCCATCCTGTTTGCTGAAATTCGTTTTTGTTGGCTTTAGAACTCTGTGCACTTTACCACTGCTGACCAGTACTAAAGTGCTTGTGCTCACTCTTTAAACATAGCAAGATTGGCCTACATCTGATTGGCTCATTTAATTTAATTATAAGTCCCTGGTAAAGAGGTACAACATGTCCCCAGTTGGACTGTAAATTAATGCTACTAGAGGGCCTCCAGCACTTATTGTGCCACCCAGTTAAGTAGCCTTTTAAAATATGCCTCAGGCTTGCCATTGCAGCCTGTGTGCAGTTTTAACTGCCAATTCGACATGGCAAAAGAACCCTTTTGACAAGCCTAAACCTTCCCTTTTAATACATATGTTACCCCTAAGGTAGGCCCTAAACAGCCCACAGAGCAGGTTGCATTGTATTAAAAAAGTTAGAGATGTAATTTGAACTTTTATATGGCCTGGGGGAGGCTAGAGTGCCAGAAGCACGAAGGCCGCATATTAGTGAGGCTCTGCGGACCACAAGACTTAATCTGACGAACATCCTGCAATTGGTCAACGATTCGCCCTGGGAACAGAGTGCCCATCAAGCAGGACACCAGGGGACATCAGCCAATGCCTAACACTATGCCTGGCACAGCAGAGAAGCAGAAATCTGGCTCCAGATTGAGAGCCCTGCCGTGCTGGAAATGACAGGCATAACTAGACTGTGTGACCAGGGGGCCCGGCTGACATGGAGTGAAGATCTGGGCCCACAATAAGGTGTGCGGCTGCTGACAAGCCTACAACTGCACCCACCATCTGTACTGCCCAGGTGAGAGGCGGGGGCCGGTGTAGCAGGGCGGGGAGGCAGCGTGGCAGGAAAGAGATCATGCAACTGCAGATAGGGTGCGGTGGGCCAAACAAGGGAGGTGAGCACTGTGACATTGTCCGAAGCACGACCAAAGTGAGTGCCAACGGGGAAATCCCCTTAAAATAAATAACTGAAGCTGCATACCCCGTAGTTGGAGGCCGCTGCTCTCTAACCGGGCTCATATAAGTGAAGCAAGACACATCTGCATATGCTGCACACATGTGAAACCGACTGGGGATCTGAGCGGGAGGCCTAAGTCACTGTGGCAGCCAGCGAGAGTAGTAGATGAAGTGAGGACCGGGTGTCCGTGCACCATGTGGCTGTTGCACAGAATAGGTCACCTCTATCGCTCCGGAGACTAAATAGAGGACTGGAGAAGGTGGGCCACACGTTCGGGCCACAGCGTTGGTGGAAGATGGCTAACTATCACTAAATATATGCTATATGCCACAGACAACCTGACCAATCTACCCCAAGAGCAGACATTGGAGAGCGGGAGCTGTGACATGAGGGGGACTGCAGAGCAGGACAACGCATTTCAATGCGTGTGGTGACATTAGGTCACTCAATCCCACCTAGAGTGCTCAGGTGACTGCTGGCAATTGTCCTCTCTACCATAAGAGCTGTCAAGAGAGAACCTGGCATGGGATAAAGAGTCCCATACACTAGCAAGACATTGCCGCAGCAGACCAAAATCAATAAGCAGAGGAGGGCAAATCCTCTTCCACTGCGAGACTGAGGGGGTGATCCTCGGCCATTGAAACCCCCCCAGGACACAAAGCCCCTCGCATACTCATTGGTGGTACTGCTGATCCCAGGATGCTTGTTTCTGGTTCAGGGAAGACCTGGCTTAGCAGTTCGGACTGGTCTGTTCCCATGAGGCACAGGGTCAAGACTGATTTGCACATAGCTGGGTCTTAACTGAGGTGGTGAAGTGAACTAAAGAATGATGATGGATTCAACCCAGATATGTGACTGGGGGTGAGTGTCCGAAAAGTTTCGGGGCTCCGTCCATCATCTCCTTGTGTTTGCTTTGTTCGCCCTAAGATGGCAGGGTATGCCCAGACGTTGGTCCCTTGCTCACTTGGCCACTGGATTCAAGCTAGCCTTGCTGATGAGGGGTGTTACCCCGAAACTGGTCCCAGGATGCTCGTTTCTGGTTCAGGGAAGACCTGTCTTGGCAGTTCGGGCTGGACTTTTCCCATAAGGCACAGGGTCAAGACTGATTTGCATATAGCTGGGTCTGAACTGAGGTGGCAAAGTGAGCTAAAGAATGATGGATTCAACCCAGATCTGTGATTGGGGGTGAGTGTCGGAATATTTTCGGCGCTCCATCCATCATCTCCTTATATTTGCTTTGTTTTTCCCTAAGTTGGCAGGTATGCCCAGATGTGGGTCCCTTGCTCACTTTGCCACTGGATTCAAGCTAGCCTGACTGATGAGGGGTGCTACCCCGAAACCGGTCCAAGGATGCTTGTTTCTGGTTCAGGGAAGACCTGGCTTGGCAGTTCAGGCTGGACTTTTCCCATAAGGCACAGGGTCAAGACTGATTTGCATATAGCTGGGTCTGAACTGAGGTGGCAAAGTGAGCTAAAGAATGATGGATTCAACCCAGATCTGTGATTAGGGGTGAGTGTCGGAAAAGTTTCGGCGGTCCATCCATCATCTCCTTGTGTTTGCTTTGTTCGCCCTAAGTTGGCAGTATATGCCCAGACGTGGGTCCCTTGCTCACTTTGCCACTGGGCTAGCCTAGCTGATGAGGGGTGTTACCCCAAAACCGGTCCCAGGATGGTTGTTTCCGGTTCAGTGAAGGCCTGGCTTGGCAGTTTGGGCTGGACTGTTCCCATGAGGCACAGGGTCAAGACTGATTTGCATATAGCTGGGTCTGAACTGAGGTGGTGAAGTGAGCTAAAGAATGATGATGGATTTAACCCAGATCTGTGACTGGGGGTGAGTGTCCGAAAAGTTTCAGTGCTCCGTCCATCATCTCCTTGTGTTTGACAAAGACACTTTGGCGCTATGCAGCGGACCTACCTGAGTCACCCAAGCTCAACATCAAAGGTGACATATACACAATGGGGAAGGTGGATAGGCACAAAACCCGCCTCACACTTGAATCAAAGAGGGCCACCAAACCACAGCGCGACAACCTTTTGAACTCTGAACAAGATTCCCTGCCCCAGGGTTCCACTGCACTCGAAGCTATGCTAAATGCCATGCAAGAAATCCTGTAGTCTATAGATGGTAAAATAGTCACTTTAAATCAGAGATGGATCACGTGACTGCTAAGTTGGACAAACACACTGCGCTCCTGATCGAGGCAGGACAATGCATTTCTACAGCCGAAGATACTCTGCAAAATATGAAAGAGGAATGCCTGAATATGAAGAAGGTGCTGCCACTGATACAAGCTAAAAATGAGGATCTCGAGGCGAGATCCCGCCGAACAACCAGAGAATTACCCGTATTATGGAATCCACCAAGATAGAACAATATGTTGAGTTGATGTTGAGGGAACTATTTGGCGATGACCACCTAGCTAGTGTACTGATAGTAGAATGAGTGCACTGGTCTCTTGGCATGCGCCCCCCGCCGGGTCACCCCTGCGCCCCATTATAGCAAGGTTTCTCAGATATCGAGATCCGGACACAGAGCTCCACCTCTCTAGGGAAAAGAAGACCATCAACTATCAAGAAATCGATGTAGCCTTCTTCCCCGTCTTTACGGCAACAGTGCAGGCAGCTCGCAGAGAGTACCTCCCTGTAAAAAAGAAGCTACAACAAGAGGAAATTCCCTATGCCATTCTGTATCCGGCTAGACTGCTCATCGATCACCAGGTCACCCAGAAGGTGTTCACTACACCTAAAGCAGCAATGGAGTTTGTAAAAAAGATTGCTGCCAACCACAGGGTTTACCTGAAATGGACTCATGATCTGAGAGAGGCTAAACTACTGCAAGAATACATAAAATGGGTGGATTATGTTGCCAATAAGTGGATCTGAACGAATACTGTGTACATGGGAAATACAAAAGGGCTGGAAACTTCTGTGCCTGACTAAAGTGACTCCCTCACGGTGGCTTGAGTAATGCTTAAGGTGATAGCCCAACCACACAAGAAGCAGAACCCCAGGCATTACTGTGCACTAGCTATAATGAATGCTATGTTTACATAGGCATGAGCGTGTATGAGGCTTGATATCTCACTACGCTGCCAATACAAGAGAAGTTCCCACGGGCGGTACCATTGCTCAGAGATCGACTCCTTGTCTTATGGTCACCTCTGTCCATCTGGAGGGAAATTGGACCTCTGGCTGCCCCTAGGGGGTACACCCTGTATGCCTATTTGGCACACTGCTCTAATGGAGTATTTACATTGTACTGTTCTGTTGATACCAATGTTTTGTTCTTTGTTGGAGGGGGAGATTGTCTTTAGCATGTTTGGGATGCTGAAGTGGAAGGGGAGGGATATGTGTTTCATGTTTCAGTTGCCAACACTATTATACTAGATAGTGTATCCCAGGGAAATACCTTGCTGAGAATGTGAAAGCACACATTATACAGTGGGTTCTGTACGGGATAATATGTCTCCCACTGCAGAACATTTAACCCTGATAACGTGGAATGTTAAAGGGCTCAACAACCCCAAAAAATCCCACCAGGTGCTCGCATACCTAGACAGACATCATGTGCATGTTACCCTATTAAAGGAAACACACCTCACTCAACATGCGCAGGTGCTGTTGGTGTGCGCTGGGCTGGTTTCAGAGGTGCAATCGTCGCCACGCATCTGCAGACTGATGACCAGTGCCAATACATTATATTACAGGGCAAACTGTGTGGTACCTTGATGACTATTGTTAACACATACGGACCTAACATTGACAATCCAGAATTTTACACACAAATCTGGTGACGCCTACTCACACTCGTTGGTCCTCCTATGTGGTGGGGACCTGAATACATATTTAGACCCAGTATGAGACCGATCCACTATGGCGGCATGGCAGGGAAAGCACTCTGCCCAAGTCATTTGAGAGAAAATGGTGGACTATGCCCTTATTGACACATTGGGAGGTCAGGTGCAAACCTAGCTACATGACATAAAACATAAACCCAAAACACTCTCGGACCATGCTCCAGTGTGGCTGGAGATGTCCATCCCTACACATACCCCTCCGCAGTACCTATGGAGACTACATGCCTCAGCACTGCTAGACCCATTGTTTCGTGAGGGAGTACGACTGGCAATTATTGAATAATTTGTCATAAATAAAGGTATAGTAGAAGGCGCTGACATATTGTGGGAGGCATTCAAAACCACTATACGAGGTGTATGCATAGGAACAAAAGCAGGGATCTTAAGAGACATACGATCTCAATTGCAGAAGATAGAGAAAGTGCTGAAAGGGCTAGAAAGGGATTCTGAGGCCAACCCAAGGCCTAGCACTCTAGCAGCCATTAGAGATTATATCACTGAGTACACAGAAATAGCGGAGCAAGAGGTCCGTCACTTTTCACACTGGCATATTTCACAGTAATATGGGGACTGAGGAAGAACAGGCCACAGTCTGGCCACAAGGCTGAAGGAACCTTGGGCTAATGCACACATAATCAGCATAAATAACTCATCTGGTGAACCCTGCTATGACATGCCTAAAATACTGTCCGAGTTCTCAGGCTTTTACGCATTACTATACCACGGCGCCGGTGGCCAACATAGCAGAGTATTTAGATGAGAACGCATTAACATGGCTTTCATTGGGATAGTGGGAATACATAACACAGCCCATTAACGTAGAGGAGATAAAAGAGGTTATCTGCACATTACCAAATGATAAAGCCCCAGGAATGGACGGTATTCTAGGTGAATTTGATAAAGGATTTGAAGAATTACTAGTCCTGCACCAGACGTTTACCGAAGCATACACTAAACAGAAACTCCCTCCCTCACTTAGAGATGTGCTTATTATTGCACTGCTGAAACCAGATAAACCACCTGAATGCTGTGACACCTATAAGCCATTATCTCTAATAAACACAGACACTAAAATTCTAGCAAAAATACTTGCCACTCAGCTCCAACACCTCCTCTCAAACCTGATACTACCGGACCAATCTGGGTTCATTCCCACCCGCTCCACTACACAAAACTTGCGCACTCTCTTTGCACTACTGCACCAACTTGATCCCTCAATGAGAGCAGAGGCAGTCCTGTTGGATGCCGCTAACGCTTTTAGGTCTATTGAGTGGACATACGTGCTCGCAAGTTTACATCGCATGGGAGCCCCCGACGCCTTTACACGATGGATACGTCTACTATACACTGGTCCGGTTGCATGGGTGAGAATTAATGGCAATGTATCTGACACAGTACAGGTCCACAGGGGCACATGGCGGGGATGTACGCTGTCACTGATCCTTTTTGCACTGGCATTTGGACCCCTAGCATGTGCAATTCAACAACGCCATGCCACCTCTGCACTATAGTTTTGACTTCCCACATTGGCCATCTCCCTAAATGCAGATGATATGATACTTTACTTACAAGACCCAGACATCCACTCATCACCGGTTATCTGGGAATATATTCGGTTTGAGCGCTACACCAGACTAAGCATTAATTGGTTGAAATCGTTTATTGTACCCCTTACCTCAAGTACAGGGCCTCATGCATTGGAATATCCCTTAGAATGGTGAATGGATCCTGTCAAATACTTAGGAGTAAGGATTCATAGAAACCCAGAACAAGTAGTTAGATACAATTATGGCAGAGCAATATCGAAATTGGAAGATCAGGTGAAGCGCTGATCACAGCTGCCTATGTCAATGGCGGACCGGGTGGCAATCACGAAAATTGTAGTCCTTCCCAAGTTTCTCTACTTGTTTATAAACATACCCATAATGCTCAAGCAAGCTTTCTTTAAAATGCTTAAATCCCATATGGTAGACTGGGCTTGGGCAGGGAAACAGCCCAGAATTAGCTGGAACATGCTGACACTTCTATACGTCCAAGGAGGGTTCAATGCACCAGACCTATACTTATATTACATGTGTGCTCAGGTGCAGTAAGCGAACTACTGGTTCTACCCCCTGACATACGCACCCTGTCCCACTAAAGGCTATGGTAAACACATTTGTGAGTCTATCGCACGCACAGAGGTTAACACTATAAACAGTACCACAACGGCATGGCAGGCATTAGGCAGGTGATCAGCAAAAACCCCGTTGTGTGCACCAGCACTTCCATTGTTATGGTACCCAGACACATCAGTCACGAACAAACTCGGCGCATCAGCCTTACTTGGGGAGGTGGGGATGAAGATAATGGGTAACGTGTTCCCTTGTGGGAATTTTGTGGATCTGATTGCAATATCACATGTGCACCACCGATCCCAACTCATGCACTTCACATATATCGGACTTCATGCTTCACTGCAGGAACTTTACCTACTGTTCACAACCGAACCTCTGACTCTGGTAGCCCTTCAGACCCTTCTCACCAGCACATCCCGCAAGAATCTTATCACTAAATTATATATTGCATCACATCTAGATGCAATGGCAGCCCAGTACTCGCTAACAGATAAATGGAACACTGTCTAGACCCACAAATAAATACAGCAGAGTGGAACTTCTGCTGCGCATTGACAGGGCAGATCACAGCAAATGGCAACCTACACATAATACACTTCAAATTCCTGCAACAGATGTACTACATGCCCATCAGATTGTTTACATAAGGGCTTAGATTAGATGATAGGTGCACACGGTGTAGGGCTTCAAATGCAGATTTTATACATTTGGCCTGGGGATGTGACCCGATTCATCAGTATTGGGAACACGTTACACAAGTCCTCACAGAAGTAGTGTTGGAAGCTTTACCATGCACCCCACAGATGTGCATCCTGGGTTATATTAAAATACTGCAACCTGCCAACTGCAAACTAGTGGCGGTGACCCTGTTACTGGCCAAGCAGTGGGTTGCAATACACTGGGGAAAAGAGTTAGTCCCCAAACCCAAACAGTGGCTGCGAGATGTTGCATTTTGCAGTGATCAATTGGAGACCTATGATGAAGAACCGCCACGAGCATCACTGCCGAAAAACACTTGGAACTTAATGACTGCATATTTATTATCACTCCCCGATGAGACCTCATGAGGATATTACTCTAAAATTGGTAGATATATCACAGTGCACGAAACCTGTACAAGATGGGTTATACCAGGGTTTGACACCTAAGAAATGTACCATGATGGATGGCAATTGTTGTACCATTGTTGAATGTGTTATATAAGATGAAAAAAACAATTTAAAAAAGTTTTATATGTCCTGGTAGTGAAAAACTCCTACATTTGTTTTCACTAATGTGAAGCCTACCTCTCCCATAGGATAACATTGGCTCACCTTATTACATTTAATAAGTGATAACGTTTGTTTGGAGACAGGTAGAAATATCATGTTTGATCTCTCAAGAATTGCAATATAAATCCCTCTTTAATGGTAAAGCCTGATTTTAATAGAAGGGTTGGAGGAGCACTCCACTTATTCCAAGTTTTGTATGAAAAAAATGGTGCTACAGCACTACACTTGCTGTCAACCCAAGTGTAAGTCAATGAGAAACTGTTGTAAGTTGGTCAACTTGCTGGTGCTGTGCACTGTTCACTAGGTTCTAAAACCCAAATCTCTCTTGAAAAATTCAAAATATTAAATACGAAACAAATTCAACCATATTTTGTTCAAATGAACTTCATTATATCTTATGTATGTGTCACTGATATATTCAATGCATCAACGTATACATTTTACAATCATAATTAGTAACACTCTTTAAACATAAGCAGTGTAACTACATTTGTTTGAATACATAAACAATGAGAAACATCAATCTTGTGTGTGCCCGATGCATTTCGGGACATTGTAGTCCCTTCCTCAGGGGCCAACCTACAAAAAAAGAATACTTTTAACATACTTTTCTCACAACATAAATTCATTACACGTTGGCAACATTACCCAGTACACCACAACATCATCATGGATTAAGGTAATAGGACATGTGTTCTACAAAAACAATCATGCAAGTTTCTTTTTGTGAGTTCAAATGTGGAACATTAACGTAGTGATGTCCTGTGACTGGCGCAACCCACTACGCAAGATAAATAAAGGCGCGAATTCACCCTTGTGAGTGCATTGCCGAGAAGAGTAAAGAAAACTAAACACCAATAGTGAAACACCGCCTGTTTCCATGACGATAACACCAACTGTTACCTCGTGGATGGTATGTTCTATCGCGATGTATTAAGATTAATATCCTATATTTAAAAAAGATGATAGACATTAAGATATCAATTCTCAATGTTAGCCAAGAGACCATAACGTGACTGAACAACAACAAAGCTCACCTGAGCGCTACATGATATCTTTTCAAAGCATCACAATCGATGGATTGCACTGTAGAAAACCGACAAAGCATAAATGTAGTCGGGATGTTAAAAGACAATGAAGGCTAGTGTTGAAATGCCAAAACTGCGCTTACCGCATTGGGCGAAGCCACACTATATTCCTCTCCACAAACGCTGACGAATGCGAACGAACCTACAAGAACAAATTTCTCTAAATAAGGAGAACACTATAAAATAAAAATAAAAAGATGAATGCTTCGCATTATTAATGGTTAAAGCAAAGTCCCGCACTTACTTAAAGATCAGCAAAACTGTCCTCTCATATGTATTCAAACGGTTCTCTTGTTGCCGAACGCGGCATTTGCCGGAAATAAATGCAAAGAACTACATTCATAGAAATGAGACTATCTCAAAAAGACGGGCGCCATCTTTACACTGTAAACCCGAGCGATAACGAAACGGCTGACATAACCTAGTGTAATACCCGCTCATCAATACCTTTCCCCACTAATCACAATGTACTGATCCCGTGCATCTAAGATGATAAAAAAATAATAATGTCACTAAGGTGATAAATAGACGAAACATGCGCCCATTGAATATCTCCATGAGTATAATAAATGATGCTAAAAAATTCGAATGTGAATGCAATAAGTGTATAGCATCAATAAATAAATACTGATGGATGATGAAAGACCTGTGCAAATGAATATAAACACGGTCATCATTGAGATGCGGTGAAAAACATTTTCCTATGTCATGGCTGTCGATGATTCACAATAACTTCACCAGGTAAGGATGTCCCATAGAGAGGGGATAATGGAATAATAATACAACTAGTATCTTCATGATGACCGGGCAGCAGAGGTGCCCATATGCTATCAAGCAGAAAAGGATTATATAGTATCCCAAAATACCATATAATTATATGTCAATGTCCAAAAGATTCTGACTGTAACAATATCTATATCATAAAAAGCCCTATCCTACTAAGTTGAAGTTAAAATAAATGTTCATAGTATCCTCATATAGCCAAAATAAGAAAAAGATAAAATAGAGAAGAACAGAAAAATGTTTTATGTAAATCCCGCCACCATTTAGCACAGTGGTACCATGCATGTTCCATTCTTGAATAATAGCTTGGTAGTCATGTTATACGTTCACCACCAACATCTCTACTACTTCATTAAATTGGTGTTTCTGTTGAATGATTATAAAAAACAACTCATATCCAAACGATCATTAAGACCTGATGGTATCATTGTTCCAAGACTTTTATCCAAAATACTTCTCTGCGAAGCAGAGTTTTAGTAATGTCCATCCCAGGTCGTGGTATTATTCTCTCAACTACCTGAAATCTAAGCTGTGATATATTGTGTTTAGTTTCCTCCCAATGGAGAGCTAAACTTGACGTTGTACTTTTAGTTCTAATTTTACTCTTGTGCTCTGTGATTCGCACATTTAATTTCCGCTCTGTTTTGCCAATGTAGGCTTTTCCGCATGGACATTTAATACAGTAGACAACATTGTTGGTGTTACAATCACTCGTGTGATGTAATCGTATCTTCTTGGCTGTTGATGGATGCGTTAATGTGTTCCCTACTATTACATTACTGCAATGAATGCAATTATTACACTTCATAGTGCCCCGCAAATTGGTTTGGATAACTGGTTGTTTGGTAGATGCTAGTATTGTCCGTAAGTTCTTGCCCCTCATATATGCAAACATTGGTTTTTGTCTGAAGATATCATTAAAATCTTTTTCGTTCTCCAGTAGTTCCCATCTGTGATTAATAATCCTTTTAACTGCTTGTGAGGAGGTTGAGAATTTAGACACAAATACTATTCTATTCTGTTGGGGTTTATCCGGTTTTGTTAGCAATTCTTCGCGTTTTTTGATCTGTGTTGCGACTGAGGCAATCTTGTAATACATCCTCTGGGTATCCTCGTTCACGGTACCGGTCTTTGTATTCCATGAGTTTTTGTGTGCTCACAGTGGTATCTGAACATATTCTTCTTATCCTAATGAACTGTGAGTATGGCAGGTTCCTAATAAGACTCTTAGGGTGGAAACTTGTGTAAGCCAGAGCATTGTTCCTGTCAGTAGGTTTGCTATACACCTGTGTGTCAAAATGATTATTAGAGCCGGTTTTACACACCAGTACATCCAAAAAATGAATACTATTTGTAGCAATGTTGTATGTGAATTGTATGCGAGGATTGACCATGTTGAGGATGGCAATCATGGATTCTAATTCTTCTTTGTTGTCTATTGTATTAAATGTCCATGCGGAAAAGCCTACATTGGCAAAACAGAGCGGAAATTAAAAGTGCGAATCACAGAGCACAAGAGTAAAATTAGAACTAAAAGTACAACGTCAAGTTTAGCTCTCCATTGGGAGGAAACTAAACACATTATATATCACAGCTTAGATTTCAGGTAGTTGAGAGAATAATACCATGACCTGGGATGGACATTACTAAAACTCTGCTTCGCAGAGAAGTATTTTGGATAAAAAGTCTTGGAACAATGATACCATCAGGTCTTAATGATCGTTTGGATATGAGTTGCTTTTTATAATCATTCAACAGAAACACCAATTTAATGAAGTAGTAGAGATGTTGGTGGTGAATGTATAACATGACTACCAAGCTATTATTCAAGAATGGAACATGCATGGTCCCACAGTGCTAAATGGTGGCGGGATTTGCATAAAACATTTTTCTGTTCTTCTCTATTTTATCTTTTTCTTATTTTGGTTATATGAGGATACTATGAGCATTTATTTTAACTTGAACATAGTAGGATAGGGCTTTTTATGATATAGATATTTTTACAGTCAGAATCTTTTGGACATTGACATATAATTATATGGTATTTTGGGATACTATTTAATCCTTTTCTGCTAGATAGCATATGGGCACCTCTGCTGCCCGGTCATCATGAAGATACTAGTTGTATTATTATTCCATTATCCCCTCTCTATGGGAGATCTTTACCTGGTGAAGTTATTGTGAACCATCGACAGCCATGACATAGGAAAATGTTTTTCACCACATCTCAATGATGACCGTGTTTATATTCATTTGCACAGGTCTTTCATCATCCATCATTAATTATTTATTGATGCTATACACTTATTGCATTCACATTCGAATTTTTTAGCATCATTTATTATACTCATGGAGCTATTCAATGGGCGCATGTTTCGTCTATTTATCACCTTAGTGACATTATTATTTTTTTATCATCTTAGATGCACGGGATCAGTACATCGTGATTAGTGGGGAAAGGTATTGATGAGCGGGTATTACACTAGGTTATGTCAGTCTTTTCGTTATCGCTCGGGTTTACAGTGTAAAGATGGCGCCGGTCTTTTTGAGATAGTCTCATTTCTATGAATATGGTTCTTTGCATTTATTTCCGGCAAATGCTGCGTTCAGCAACACGAGAACCGTTTGAATCCATATGAGAGGACAGTTTTGCTGATCTTTAAGTAAGTGCAGGACTTTGCTCTAACCATGAATAATGCGAAGCATTCATCTTTTTATTTTTATTTTATAGTGTTCTCCTTATTTAGAGACATTTGTTCTTGCAGGTTCGTTCGCATTTGTCAGCGTTTGTGGAGAGGAATATAGTGTGGCTTCGCCCAATGCGGTAAGCGCAGTTTTGGCATTTCAACATTAGCCTTCATTGTCTTTTAACATCCCGACTACATTTATGCTTTGTCGGTTTTCTACAGTGCAATCCATCGATTGTGATGCTTTGAAAAGATATCATGTAGTGCTCAGGTGAGCTTTGTTGTTGTTCAGTCACGTATTGGTCTCTTGGCTAACATTGAGAATTGATATCTTAATGTCTATCATCTTTTTTTAAACATAGGATATTAATCTTAATACATCGCGATAGAACATACTATCCACGAGGTAACAGTTGGTGTTATCGTCATGGAAACAGGCGGTGTTTCACTATTGGTGTTTAGTTTTCTTTACCCTTCTCGGCAATGCACTCACAAGGGTGAATTCGCACCTTTATTTATCTTGCGTAGTGGGTTGCGCCAGTCACAGGACATCACTACATTAATGTTCCACGTTTGAACTCACAGAAAGAAACTTGCATGATTGTTTTTGTAGAACACATGTCCTATTACCTTAATCCATGATGATGGTGTGGTGTACTGGGTAATGTTGCCAACGTGTAATGAATTTATGTTGTGAGAAAAG
This sequence comes from Calotriton arnoldi, assembly GCA_963921515.1. NCBI lineage: Eukaryota > Metazoa > Chordata > Amphibia > Caudata > Salamandridae > Calotriton > Calotriton arnoldi. Next base: position 731,852 of record CAWUFW010007431.1, read on the forward strand.
TATGTTAAAAGTATTCTTTTTTGTAGGTTGGCCCTTCAGTAAGGGACTACGATGTCCCGAAATGCATCGGGCACACACAAGATTGATGTTTCTCATTGTTTATGTATGTGCAGGACATCTAACCTGTGCTTCTATTGGAATTCTATAACGCATATTAGCAAGCCCATTGTCGCCGTTTTAGCGGCAGTTTCCTGCCGCTAAAACGGCGATAATTTTATCGCCGGTCTGTTGTAATTTGGCAGCACTTAAGTTAAGCATTGGCTAAAGACAGCCTGTATTTAGAGGCTAAATTGTCCGCTTTGTGGAATCCATTTTATATTTCTGGCAGCCATTTTGGTTGCCATGTGCTGCCATGTGCTCACCATGTGCTCTGTCCTACCTTCCTGTTAACTGCTCTTGAAATCTGCCTAGAGACAAGTTATATTTAGTTCTCTTTTGCTTTGCACATGCTCAGTTGAGCTTGCAGCTGTTCCGAGTTTATAAATGTCAGGATGTGTCTACTAGAAGTAGAAACTGTTAGCTCCACCCACTTGTCGACTGTGCATTTTCTGTATGACCTTATATGTATCTAAAACCAGCATTTGTGTTTGTACCGCCTTCATTTGAGCCCCTGTGTGGGTATAAAAGGACCATGGTCCTTCCATTCAGTGTGCTACTTCATGCATTACTGAAGGGTGATGTGCGAATTTAGCTCCACCTCATGAGGTTTAATAAACTCTGTCTTTCTTATTCCAGTTTCTATGCCAACTTCTTCCTAAGTGTCTGAGGACTCTGTGCAGAGAAGGGTGAACCCCTAAGCACTGGTAGGCCTTGCTGAGGCTCACTACTACAAATTGGCGCTTCCAACGTGGGACTCATCAGCGACTCGGATGCCCGAAGGACTGGTCGAGATGAAGGATTGGAATCTCGCTCTTGGACGCGATCGCTGCCTGAGGAGACCTGAGTCTTGGCACCCATGGCGTTTTCCTTTCTTTCTGATCTGACCATCCCGGCGGCGCCCGGTCCTTGACTGAGATCTCTTTTGTTGATTCGCCGTGCAGTGACCATTTGGTCGATTTGAGAACTTGGCAGTTGGAACCTGGACACCATTTGATTGGTAAGAGCCGTTTTGCGGCACTTGCTGTTGGTTTGATGCCTTTGATTGGTAAGGTAGTTTTAGTAACACTTACTGTGGCTTTGTTTGTATGATTGGCCAATTTTGGAATCTGTTTTGTAGTTATATATGCATTGCAATACATATAGGCAGGTAATGAGGAGATTTTTCTCTATTTGAAATTGTTTGAACAGCGCAACGTACGAAGAGTACCTTAAGCGCTACTTTGATTATAATACTGCATATTCTGCACTATTTTTTTGGCATGCCTGTTTCTAGCACACTTCGCAGAAAGTGTTGCTGTTTTGGAGGTACCAATAGGGATTTAGTAAGTACTCAGTTGACTCCCCTCAGAGGGATACCTAAATAGGTTTACGTATAGTAAAAAGATATTTCTTTCTTGGTGACTAAGTACCCCATGGAACTAAATATGTACATAAAACGGATCCTGATCTGTGCACTTAGTAACATTCATAAGTGGTGATATGCAGAGCGCTTTTGAGTGTTCTACCAGCCAAAACTGGCGAATTTGGTGTATTTTGGCTTCTTGAACATGGAAGTCTTTTGGACTACTTTTGAGAGCTCTTCTTGTAAATATGACTTACAATTAGTATTTACAAATAGTTTGGTTTTGCGTACAGTCTGTAGGCTTGTTTCAGTAAAATAGACTATGTTTTTTGTGTAAGAATGACCCCCTTCTGAAAATGTCTGGAATGAGCTAAAATTGGTTTTTGTTGTCATTCTGTTATGCAAATGTCATTTAAAAAAAAAAAAACTACATTTTTTTAAATTCAGGGAATGAATAATGAAACATATGCTAAATAGCTGCACGCTACCATTAAAATTGATAAAGTAAGAAATTATAGATATGTGCAAATTGCCACACTGGTACAGGTAAATCAGAATTTACATTCAATAGGAATAAAATAGGCCTCATAGATATGTAGGAAAAAAAACGAATTTGTGTGCTTTCACACAATTAGGACTAAAATGCAAAATGTTACAGTTTTATCCTTATATATTAATATTGAAAGGCATTCATATTATCTGAGTGAATTGGCTGTTGCTGAAATAAACACCACATTACAGAACGATAGATTTGTGCTGGCTTGAAAAGCGTGAAATGTTGACGCATGCTGGTCAGAACACAGCTGTGTCAACAACACATGGCTATTTTTGGTCCCAAGCCATGAGGCCGAGTCGACTAGATTTTCAGTTACTGCAAACACGGTATAAAGGCGTGCATTAAACACTGCTGATTTTATAAGTCAGAAAAGACAGTTTCATTATTTTGGATAACAGAGAAAAGATTAAAAGGGATTTCCTTTCTTAATGCCTTTTTACATAAGTACATCTGTGGTTCTGATGTTAAATGATTACTGTCCTTTAAAAGTGGCGCAGACTTTTCATGTTTCAAGTAAGGCTTCTGTGCTTAGGGTTATAAATGAATGCGTTTAAATATGATAGGCTACGAATGAAGCTTGCTTTTCAAATGTGGAATCATCAAAATGATTGGTTTTATTTAAAAAAAAAAAAAAATTATATGAAAAAATATATATTATTAAAAATAAATGCTTTAAATTCGTTTTTTAATCTTTATAAAGCCTAATCTTCATACTGCGAATTCCTAGCATCAAAGTTGAATTTAAGCAGTGCTGTACCGCAATTGTAGGAAACTTAAATGTGAAATGTCACTTTACCCAGCCGTACAAAACTCATTTTTTAAGGGTATACCTTATACATTTCTGATCCCCCATCTCTGGGATATCTAGAGGACACCCTGGTGATCCCTAATATGCCAAAATATTGTAGGATATTCATTTTTAAGTGCCCCTACCACCAAAGTCGAAATTGAGCAAAAGTCACTATTTTAAAAGCAATTCTGCCACTCAGGGCAATTTTTAAACTGATCAGAGGCTTCAATAAAGTATACATGCAAGTATAGAATAAACAGCTGACCTACTGCACACCACACACTGTACACAAATGAAAATAAGTATACAGAAACCAGCAGACGTTATTATCCTACCTTTAAATTATTGGCAAACACACCGGACAGGACTGCCTTTCAGCTGTGATTCTCCAGAGTTGCTTTGAATTGCAAAGACCGCATGGAAAGCCTTGCAAACAAAAATGGACAGCTGGTGAAAAGGGTCAAAGGTCGGAGATCTGCATTTAGCAATCTAGCAGGGGGAAGGGTAAGGTTTGCTTGGACACTTCGACCTCCGAAACGTTTTTGAAAGAGGAGATGACAGTGCAGAGAGAGGAAGAGAAGCTTTGATTCCTATTTTTGGCAAACGCACGTTTTGCGCAGTCATATGAAATGAAGGAAAAGCAGCCTTGAGTAGAGCATTGATCTGCCATGTATATAAAAATAATGGTTTTAGTTTAAAGAATACTGTGCAAGGGCTAAGATAAGGAGGAAATGGATTTTAGTTTGCATTCATGCGCCCTCATGTTAATCTAGTACAATTGCTCAAGGAATTGGTAAATTGGTTATTAACGCTTTCTCAAGTACTCAATGTGCTTGTGTTAGGCTGAATCAGAAAATAGCCACTTTCTATGATATGTCCTACAAGTTGTTTGTGCCCAGTTGCCACAAATAGGGGTAAATAGTGTTGACAGAAGGTAAACCTGTTTCAGGTTTTCCTACTGTCAAAATGGGGGAAGGAGGTTAGCTCCTGGGCAAATTAATGGTAGGCAAAATTATGTTTTCTCTCTTCTTTTTCTCACTCTTTCTTGAGTCTGTCTAAGCTGTCTAGGAAATGGCCATGAGACAGTTATTGGCTATTCTGTAATACTGTTTTAAAATTGTTAGAATTAATAAAATGATGAAAATATATGCTATGTTACTGCCCATCCTGTATGAAAGAATGAGTAGAACAGATTGATGTTCCCTTATTTGACCTTTAAAGGGGAACTGTATAGTGGGGGTTTCTGTTCAAAAATCTCAGGTGGCAATACCATTATTGTTTATGTTATTCTCATGTTCTATACAGTTTTGCAAGGGCATTGCTAGTCTTTTATTAGCTAATCTGTGTAATTGAGCTGACAGCCCTTATTAGAGCTGGAGATAGGGTTTTTTTCCTTTTGAAAATGATGTTGCATAGTCCGGATCGTGAACAGTAGAATGCAGGAAAGACGCCCATGTGATCCTTAGCAAACATTTTGAAGGAAAATATTGTTTTATAGGAGTTTGTTTGTCACAACATGTTCTGCTGGAGAAATTTATGTACCCCCTATGTTGAGTTTTTAAAAAAATTATTTATGAAATAAGAATCCCTGTTACATTAGCGGTTTTAGATTTTCCTGCTGCGCCTATAACATGAAAGCGTAGCATGACCCTAAGTGTAACATGTAGGTGTTTTTATTAAGAGAAAGTATTTTAGCAGTGTCTGCAGTCCTGTACAAGTAATGCAAGGTTCATAAGTAGAAGTGTAGGAAAAGTTCCTTTTTCTTGAGGTTCTTTAGATGAATAATATAGGAATGCACAAATGTAAGGATTTGGAGTATGTCTGTATTGTTTTTCTTTTTCCTCAGAATTTAGTAAATGAACACAGACTTCCTTGGCTGCTTGGGATTGGGTGACGTATTACTCTTGTCAGTTCACCAAAAAGTTCCTTTTATACTTGCCAATAGGTCTAGGGTGTTTTTTTTTATTCTCAGATGGATGAAGTGGTTCTTGGGTGCCTAGCTAATGAATGGGGCATCCCAAGACTAAGGAAGTATTCTGAGACTATCCTCTCTGTTGATAGATTATTTCTGTGCCTTGTCTAAAGACTTTTTGTTCTGCCCACCAATAGATATTTGCTGCTCTACAACCATTGCCAGAGGGGCCCAGACATCAGATCCAGCCTGGGAGTCAGCACCAGTCCAGCCTACAGTCAAGATAAAGGGAACCAGCACAGACGTTGCTTGCAACTAGGACCTCAGTGAAGGCCGGAAGCACTGGGACGTAAAGTGTGTACCCCTGCCACTGTCTTGGGCGAAAGACGGGGTCACAAATCAGGATGAAGAAATCTTTCTGTGGATCCAGTTTTTGATGCCGCCCAACTGAGAGAGTCACAGACCGATAAGGACGGCAAGGAGGCTTTTACTTGAGGTGACCCCCTTTGAAACAAGGGTTGCTTCACATATCCCAGCATCAGGCCTTTTGAGTCCTGGTCCCCAAGTGAATGCAAGTCTACGCCTTTGTTTGTTGATCAAGGGATGCCTGAGCATATTGGCTACAATCAGTGGCCCCAACAAAAGAGCAGTGCGCCAGCGGAACAATACAGGAGTTAGGGAAGGACTTGAGTTTAGGGTACAGGTGCTGTGCCCTTGGTGCCTGTTAGATTAAAGTGAAGAAAACTGATGCACTGCCTGAGACACTGGACAGGATCGTTGAGAGTATTTGCCCTGGGGGGTGATTGCCCTATTCTGAAAGAAAGACTTTTTCTTCTCAAACTGGGCCGTGATTCTTGAGTTGCGAGTTGTGCAGCTCCACCGTGGGAACAACAAGAGCCTGCCTGTGAGGCTCAAACAGACACAGGGAGAAGACTCCCCTCTGGCTGGTTTGTACAGCGGCTATAATTTCCCAAGGACTCTTTTTTTTGTCAGTAATGTACCCCTTTGGTCGTCCCATTTTTGAGGAGGAGCAGCCCTTTGCGGCTCCTTGTCCTAATTCCTATGGCCCTGTGTGGTCCTCCTCGTCCCCGGAGCCAGGATTGTTTTTGTAATAATATGTCTGATTGCTTTAATATTTTTTTTAGGAGTAGTGTTTATTCTGCACGAGAAAAGTTCATCTGAGCAGTTTAAAAATGTTACTTTACTCTTTCCTTGAGTATATTAATTGATACTCTAGCCCTCATAAAAGAAATACTGGAAAAGTCTATTGAAAATGTTTTTATTAGGTATGTGCTGTTGGCTATTCTGAAATTGAAATAGATAGTCACTGAAATACATCAGAGCCCTGAAACTTAGAATTAGACTAGATGGTTTTGGACTCTTGTTTCTGCTTGGGGCTGGAAGCTACTGACTATCCTGTATGTAATGTTGATACTTTTTACATGCTGTGTATGTATCCAATGTGGTCCAATGCTTTGCTCCATTTGCATCTCTGCTTGTATACCTCCCAAAGGAACGTTGCTGAAACAAAGGCCCAACAAATGTTGAATAAAGAGGTGGCCGAAATAATGTTAATAGATGTACGGGATGAATATCTAGATTACCCCAGATAAACGAATGTCTTCAGCCAATGCTGAAAGGGTCGTCTGTTGTAATTTGGCAGCACTTAAGTTAAGCATTGGCTAAAGACAGCCTGTATTTAGAGGCTAAATTGTCCGCTTTGTGGAATCCATTTTATATTTCTGGCAGCCATTTTGGTTGCCATGTGCTGCCATGTGCTCACCATGTGCTCTGTCCTACCTTCCTGTTAACTGCTCTTGAAATCTGCCTAGAGACAAGTTATATTTAGTTCTCTTTTGCTTTGCACATGCTCAGTTGAGCTTGCAGCTGTTCCGAGTTTATAAATGTCAGGATGTGTCTACTAGAAGTAGAAACTGTTAGCTCCACCCACTTGTCGACTGTGCATTTTCTGTATGACCTTATATGTATCTAAAACCAGCATTTGTGTTTGTACCGCCTTCATTTGAGCCCCTGTGTGGGTATAAAAGGACCATGGTCCTTCCATTCAGTGTGCTACTTCATGCATTACTGAAGGGTGATGTGCGAATTTAGCTCCACCTCATGAGGTTTAATAAACTCTGTCTTTCTTATTCCAGTTTCTATGCCAACTTCTTCCTAAGTGTCTGAGGACTCTGTGCAGAGAAGGGTGAACCCCTAAGCACTGGTAGGCCTTGCTGAGGCTCACTACTACAGGTCTTGCTAATATGCCCCTGTATCTCTAAAAAATATTTAGAAAACATCCCACCTACATTAAAAGTTTTGGGGCATATTATCAAGGGCTTTATCGCCGCTTTAGCGGCACTTTTTGCCGCTAAAGCGGCGATAATTTTATCGCCCTATCGGCAAGCTGTCGCTAACAGGTGTTAGCGACAGCTTTCAGGCGTTAGCGGCCGGGATTTACATCGCCTTGCATGTCAGCGATAATTATCGCTAATGACATGCAAGGAAGGCGTTCCCTACTAAAAGCGACTGAAAACAATCGCTAACACCACTACCCCTATTAGCAAGGCAGGCGAGCGATAAAATAATTCGCGCTAAGCGCGTTTATCGCTAGATTTTATCTCCTGCTAGTGAGGATGACTTACCTGTTTAAAGTATAGGAGGTGGATTCTAATGCTGAATCCACCTTGAGCGTTAATGCGAGAATATCGCTGGTTTCCCAGCGATATTCTGCATTTGTCGCTATCGCTGGAAATGTTATCGCTATGGAGATAAACCTTACTAATAGGGTGTTATCTCAGCGATAATTTCCAGCGATATGCGGCGTTAAAAAAAACCGCGCTAAGCGCGGTTAGCGATAAATATCGCACTTCCTTGATAATATGCCCCTTTATTTTTATTCAGTATGTATTCAGAAGTATTGAAAGTGTCATCCATGGTTCACACAGGCCTGAACCAAGGCTAAATCTACATTAATTAAAGCTATTAAGCAAGGCAGTCCTGAAGGAGTGAAACTTACTAGAGCCAATTACTACATGATCCCGTGCTCTAGCATATTTAATTGGGAGGAAGATAACTCGTCAGACTTACTGAAGGCATCTAACGTTGGGACACAGCGTGATTGTGGCACATTGACAGTCCGCCCGACTTGCAATACTGCACGCGGAGTTTGGCAGACATGGTACTGTATCACCTTTGTGAAGAAGTACTCTGTCCTACAAACTCTAAATTAGGCGCTTTAACTTTCATTTGGAGTTGTGAGACCCTATTCTGTCCAAACCGCTCTTCTACAGCGTCTGCAGCAGCGATTTTGGGTCTTTCGTCTTTTCCACATTAAAAGGTGTCGCTCGCCTCGTTTTCAAGCGTTTCTGCTTTCAGTCTTTCTGTTTCTTTACCTCTGGCTCACAATGTGAGCATATTTGCACCTTCGCTTCGATTCCTGCTGTTTCATTGTTGCGTTTCATTAGATCAGCTCCTCTGAAGGTTTCGTTCGGATTGCTCGGTATCAGTCAGCCCTTTCTTCCAGCTCAGGCTACTTGTATTCCTGGTGTTAGCCCTTTTCTTCTTGTGAATATAAACCCTGCTGCATTGTATGCAACATTTATTCAGGAAGAAACATTTCTGTACATTCACGGCTGTGTTACCTACTTGAATGGCTCCAAGAATAAAAGACTTGCCTTGTTAGTTTTCTTTGTGTTTGGTAGAAGACCTTCATTTCTTTTTTCTGCAGCACAATTTGAGGTCTATGGAAAAAGCCAACTTGTGCTACAGGTGATTATGCTAGCTTCCTCTGCCGTGGGGTCGAGGAATATATTTGAAAAGGCGGCCAACATGTAAATGAGGATCTTCCACTTTAATTATACTGTATTATCATATAAACTTAGCCAAACTCCGGAGGAACTCAGGACAGCCCTTCATAAACTGAACAGCGAGGTGATTTGATTTATTTTAATGAAAGTTAATTCATTGAGAATAATATTACCATTGCAAACAAAATGAATCATTTAAAACTTACATTAGATTTTTTTTTACAGTTCAATACACCTCATTCCTTCACTTATTTCATATGCAAATGTATAACCATTAAAATGGCGACCCAGTTTGGCTACGGGCATTTTCCTGTTAAGAATTATTTTCCTCTTGTGCCAAGTCCTATGCATGTGCTAGGAAAAAGCGAGAGCCAACATTTTCTCAGTGTGTGCTGATAGAGGCAAGCTTGCAGCTCCAGCTGTGCACGGCCTACATTTCAACATTGCTGTTTTCATCAATGTTCATTACAGTTCTGCTAAGAGTGGACAAAGAAACAGGACACGCATCGATGACAACATTAACACAGGATACAGATGTCCATCTATGGGCAAGCTTGATCCAGCCGCTGCTGATTGTAGGAATTAGTAGAATGTCTGCTGGTCATTTCCTAGTGTCACCCTCTGTGGCTGCCACTCAGCATCCACAGGTGAGCTATAGCATAAGTTCAAAAACTGCGATCCTCGTTTGAGAGTTGGAGGGAACTGAAAATTCTTCAATTTCCGGAGGAAACTAAATGCAAAGTAGTTAAAATGCTGCTGAATTTCGGGCGCAATTATATCCCTATGATGGAGGAAATTAAGCCAGTGGCTTCTCCTCTGTATTTAGAGTTTCCACACAGAAAATGGTGGATTTCTGGTTCTCTCTGAAACTCTCAAAAAATGAGAGCCATGTCTCATATATGTCACAGACCTGGGTTATGGTTGTCATTACGGTTGTTCTAACTTGCATGCCTATGTCATGTTCCTGACTTTCAGGAATGTCATAATTATTACACAGTAGGTCATGGTCCAATACAGGTAATGTCTCACCATCATTTAGAGGTTCTTTATCTTTAGAACCCATCGTGCCCCCCCAACCAAATATTCTTGATTCATAATATTGAAAACTCCAACCTTGGCAGAAATTGCTGTAGCCACACCAGCCCCTAAATAAAACTCAATAAATGATGTTGGTTACCGCAAAGTCTATCCCAACAATTGGAAGAGAATTGTTCAGCACAACCCACTTTCTATGTATCCCTACACATACATCACTTGTTCGTCATGTTGACCATATGATCTTTTTCCCGTTAACATATCTTCAACAGACCTTAACATGATTGTTGTAGTCTCTATACTCAGTTTCGGCATCTCCTTGCACCTGAGCAGATGCATTCTGCTGACCGTTTGATCACACCTCTGTGAATAATGCTTTGCACCTTTTTTTTCTAATAGGGGTTCTAAATTGTACAAATTAAACCTCTACCCAAGTCTAGCCTACATGTACTATGTACTAATTTGAACATTTTGAGTTACAGACTACCAGAAGAAATCCTTACACTGCTTCGAATTGAAACATGCATAATGGAAGTATGTAATGGTATTTTTGGACAGCGGACCTATTTGGAGATCAACCGAACATTGAACAAGAGCTGAGAGCCCTGATCGATGATTCTTAATCATTTAAAATGAGACAGACTATTTGAGGCAGATTGTTCCTATTGTGTAATAGTCCAGGGTGTGGCACAGAGCTTGATTGTTGACTGTATCAAAGACTACTGAGAGGTGAATTAGGATCATGATGAAGGGGTTGTTCTTGGATTTAGTTGGTGTCCTAATCTCCCTACAAGTGGAATTAGTGGAGGGTCTATCCTTTCTGTTGGTCACCTAGGAACTATCCTTGACTGAGGGAGGAATTCATAATATTGAAGGGGGTTTTCATGGGGAATTTCATGATGAATGATGGTATAATGTATTCTTCATAGGTAATGGCCTTTAGAGAAGTGAGGTTGTTGTTCAGCTCACTGGACAGAAGGTTGTCAAAGGCTGCCCACTTGGGGATAGTATGAAGGACAGTTGCAGGCATTGTGGAAGTCTCTTTGGTACTGTTGATGTGAGCTCTGAATTTATTTATCCTAGTGAAGAAGTGGTTGAAGGCTCTGCATGTGTCAATTGTTTGTGTAAATTAGTGGATCTGCTAGAGAGTTGATACAATGTCTAACTACCTTGAAGAGTGGTGTGCTTCAATTATTATTAGCACTGTTGATGTTACCCTTGTAGATGATGGCTTTAAATTTGGTGAAGAGGGATATATGTGCAGCATGGATAGTTTTGAGCTGGGTGATGTCATCAAGGTCCATATCCATTTCTTTTCTTGTCTGTGTGAGGAGCTCTTGTTTTCTAAGAATATTTCGGAGTAAAAAGTTGCTGAAGGTTTGAGTTTTGTGTTAAGAAAATCTGTTTTAGAAAATGTGCTTCACTTTCCATGTGTTTTTTCAGGACAGAGTTGTACACGTCAAAGAGAATGTCGACACTTGATACAGTCTGTTTGCCATTGGAGAGAGTGAAGAGTTCTTCATAAGGCCACCGGGAAGTTCTTGATAGAGCAGCATATTTCTTTTCATCTTTTCAGTTGACCGTGGTGCATTTCTGTGGCTCAAGAGTTGAAGAAGCGGATGGTAAAGAGGTCTGTCCAGCCCAGAGTTATCAGGGATTTTCACTGATCTGATGAGGAAGCTATTATGATGAGATTCCAAATATTGCCTTCGGAGCAGTTAAATATGATGATTTGTTGCTTGATATCTTCAGAATTGTGCTTAGAGGGAATCAATTGATTCTTAGAGCTTGATTTTCCAGGATCATTGAAGCCTCCAGGGAATGTGGATGGATGTCCTGAATGGAGGCAGAGATTATGGGATCCACTATTTGTTCTGTTAAAAAACGCTTCCTCATTCAACCAGACAAATCCCAATTGCCACTGCTTGACAGTGGTTTGACTTCACATAATTTTTGCATTGTCATTTTAAAATATACCAAAACGCACAGATTTAGCTATCTTTAAAAAAGGCAATTGCCATATTGCACAATTCCATTGACCTGTTAGACATTTACATTTTTGCATACTGAGTCATATTTTCTATATTTACTCATGGCAAGTTAATTTCAACAATATGTTGTTGGACAATAGTAGGCTCACCCAATACTCCAGCTTTGAAAGCCAACTGAGTCACTTCCAGCAGGCTCTACTAATGGTGATTTAAGTTTTTTCGGAATTCATACAAATGCATTTTAAAATTAAGTTTACGAGTGCGGAGATTCAGAACTCAGCACATAAAAAGCTAGGACAGGCCTATCTTTTTATGTGTCAGTTTACCTTTGTGAATCAGGCCCAAAGCGTCTAGACTTCCATACTGCTTATGATTGAATGTCCTAACGCATATTCTTCCACTCCTAAATATCCCGCAACATTTGGTTAAGTCACACCCAGGGGCATTGTCTGTGATTTAGAGATGATTCTCCTCATTTATCACCAAAACGCACTAAGTGGTGAAATTCGATAATTTTAGTCTCTTGAATGGCAGCTTCGGGGTGCTCCTCAAGCCTCAATTCTAACTCATGCTATATGCAACTTGTTTTTAGAGCTCATGAATCTGACACTTGAGGATGCAGGCATATCTTTCACAAATTTGCTTATGTCAAGCAAAACTATATCAAAATATCTTCCATTGAGCATATCACTACTCTACACACACCCCTGAAAAAGTCTTTAGAGTTGTATGTTGAAAACTTCATCCTGCTTAACCAAGTAGAAAATAGAGTTTCTTTTTTTTCTCCTCACAATTCCAGAATTGATCCCTCAATACAGGGCTCTCTAAATCACAATGGCTTCTATTCTGCACTCTCCCCTGCAGTCAAATTGATTGTATTCACATTTGCCCCCACACTAACTCTCATACCACACACTGATCGAGTGTCACAGTCTACCAACGTATTCCTCCATTGCTGTAAAGAAGTCAAAAATCTAATTTCCATACCCCATGTGAAAAACACTGTACATGCCCTCATTATTTATAGACTAGACTTTGAAAACGCAAACCTTGAGGGTTTTCTCAAAGTAGCTCATGTGCAGCTTAAAGCAGTTCTCTATTCAGAAGTGAGACACAAGTATCTATTTCAAACTCAGTTACTTTGCCTCTGGATTTAGAACATCTCTCACCTAGAGGTGGTCTTTCTTTGGAGCAGTAACAACTGCCTGGATTGTCTTGCCAGTTACCTTCAATAAACCCCTCCAGCCTAATTTCTTCAACTGTTTCTTGAATTAGTGATGACTGTTCAAATTTCACAGCCGTCTCTTAAAATCTTGATTTCTTCACAGTGGTATTTCAATAGCTCTTTCTGCTCCCACTGATAATGCTCAGAAATAAATGCATTCTTCATTTTCCTCTGTTAAACCTTTTATTATGTACTTTTGTTAAGTTGTATGTACCGCCCCTGTATACTCTATGGTGTCACACTGTTATGTCAAATAAATAAATAAATGTGCTTTCTGCCAGTGTTCCTTGTTGTGGGCAAGAATGCCAGCCCTTCAGGTTCATTCCTACATCCACAGTGGCATTTTGAGGTGAAATGAAGGTTGTGGGTGAAGACAGATGCTCTTCAGACTCATTCCAAGGACAAATGGTGCACTAATTCAATGACCCCCCCACCCCCCACCAAATAAGCGTTCAATGCATGATCCAATCAACAACATGGTCATATTTAGTACACAGTACCTATAGAGAATTGTTACACAAGTTACACACTCACAGAAAAAAACAACCCTATTTGGGGTCAGATATAAAAAAAACAGCGCAAAGTGATGTAGGTGAGATTATGTGTGGATTTTTCCACGTGTCAGTTATGTCAAGGTGTCCACTCCCCTAAAATGTCAGCTTCGAAATCACAGTTGGAGTTTCCCGAAATGGTGTCATTGTGGTAGGAAATCGACTCCCTCCCCTCTAAACTTACATCATTGAGAGAGTTTGTAGAATTCCTTAACTGATTCAGTCCTTTTGGGAAAGACATCTATTCTCAGGGGTGTGGAGAGATGGAGGGGGACACCGAACACATATTGTGTGCCATCCACTGAAAGTGGCGTGACCACTTATCAAAATACCGGGGTGACATTGATGGATTGTATACCGAATTGTATGTTATATATGTTTTAATGAACCAGGAAACCTACGTCGCTAGTGCTGGCTAGGGCACTCTGGTTCGAACTCTCACATCACTCTGTAACGTGGATAAACTGTAGACAGACACAGATCATTTGAGATCCTAAATGTGCAATGTATTTATTTGATTTAATATAAGGCTGTCAAACCAAAGTGCTGTATATATGTAATAATATGGTATAAAACAGAGTTTGAAATGATTACAAAAAAAAAGAACATAAAAAAACAAGCATAAATATAGATTAAATATAACACCAAGGTGACAAGAAGGTAAGAAGGTAAATAAGGTAAGAAGAACAATAATGGCAGTTGCAGTGTTAATGATGAAAATGGTGAAATCAAAGTCTCATTACAAATAATTGAAATAAGGAGACTTAGGGGCATATTATCAACGGCCAGCGATAATTATCGCTGGCCGTGCTTAGCGATAGATTTCTTATCGCTGGCTATCTCTGGAAATTATCGCCCTGGTAGCGCGTTATTAACAACACGCTTCGCCAGGGCGATAAAAATTCCGGAGATAGCGAGGTTATCGCCGTTTTGCAGGGAACATTGCTGGTTTTCCAGCGATGTTCCCTGCAAACGGCGATAACCTTGCTGATACGACCCTGTGGTCGTATCAGCACAATCCACCCCTATGTTAGGGATGGCTAAATCGGGATTATAGCAGACGTTAGATTTTGGCGAAAATGGCCGTTTTCGCCAAAATCTAACGCCTGCTATAATCCTGTGGGCTGCCTTGTAAATATCGCGATGTGCACATCGGCGATATTTACAACGTAGCCCATCTGGGGTACGCCCAGTAACGCCCACTTTGCATCTCATTAGAGATGCAAGGATGGGCGTTGGGGGAAAGGGCGATAGTGCAGGGATTCACGCGATAGCGTGACCTTGCTGATTAGGCGATAGAATTATCGCCGCTTTCCGTCCGAAAACGGACGCTAAAGCGGCGATAATTGACTATCGCCTGGTTGTTAATATGCCCCTAAGAAAGTTGAGTGAGGTAACAAGTTAATACTCCAAATTTCAAGCCCTAAAAAATCGTATGACCTAGATCAATAGAGTCCTAGAAACTTCCTGGTGATAACGTGAAGGTCAAGAGCTCCTCAACAAAGGACTTAGGATGTCAAAGTGGTTGTTGTAATGTTGTATTTGTATTTCTATGCTAATAGTGTAAGTATAGTATTATGCTTAGATGAGTGCTCACGCAATCCTCGTGGTAGTCATCTCATTTGGATTTCAGGATTCAATCATTTTTCCAGTGGTGAGTTGAAAACTGAGATGCAAGTAGATGCAATGAAGGGTAGCGGTACATATGGAATAGAAGAAGTGTAAACTATTCACATTGCGTGCTGTTTCTGTGGAGTACTTATCCTAACATAAAGGCTTACTGTGAACATTTTTAGGAGCCTGCATTTTCTCCGTCATTGTTAGCAGGCGACTTCATCATGCTTTGTGCTGAGTACTGACACCACCCTGAGAAGAGTTTTTTTTTTCCTGTTGTGTAATGTGGAGATTGGTGGAGTAGTGCTGCGGTTCCTCAAGTGCGGAGATTTGTGAGGCAGAGGTTCAGTTTGGCGGTTGCACTACGTCAGCGTCAGGCACACAGCCATTTTGAAGTGGTCTTCTGTACTGGGCGTGACACACCTGGGGCCTCATTTATGAAAAGTGACGCATCGCTGCGTGAAAACAGCGATGCGTCACTTTTCAATGCGCCCTCCTTGCGAAACCAATGATGCGTCATATTTACAGTATGACACATCATGTCGCAAGGAGTTACAGATACGTCAGTATTTCTGACGTATCTGTAGGTGCAAAAATGACGCATTGCTGGAGTGTGTCACAAAAGTGATGCAACTCCAGCAATGTGTCCTTTCACATGGGGCAAGCCCCATGTGAAAGGGCCTGCGGCAGTCTTACGCCTGCCATGAGGCAGGCGTAAGATATTGACGCATTAGGGTCAAAGAAATGGCGCAGTGAAATCTTATAGATTTCACTGCGCCACTTCTACGACCCTTTCTTGCGTCGGAACGCCCCCCCTGCATACATTATACCTGGCGCAGGTATAATGTGGCGCAGGGGTTTACAAAGTGGCACATCTACCTAGATGCGTCACTTTGTAAATATGACGCACCATGGCGCATTTTTTACACTGCTGGTGCGTCACAAAAAGTGACGCACCGGCAGCGTAAAAGTGACGCAAGGGCTCATAAATAAGCCCCCTGATGTTTTAATCGCGTCAGGAAAGCGGCCATTTCTTGCAATTGTTGGCTGTTTATTGAGAACATTGGAGTCACTGAATGGCACCACCACACGCTGGTGATTCAGTGCACTGATTCATGTGTATTTAACGTTATTTTGAGGGGATCTATAAGTATTGCAAGTGTAATTTACTTCTCGCATGACTGCTCCCTACAATTGCCATACCTGATTACAATAGTTAGAGTGGTGAAGCGCACACCAGTTTGTTTCGTGAATTGAATCATGATGATGCGTACACCTCAGGCTGCACAACTGCACAGTGATTCTGGTTAAATTTGCCAGTGCGGTGCACACCAGTTCATTTGAATCACGGTGATGCTGCACAAACCTCAGGCTGTATTACTGTACAGTAATTCTGTTTGTATTGGTTAGTGCTGTAATGTGCATTTAGCTGGTCAACACTGTTCGCATAAGATTAATTGCTTTTATCCTGTGTGTCGACTGACATACAGTCACTGGTGCTCTGGATCAAGGGGATTACTGTGTGTTTGAAAGAATACTAGCAATGGCCAGTGGAGATCATGTACAACAACTGCCGGGGTTTTTACAAAGTCCAGGCAAAGAGCAACAACAGTGAAAACATTGGATTAGGGTGTTTCAAAACTATCTAGTGGCAATTGATGGTTTTAATTTTTCACCTTCCAGGAAGTTGGCACGTTTATTTAATTATTTGGGTGCCGATGGTCAAGAAATAATTGATCACTTACCTGAAGCGCAACCTGAAGCATCTGAGAAAGAGGGTATGGAATGTATATGATGAAGCAAAAAAACTTGCTTTGCATTTTTCAGAGGAATTGAGTATTGTTGTTGAGAGACTTATCTTTTATTCACTCAAACAGTTTAGTAGTGAAACTATTGACCTATATATTGCGTCTTTAAGAATACTGGAAAACACATGTAATTTTAATAACTGTGTACATCAATACATTAGAGATCAAATTGTTTTGAATTGTGAGTCAATAAAAGTGCATTTTTTATGTTGAACAAACTGTACATGTATTGAAACGATCAAAATTACTAAGGGAATTGAGCGCCCAACTGAGTCAGTACATGGTATAAGGAAGTTGAGGATGGAGAAGGTGTTGGTGCCAATGCCCTTAGCAAAGCCCAAGAGAAACCACATGGCAAATCTAGTGTAAGTGGTAGTTACAAACCATTGACTAGGAACACTATTTGTTACAGATTGGTAATAATGTAATCTGCCCGCCACTGGGAAAAAGTGTAACAAGTGTAAGAAGTTTGTCCATTTCATGAGGGTCTGTAAGGCAGCTAGTAGTGTAGTCAAGGTTATTAGTGTTCAAAATGAGGAAATTCAAAAAATGACCATGAAATTCTCAAAGTTTTTTTTATATCCCTACAAGTTGGAGATATACAAAGTAAAGTGGGGAGAGGCCTATTTTGTGAGATTGCTATTGGGAGGTTGAATTGGATATCATGGCTCACTCTGATTCAATAGTAACAATGTTAGGTTTGGGACTTTCAAGAAGCTGTGGAGCAACGTGAACTTGTGTAAGTCTGACATTAGAGCTGTTGCATATGGTAATAAGGAATTAGAAACATTGGGTGTTTTCAAGATGTTATTAAATTCAAGGACAAAGAAATTCAAACTAAAATTAATGTAGCAGTGGATGGAAGAGACATCATGGGCTGGGTATACCAAGGCAGGTTAGGCATTGTTTTAAGATCTGGCACTGACACCCCAGATATGCTCATTGCTGACGTACATGATGAATTGTTGGCAATTTTAAAGAAACATGAAAAAGTGTTCAGTATAAGTGTAGGTAAAGGGGTTTGAGCATGAAATTTGCTTGAAGAAGGAGGCCACTCTATTAAAACATAAAGTTAGAGAGGTTCCTTTAAGCATTAGAGAGGATCTAAAGCAACATCTGGATGAAATATGTAGAAATGGAATTATAGAACCCGTAAATGCATCTGAGTGTGTCAGTGCTGTCGTCATCGAAAAGTAAAAAATAGCCAGATCTGATTGTGTGCTGAGTTGCGTTCGTTGAACACAACAACATCCTTATCGATTACCACCCACTTCCCAAAGTGCAAATACTTTGGTAGGTGGGGCAAAAGAGTTTAGCACAATAGAATAAAAGGCAGCGTATCATCAGGTTTCTCTTGAAAAACAGTTGCATTTGTTAACTATGTTTGTTACACCATTTGGAGCATACAAATATTTGAGATTGCCTTTTGTCCTTGCAACCACGGCCAGAGTATTAAAACAAATTAATGTCCCATCTGGTTAAGGAGGTTGCTGGAGTGCAGGCATTCCAGGATGATATATTCATTTTTGCCAAGAATGTAAGTGAACATAATTCCATATTAAACAAAGTGTTGTGAATTTTGGAAGAACAAGGTATGACTGTGGCATAAGAGAAGTGCAGATTCTTAACCAATTCGGTTGATTATTTAAGGCATAGAATTACTGCAGAGGGTATAAACTCAAGGATAATTTGTTAAGAGCTTTGAAGGAATTTCCACGTCCTAAAAATAAGGACCAAATGAAATCATTCATAGGTTTAAGTGATTATTATTCTAGATTTGTACAAGGTTACACAACTCTTCTGGAACCAGTAATAGTTAAGGAAAAAAGAACTGTTTGTTTGGACAGCTAAGGAACAAATGGGGTGATTACAATGGTGGTCGTAGGCACCTCTGCGGTGCTGTCGGTGGCGGAAAAAGACATTTTAGTTATGCTGTAAGCTGTAATCGCAACCGCCATATTACAATGGGCAAAGATAGCCCATTTTCCGACCATCACGGTGTTTCCGGATACGACAGAAAAATCGTTCCACGCCGGTGCCGGAGGGAGCCAATAGAGAAAGCCAGCCGTGCAGAAGGACGCTCTGACCGCCCACCACATTATGATGCACCAATAAGGCCATATGAACGCGGCGTAAAAACCAGCTCATCGCAAATGGCGGGAACAAAACTACGGAGCGAGAAACTCGACTCACACACACCTCTCCACGTTCCTGCACGTCATGGATCCTGCCCTACAAGCCCTGCCGCTGCTCTACCTGGTCCACTACCAACAAATAGGACGCAGTCGCGGACCCCACCCAAGGTAAGTCCAAAACATATCCTCGCATGCAACTGCTTGACACCAGCAATACACAATAATCGCTCATGGACAACTTACCTGTCAACAGCGGACACCCTGATGGACACAGGAACATATACCAATATTAAAGTAACCATGCTGCGCACGAAGGTCCATTGTCACCTCAGCAGCTGGGGAGCCCATATCGATACAAATGATGCCATCTAGCCTGGCCGTGGCGGTCACGTCACAGCAGCGGCGAAGCGGTGGCCAAAGATGACTCAGAGTATCCTCCAGCCCACAGCCACCCAAAAAGTAGCCCAAATTAGCCCAACATAACTGCTGCAAGGAATGAGGGGCAGGGACAGTGTTCATAGTGACATCATAGTATGTTCATGAGGAATGGGATGAGCAATAGGAGAGATGGAGGAGGGAAGAGTCACCAGAAAGGGTCAATGGCGATCATTGCAGTCAAATCATGGTTAGTCCTGATCCAAGGAGGAATAGAGGAGGCAAGAGGTTTTTGGAGCTCACAGTAGTACAATGAGGTGTTGGATAAGTCGGAAAGCAAAGGAAGATGACATATTAAGATACCAACCACTGCCATAAAATCACAGGTCAGACCACACCCTAAGCAGTCATTGACAGGCTCATACCATACAATGGCAGACCATCCCACATAATGACAGGCCATACAATTCACCCCTGTAGAATGTTTTTGACATGAACTGTAAACTGAAAGGAAACACCAGTGGGCATTTGTCTCATTTGTGTAATGCTGCACTAAATATCCCCATGTGAGCATATCCTGTACCACAATAACACTGACTATCCAGCCACTCCACTTAACTCCTCCAAACAAACACTCCACATCTCCAAATGTAGCACAAAGCAGAAAATCAGGACTGAATGCAAATGTGTCATGAAGAGGCCATTATGAAAGCGGTGAACCATGACCTAAGCACCATGACAAACCTCCTCATTCTCACAACTGCCTTTCACTTCTGTGAATAAACTAGCACAATTGAACACATAATGAGTCATCGCGCAGATTACAAACCTTTCACTGATCAGTCTGCATGTCAGCTCCATGCTCCACTCTCTGCAATACTTAAAAAAAAACATTCTTTGCCTCCTCCACAAAGTGTAAATCATCAACAATGTATAAGAACAAGTAAACGTTTCAAAAGAGGAGGGACCTTTGTAATAAATGTCTGGAGAAATGAGTGGTAGCATATGTTTATGGACTGTAAGAGGTCTCACATATGAGACTACACTTAGGACATCAACTGATCCATGTGTGGCGCAGAGATTCAAATAGAATGAAACATATCATCAGTGCAGTGTCACTGTGATCCAGCTATGTAAGTAAGCCATCTGACCAGAATGAGAGCACATGTCATTAGCCATCCAGGGATCAGAACTCTATTTGTCTTAACCAATCTGTCATGTGTATGCCACAGGCACACTACTCATGCCTCTCTGTGACCTTCCCTGTCAGCCAACCTTAAAAATAACATTCACACTTGACCCTCACCTACCCATCCACCACCTTTCCTGCTCTACACCCGGCACAATCTCTGATACAGGTGCCACACTACTCCTACGAGTTTCCTGCTCCAGAATGCTTCACACTTATGTGTACACCAACATCTCAGAGCCCAGGTCAACGATGTCAGATGTAATTCAGTACTCAAGGCAATTGCTAAAGACCTTTCTCACAGACCACATCAAAATAATTCCACCAAGCATGGGTATGTGCAGCAAGAGAGGGATATCCCAATATGCTCCCAGTCCTCCTTGGAACAAATATAAGCCTTTCATTTGGCTAACTGCACAGACTGCATAAACCACCCAAAGCAAATTCTACATGGCCAACTGACACATATAACTCCAAAGTGTGCTTCATCTAGGCCAATATGGCAACACTGCCACAGACACTCCCCCGGTCACAAAGGGACCATGGTGTCAGTCTGCCACCCAAACAATCCCAGGCACAATCCTGACAACTGACTGCTCACAGATAGGGGGCCATAGCACAATTTGGCACACTCAACGAGCAAATTAAGAAGACTCCACATTGCCTGATGTGACATGGCCAAAATAAATGCACAGTACTAAAGCAACACTCATCTCAGTGCATTCAAAGACACACAATCCTTACACACACTCTCCTACAATAACAACAGAACACACACATGCACTTGTCTGTAGAAAGAGGCAATACACCCAAAAAAAGCATCCCTCCCAATGAAAATCATAACTCATTCACATCCTAATACATCCCACAGCAAACAAAGCTCGACATCAGGGGCCCCATACTTGTCAAGGATAATGTATCAGCCACAAAGATGACATGTGTACAAAAGCAGAGCCCAGACAAATAAATGTAGAGGCCAAGAGTAGACCATCACAGATAAGCATCACGGCCCCCTTAACCCTCTGACTCAATAAGCACATTACCTGCTCCGAGCTCTGGGAACACCTGCAACTCCAAATTAAGTACATGCCATTGTGAATGTTGCATTTAGAGCATGGAACAGCTAATCATATACACATACATTGTTCTGCATCATTAATAAGGCCAGCGAAAAAGCTCTGAACCAAAATATACCTTTAATATAGTCTCCATTAGAAAAATAAACTGCAAAACAACAAGGCCAATGGCCAGTCCAAATAAGAGTCTGCACTTGTGTGCATGAAAACTTGCACAACAGTCCACTGCCATGGAAACCTCCCCAGGATACGGCCAGCAAATGGGCAGTTCAGGCACCACTCAGGGAGGATATGGGTGGGCAGGGGGAGGCTGGCTCAAACTTTGGGAGAACTGGAATTGGGAGGCTTGGCTGAGGTAGTGGGAGGACTGGACCTGGGAGGGGGAGAACTGGCTGAGGCAGTGGGGACAGTGGATGTGGGAGGGGGAGGGCTGGCTGGACCAGGTGGAGTCGTGGCTCGGGGAGGTGGAGGGCTGCCGTGGAGAGGGTCTGGGGTTGATGTAGCATATGGAGGGCTGGGTTTCAGTTTCTTGGGTATATGATACACAGAAAACTGCTTGGGTGAAGGGAGAAGTGAGGTGGCCACAACAGCCTCCTTCTCCCCAGAAAGTGGGGCAGGTGGTGGGGTTTCTTTCCAGGGAGATTTCCCAGGTCTGGTGATACGATCGGGGGTGGCCTTCTCCCCTTCCTCCCCTGTTGGGGAGGGACATCCACCTCTTTTGGCTTGTGGTCACGCTTCTCACTAGAGGAAGCTTTGGGCAACCCAGCCCTCTTAACTCTGGGTGGGGGGGCAGCAGTAGGCCACAGGTCCAGGCCCGCCAGGGTAAGGGTCTTAGAGGCCGTGGGATGAGGTGTGGGGATGGGAGGGTTTTTGGAGTACAAGGAATCTGAGGTATGAGATGTGGGTGCATGTTTTGGGGGTTTATTTTTCTGAGTGTCCTGTGATGGTGTTGTTGGTGTGGTGTCATGGGCGCTTTTTGTGTGTGTTGGGGATGGTGTGGTGTGTTTGTGTTGTTTTGAGTGGTGTTGATGTGTGCTGCATGTGGATGTCTGGGTGCCTGTGTACTCCGGTGTGTTTGTGCTCTGGTCAGGTGGGGGCAATGGGAGGGTGGAGGTCGGAGGGACATGAGCTGGACTGGGAGGTTGGTATTGCTGAATGGCTGCCATCACTGTGGAGGTCAAAGACTGGACAGTTCTTTGCAGACCACCCCTGTCCGAATGAATGCCCTCCAGGAACGCAACAACCTGTGACAACGTGTTGCCATGATCCTGGAGGGCATTCAGGATGCAGTCTGACCCACAGAGATCTGCAGCAGGATGTCTATGGCCTCCACACTGAGGGCAGCAGGGGAGACAGGGGCAGGGCAGTGGTGCCTGGGGAAAGGAGACTCTAGCCTTCGTAGGGCTGCTAGCCCGGATAACAGTTTGGGGAGGAGCAGGGAGGGTTGACAGAGGACATGGTGTGGCAGACGGAGATGCAGTTTTAGAAATTCCTGGGTCCACCAACACCATTGAGTCACTGGTAGAGTGTGAAGTCATCGAGCTAGGTGTTTCTGCTCCTGTCTCCTCCAGGGCACTCCTGTCCCGATCTGAGGCACTGGTCCCCTTAGTGTCGCAGAACTCACGGGGACTACTCATGCCAGCTGCTTCCCCAACGGTGTCAGGCCCCCCTCCTTCCCTGCCCTCTGTAGATGCTGTAAGAGACAGAGACATAGGTTCAGTACAATGGCCTTCTCACACATATGACATGAAATACAAAAAGAAATCATTTCACTTCAGAAGAGGAATTTACTTGCACATGTACTGGC
Organism: Calotriton arnoldi; assembly: GCA_963921515.1. NCBI lineage: Eukaryota > Metazoa > Chordata > Amphibia > Caudata > Salamandridae > Calotriton > Calotriton arnoldi. Next base: position 755,166 of record CAWUFW010007431.1, read on the forward strand.
TGCATCAGCACAATCTTTGGCCGGATTACATGATGTATTGACACATGACTTGTGTACATTCATGCAACATGATGTGTTGACAATGTCAACTTTCTGTGCATGTGCCAACATTTTAGAATCACATCCTATTGTGTGTAGCTACACCTACATGCCTCATATCAAGAGAGCTACACATCCAATTGTGTAGTGTTTCTCTGACATTAAGAAGTTCCCTAAACACAACATATACAAACTGAAACATGCAAATATGTAAATGACATTACATCCATATATGAAAATATATATTAGAACTGCAGCACACCTACTGGTAATCATTGACTTTAGATTTTAAATGCATTACTGACATGGAAGAGGACACCACAAATATCTCATTCCCCCATAACAAGATTCTCACTGCTGTTCACTGCCAGTTGATGTCTTTGAGTTTTACACTTCCGCAGACTTCACATGGACACATGATTAGGAAAAAATGCAACGAACCACCATGTACAAGTGTTGACAAAGAACAAGGCACCTTGGCCTGAATAGGGCAATCTGATGCAAAGGCCTTGCATGTGGTAAAATGTCACATACCAGACATATGTCGATGTCAGGGCAAGCCTGGAATGATCCAAGGCATCAGAATGACTTTTTCGGTGAAGCTTTGAGTGGCCTCCATAAGGACAGGGAATGTGTGATCAACGCTAGTGTCTGGCGTTTGTCATCCCTACATTGTGCTGAATGCTGAAACACAGGGCACATCAATGTCACAAGAGCTCACTCACTGATGGAGCCACAACTTGCCCATGCACTGATGCATATATACACCCCTCCCCAATGTACACACCGTAAGTAGTGATATTGTCTGATTCTCTCAGAATTTACAGTACAACACTTCTGATACATTACAATTTCCCATACACACTGATCACATACAACCATGTAAAGTCCTGATGGGGGCGGAGCTGTGGGCACGGGGAGAGCCGTGGGGACCCATCAAGAAGGCTGCATCGGACGCCACGACGAGGGCCGAGAGATCATTATTGGCACCTATAGCGCATTGCAGGAGAGGAGCTGGCAATACAGACGGTGAGTGGCCCAGTGGCACTGCGAGGGGGGCCAGTCCATATAGCAGCTACCTACTATAAGTTAAAGAAACACCACTTCCATGCCTCCCTCACAATGATAAAGAGGCCTCAGCTCCCAACTCCCCTCCTACTCCTAACTTTGCTGACTATGAATCCTGTAGGACATGTGAAGTATAAGTGGGCCCCTCGAAGTGCAACTAACCCAGAACAATATATTGCGAGGGAAAATCAAAGCATAGGCACTACAGGGCTAACCCCGAACTGAAGCCTGACAGGCCCCTTGCCCAGGCCTGCCACTTAAGCGCCACCACACCCTTCCAGATACAACCGGAAGCAGATCTGGCATAGACGCTAAGGCTACGCAGCAGGCTATTATAAATTGTGACTGGGTGGCCAGACATTACAACTTCACCCGACACCTGGAACAATACTGAGCACTCTGGTGATAGTCGCACAGCACCGAGAGACACTACTTGGCTACAATGGGCAAGCACGACACACGGCAATCAAAAATCTCGTTCGAAAGCAAATCTACCCCTTCAAACAGGAACAGACCAACCACAGGGGCAATCCACGGAGCCCCTCATGGAAGAAGAATACCAGGATCAAGACCTGAAATCTATCCTTGCGGACGTCAAATCGAACCCCAAAATGATTGACACTAACCTGGACCTGATGGCGCACCACCTTGATAAAATCAACGAGCAGGTCAATAAGCACGAAGATCGTATAGACCACCTAGAAACTTGAGTTTCAGATATAGACGCCACACAGACAACAACCAAAGAGCAACTGCTGAAAATGGACAGAGTCCTAGCCGTCATCAAGGCCAAGAATAAAGACCTTGAAGCTTGCTCGAGGCGAAACAACCTTCTTATCCTAGGTGTACCAGAATCCATCGCCATCAACAATATGGAAAACTACATTACTAACATGTTAAAAGATCTCCTCAACAAATCCCTGTCTCCTGTGTTCATAGTCGAAAGGGCGCACGGATGCCCGGCGCCAAGACCTCCTCCGGGCGCACCAGCTCCACCAATAATTGCACGCCTATTAAATTATAAGGACAAAGACATAGTGCTGTGCCAAGCGAGAGAAAGAGGTGAAGTACAATATGGGGGCAATATTGTCTCCTTTTACCCGGACTTTACCATTGCCGTCCAGGCTGCCCGAAAAGACTTTCAACCTGTCAAAAAACTCCTGAAACAAGCCAATGTCAATTATGCTCTCCTATATCCGGCGAAGCTGCGGGTTGTACACAATGGAAAAACCCACCACTTTACCAATGCCAAATCTGCGCTTAAGCTCACTAAAAGCATAGTTGCAGCAACCGAAAAGCCCCCCAGGAGCGTCTGGAGGATCGCAAAAGGATGAAAATGACTAGGAACATTTGCGTCAGATCTCTCAAACAATGGGCACTCTTTTCCGAGACACAAGGGCAGATGGATGCACACCTTCACCCACAAGAACAGCTCCGCTGTAGACAATGAACTCGCTACACTGAACTCTGATTAACCGGCCAGACCGTCGGGGCGAAACCTGCTGCCTCAGCCACTCAGCCTAAACCAGGCTGGCGTGTATGCCGGCTCACCTCTGTCCTACGGGATGAGTCCCTTACGTTGGACAATACAGTTTTTGGATAAAGGGAAGGGCGGGGGGTGGTCAGGGGATTCTCAACCAAGTTTGGGGGTTGGAGTGGGTGGGGGTTGGTAGAGGGTTTGTTATGTGTTACTGTTCCTCCTAATAGAATGCACTCATGCCATAGAGCAGCCCCCTATCCTGATCTTCCCCGCATTTCCCTCAATTACTAAATCAATGAGAGCACTGAGCATCGACACTTGCTCCCTAGCTAATAGAACCCTAATCTATCACTACCTGACAGAGACACCCAGATCACGCAGCGAAATGGTTTGGCTAAACACATTAATACATTACCCCCACATAGTCACATGACAACGAACATTAGATGCCTAACATGGAATGTAAGGGGGCTAAATGAAGCACAAAAAGCCCGTCTAGTACACACCTACCTCACAAGACCCCACGTAGACATATGCTTCCTGCAGGAACTCCATCCTACCCCCTCAACTACAACCTGCCTTAAAGCTCAGTGGTGTGCAGAAATTCATGCATACTATTACTCTAACTATGCTCGTGGCACGGTGATACTCATTCGCAAAAACACTATATGGAAACTCACACAAGTGAAATTAGATCCAGAGGGTCGCTTTGTCCTCATAGCTAGCACACTGCATCATCACCCCATTATATTTGTGTGTAGATACGGACCTAACACCGATTGCCCCGAGTTCTTTAGTGTGGTATCGTGACATATTGCCACTCTTGGAACAGGAGAGGTCATATGGAGGGTGATTTCAATGTTATACTGGACCCAGACATAGACAGATCCAGCACCTCTCGCCTCTTACACCCCAAAGCTGTGTCACAAATATATACACTAATAGAAGACCATGGCCTGACTGACGCTTGCCGTTTTTTGCACAACACTAGCAGAGAAGGCACATGCACAACATCAGTGACTGGGGCCTGGTCGCGTATAGATTACTGGCTTATCACCAAGGACGCACTGACGTGGACGACAAATACTTAATTAATGCCCCGGTGCTGCTATAACTAGCGATGCCCCAAGATCCCCCATGCACCGTTTCTTGGCGATTACCACTTGGAGCTCTACGAGACCAGGTATTTCGAACTGAGGTACACACCAACATTGTAGACTACTTCTCAACAAATGAAGTGTCAGTAGATTCCCCATTGGTGTTATGGGAGGCCTTTAATGTCGTCATAAGAGGTGTATGTATTGCAAAACAAGCAGGGGTCCTAAAATCCATACGCGGAAGACTTGCGCGCCTCGAGACAGACCTGCGGGCTTTAGAACAAGAATTTTTCAATCTAATGACCAGAGCACCCTAGCACCCATATGCAAAACCTTATCTGAGTTCAATGAGGAAGCGGAACGAGAAATACATTACCTGGGGCGAGAGGCTAAAGCCCACAGATACGGGGAGGGTGAGCGACCCAGTAAGACAATAGCCCACATGCTTAGACGCCCTACAGCAAATAACTATATCGCTGAATTGGTGGATGAGCACGAGGTACACCACACTAGATCCACTGATATACTGCACTTTATGACCGCTTACTACTCTGAACTCTACCAAACCAAATCTCATACCCCCATGGGCCAAATTAAAAACTACCTGACTCGGTGCAATTATTATGGCTCAATGACGCTCGCCGTCAATATTTAGACTCCCCATTCATGAAGGAGGAAGTCCTACATGTCATTCGTAGCCTCCCCAACGATAAGGCCCCGGGCCTGAATGGGTCTGGACAGTCTTACCACATCCTTCTATAAAGAATTTGCTGCTACACTAATCCCTCATCTTCTGGCCATGTACCAGTTCTTTATGGAAACCGGGGAACTACCACAGTCACTGCAAGAGGCGATCATTGTTACCATATTGAAACCTGGCAAATCAGCCACTTCCTGTGACTCCTATAAACCGCTCTCCATGATTAACATAGATAACAAAATCTTGGCAAAACTCATCGACAACCGCATGTCACTGCTCCTCCCCGACATATTATGACCAGATCAGTCTTTGTGCCAGACCGATCTACCGCACACAATCTCCGTACCTTTTTTTTGGTCATGCATGGGACAGATCCAAGCGTGGCAGCAGTGGCAGCCTTGCTTTACACCACCAAGGCGTTCGACTCCCTTGAGTGGCCATACCAATTCCAACTTCTCCAACACCTAGGGCTAAGCATGCATTTTCTAAACCTTATCGAACTTCTATGCACTGCCCCCTTAGCCGGAATACACCTAAATGGCCTGCTATCCGACCCATTTCCAGTTTCACGGGGCACGAGGCAGGGATGCCCCTTGTCCCCACTTCTTTTTGCTATAGCCATGGAACCTCTAGCAGCTAAACTACGCCAGCACTATCCCATTGGGGAATCAGATTCCGCGAACGAGTAATCCTAGTCTCAATGTACGCTGATGACATTGCCTTATATGTTAGGAAGCCTCAGGAAAATTTAGACTGTGTCATCAGAGGTCATCAGATTTGGGGGCCTTTCGGACATAACGATAAATTGGGCTAAGTCCATCCTCTTCTCCCTAACTGACAGTACTAGACAGTTTGAACCTGAATTTGAACTGCAATGGGCAATGGAACCAGTGCGATATTTAGGCATAAGGCTAACCGAAACATTGGAGAGCTATGGCAGACCAACTATGCAGAGTAATCGCTTGGCTGGAGGAGAGAATCCCGATCTGGAATCGTCTCCCCCTCTCGCACACTGGTCAACTGGCCATTGCCAAGATGGTTGTGCTGCCTAAGTTTCTTTACCTCTTCATCAATCTCCCGATCCCACTCATGCAACACTTTTTCAAACGACTAAAATCTAACCTAATTTCTTTAGCTTGGGCAGGCAAACAGCCCAGAATAGCATGGGAAATCCTCACACTACCAAGGAGGCCTAAATGCCCTGGATCTGACACTTTATGCGCTAGGCGCCCAAGCCCAATACTTACATTTATGGCTATACCTGGCTATACTCGGTCAATTTTCAGCCGCATACCGCTGTTGAGGCAGATCTAACCTCTCCAACAACATTATCCACATCATTATATCAACCCTATAGACGCTCTTGAACGCCTGTGGACACGGTAGTCTGTGTGACGTGGGCATGGGAGGGATTGAAAAGACGAGCATCCCTGGACTGCCCATACGCTCCCTCTATCCTTATCATGCGCAATCCCGCGCTACCGGCATTAATGGATGAGGGAATGCGCACTCAGGCCCACAACAGACACCTTTACACATACACTGATCTGTACCTGAATAGCCAATTCTTAGTTGCACCCACGCTGACTGACCTTCCTAAGCCTACCATGATGGATATGCTCCTCTACACTCAAATACAAGCTGTGTGTCGCGCAAGTCACACCACTTTCCTGGCACCCCCACAAACGCTACATGCTCTCGAGCATGTGCTCACACACCTCCCATCGTAAACTCGCCACTAGATTATACGCAGTGACACAGGACAAGACACCAATTTGCACCCCCAAGGTGCTAGCCCAGTGGCAACTAGACACAGACCCAACCATCACCATGGATCAATGGTCTTATTGCTGCACGCATACGGAGGCACTATCCCCCAACTACAGATTGCACCTTATACATTTGAAATTTTTACATAGACTATACCGCACTCCCCTGCAGCTGAAACGAATGGGCCTTAACGAGGAGGCATGATGTGAGAGATGCTCAACACCACTAGCAACATTCTTACACTTGGCCTGGGAATGCCCCAAGATCCTAGAATACTGGCAGGGGATACACTCCACAATTCAACAAATAATGGGACATACGATCCCCTTCACCGCACTAGTTAGCCTAACAGCTATGCTGCTATCACTAGCTATACGCCAACTCTCTAAGCATTGGGGGAGGAGGGGTGTCCCCAAGGTTGCCTCATGGCTGCAGGACGCGTCATACTGCCAGGAGCAATTGGCCCAAAACTGGGAACTAATACCCCTGCAAAGTCGCCTGAAGGATATTTTGGAACCGCTCCTAGCATATCTGCGCTCACGAGCTACTACAGCGCCCAAGAAAACCAAACGCAGCAAATATAACCTTACAGGTTAACACAAGTCAGCTGTAAGGTGACATAGCCTAGATCTATGTTCTGTAGGAATATTCTAACTGCTTAGGTTCTCTGTGCCACTCATCCTACATACTAGAATGGCCCTCGTAATATTTACTCGGAAATGCTAGCTTACTATGCTGTGTCTAATCGACACTTGAGATGCTCTTTGTGATACAGTTGATGTAAACACCTTATTGACCTCCCTCCTCTTTTCCTTTTTCCCCTCCTGCCCCCTCCTATCACTGTTCTCTGCTCCTACTTCATTGTGATGCACCATTTGTAATGTATGATGAACTTTTTCAAATGCCAATAAATAAAATAAAAATAAATAAAAAAAACATGTAAAGCCCTAGGACAAACACATTCTCCCAATAGCCACATTCTGCTCCATAGCTGCAAGATTCCACTGACTGACCATCGCAAAGACATGTTACCATGTACACAACGGCCAAATGTAGATCATCCAATGCATAACTGTACTCATCGCCATCTACACCATCAGCGCATGTGTGTAGTTGCTGTCATTGTGGCAGGGAATGAACTAATTTGATGCCATGCTGCTGATATCCAACAAAATGTTGATTTGTGATGCTGTCATCTGTATCATTTGGCTCTACACAACACATAGGACAAGTGTATCCTCTGCTAACTCACTGCACCCTGAGTCCTCATTTGTCCATGACTCAATCCACTGGCACATGAGTCATAATACTCTGGGAGCCACACAGCACACACAAGGCTGACAAGTGTACTGTGCTAGACAATTCACACACCTTTTTTTCATGCGTATAAATGGGTCAGTTCAGACACAATTTTCCACATGGAACATGCTAACAGGTCAAGATGATTTGCCCTGACACTGGTCATGTAAATGATACATGAGATTCCAACTTTTATACACTCCCGGCACCTCATGCCATTCCCACTGAGGCAACTTTGAACAGATTGCATCACACCTAAGGCATCTCTGAGGTCCCTGGGTTTATCATGGCTGGGATTAAGGCAGTCAGTCATGCACAAAGTCACACTCAGCCCAATACTCACCCCCAACTTTCTGCTGTTGGGCCCTCAAGAGTCCATCCAGCTCTGGCTTGGTCACCGCCAGGATGCGGGCAATTAGCGGGGTCATGGTCCAGAGCGCCAACCTGCCACTTCGAAGTGCCAGCCCCAGCTGCATTTCTGCAACGTTATTGCTGAGGCGGCAGATGTCGTCCCACCTCTTGTGCAAGTGAGTACTGTGCCAGTTTGAGAACCCCCAGGGTCCGCACCTTGCGGGTGATGGCCCTCCAAATGGCCTTGCGCTGATGGACCTTGAGCTGTAGGCATGGGAGACATGAAAAACACATTTTGAACCATATGTAGTGGACCATTGTGTGCCAGTCCAGAAGCAATTATACACACACCACACACATTGATCAATGTACAGCAGTGTCTGATAGACCATGTCACATACTACGCTCTGAGCAAGCTTGATGAGTGCAATGGTAACATCTGTGAGGATGGACCTACTACCTGGGCACCACATACACATGCAGATGGTGTGCACTTACATCAGGGTGAGCAAGGGCCTCATCTGTGGTGCATGATGTGAGTGACAATGACAGACAGTACACTGTAATTGATACCTTGTGGAAATTCTCACTGTATCTGACACTACACACACCTTTACGCCTGGCCCATTGCCTAGCAACACGTTTTATTGAGGTCACAGTAAGGTACCTGACACTACATTCACTCACTTGTGTGACAAGGTTTAGGCCTGTCATGTGTACTATTCATACCTCTATATGCTTGTTTCAAAATAGGAGGGCACACTACTCATTGAGGATTCACAGGACAGCCCTTTAGCCTATTGTGACTCCAAAAATGTGAGGCATCACAAGATTTACATGCATGTGGAATGCAAATGTTGACACAGTACACACACATGTGAGACTCAACACATTATGGCAACAAACCAAGGATGACATATCCACTGTTCATGTTGCAGATATGTAAGAGGTGAGTTTCCACTAATCTAGACAGATACAGGCCTTGAACTCTTGGGCAGACAGGACTCATCTCCATAGTATCACTGTAACCTCATTTACTTCACTTATCTGTACCCTCTGCCCAATCGACAGGTACCATCTCCCTAATGTTTTAAAGTTAACTTACTGATGTTTTTACGTGACATCTCACAGGGAACAGGTGCACAAAGTGACAATTGCTTCAGTCATCAGTTTAACTGTACAATTGCTAAACATCGTTAGGTACAACTCCCCATTGCATGCAGTCAGGGATCAGGGTGAATAAGGCTCTACACACCATTATCCTGAAGTCATTCTGCAAGTCAGAGTAGCACATATTAATCTTAGCCATGCAGAAACCATATCTGTGATTGAAGTGTCCGAGGGAGCTGCACTAGTCACAATGGTGCCGTCCTTGCCACATACTCAAGTGCAACAACTTGTAAGTCATATATGGGCCAAGTAGAGGTCCAAACAAAAAGGCATATACATTGGCTTGCACTCTGAGGCACATACTAGTGTACAGTTGCATAAGCTGAGCATTCTAATGACTCAAAAGAATCTACACATTCACTTACCAGTACCTCTGGTGCACCATATAGCCGCCCGTACTGGCCAAGGACCTCGTCCACCAGGAGGTCCGGCTCCTCTGGGGTGAAGGGACAGGCCCTGATGTTCTCAGTACGAGCCATGAGTGGTCCAAAGATGTAGAACAGCAGCAGGTGATGTGGAGGAATAGCAGGCAGCAGTGCCTGTAGGCAAGTGACCAGTATGGGCATTTCCCACACATATATGGGTCCCTAGGGTGATTTCAGTGCTATTCTGCAATTGCAATTGGTCCGCCTCTGTCACATTTTTCAATGGTGTCCAATGGCTGTGGCTGCAGTGACTGAGCACGCTACCGCGATGTTCAAATCCCAAAAGCAGATCACGACAACAGGCCCCATTGGCTGCCATGTTATTCGAATAGGCGGTGTCAAACCGCGGGGGTCAGAATTTCTCCACCTCAGAGCTGCATTTTTCAATGGTGTCCAATGGCTGTGGCCGCAGTGGCTGAGTACACCTACCGCGATGTTCAAATCCCAAAAGCAGACCACAACGACAGGTCCCGTTGGCTACCATGTTATTCACATAGGTGATGTTTCACCGCGGGGGTCAGAATTTCTCCACCGCAACACTGCATTTTTCAGTGGTGTTTAATGGATGTGGCAGCAGTGGCTTAGCACGCCTACCGCGATGTTCAAATCCCAAAAGCAGACCACAACGACAGGTCCCGTTGGCTACCATGTTATTCACATAGGTGATGTTTCACCGCGGGGGTCAGAATTTCTCCACCGCAACACTGCATTTTTCAATGGTGTTCAATGGCTGTGTCCACAGTGGCTGATACCTACCGCGTAGGTAACCCCATTTTCCATTTGCAGTTCTTGAGTTCAAAATTGCTGCACTAATCTCCACACATTTTTTTACATGAAGTGCACATTGTGAAGAGATTAGAGAGTGTGACATTAATCTTTTCACTTCCAATACAGATAATAGCATTACACATGGGATTAAAAACCTTGATGTGCCCTTCCTCACAGGCCATTGTCATCCATGTTGGCATGGACACACATTACCAGTGGATTTGTGTTTCCTTATTGTGAATATGGAAATGTGTGTAATGCAAACTTCTCACACAGGCATATGGTCTTACCCCAAAATGTGCATATATGCTCTACACAGTGCTGTGGATCGATGAAGTCTTGTCCTGCTTCCAGTCACTGCCAGCATATTGGGATGATGTTGTGCTTTTTTACATCAAGGTGGGTCTGGTTAAGTACCAGCAGCTATATACAACTCTGTGGTCATGCTGTTTGCCACCTGTGATGTGTTACCTACCCACAGGGCTGTGTACGCATGATTTAGCGATGTACCATAGGTCTCACACCTAGGCATTTATGAAAATTGTAGTAGTTAGTATGTACACCTTAGTAACCGAAATAACTATAGGATGCCAAGGTGTGTATCCATGTCACTTGTGCATTACACATTAACAGGTCTGTTAATGTTGTGCTTGTCAAAGTCATTGTGTACGCTGTTAGTAACATCTCATCTTTGCCTATTTCCACACATGTGTCCCCTGCCTGAGGGAGAAGGAGAAAATCACCTGTCTATCGGCCTTTCCCAGACATGTTGAGCATGGAGGATCGAGACGTCATCAAGAGGTTCCGACTAAATCGCCTTACTCTTCAAGAGCTATGTGGTCAGTTGGAGCCCTATTTAAGGTCTTACAGAACCTATCCAATAGCTTTAACACCAACAGTGAAGGTGATGGCCGCCCTGCATTACTTTGCCACTGGTTCATTTCAATACACGGTGGCTACATCAGGTGGGTTGTCACAACCGATGTTCAGCATGGTGTTGCGTGATGTCCTGTCTGCATTGTTGACATACATGGACAGTTATATATGTTTTCCAAGGAGAGATGATCTGGCAACTGTGAAGGGTGAATTTTATGACATTGGTTGCATTCCACATGTTGTAGCCATCGATGGCACACACATTGGCCTAGTTCCACCTGAAGCACGTGAGCATCTCTACAGGAACAGAAAACATTATCATTCAATTAACGTGCAAGTGGTATGCCTAGCAGATTTGACCATTTCCCATGTCTGTGCCAAATTTCCAGGCTCTGTACATGACTCACTTATAATGCAGAATAGCAGCATACCAAAGTTGATGTAAAATCTTCACCCAGAGAGGGCCTGGCTTGTTGGTGAGTGAGATGTGCCAATATTTTGCTTGCATGTGCGACATACTGGCCTCCTCCTCCTCAAATACTTCAATCAGATTCTGCCTTTGTGTGTCTCACAACTAGGTGACTCAGCGTATCCAAATTGGCCTTGGTTGTTGACCCCACAGGGAAATCCAAGGATGCCAGGGGAGGTCCGCTTCAATGATGCCCATGGGAGGACACGTAGGGTAGTGGAGCGGGCTTTTGGGCTCCTGAAGGCAAGAATCAGGTGTTCGGACAAGAGCGGTGGTGCACTTCTCTACTCACCCCAGAAGGTGTGTCAGATCACAGCCGCATGCTGCATGCTCTACAACCTTGCCTTGTGCAAAGAGATCCCCCTGATTCAGGATGATGAGGACCAGCAGGAGCCCCCAGCAGAGTATCCTCACATGTCCATTGAAGATGATAGTGGCGAGGAGGAAGGTCTTGAAATGCGTCAACAGCTCATCAACAACTACCTCCATTGAGTGTAAGTATGCATTGAGATTGTATGGCTGACAGTTTGCTTTGCTGTTGGGGCAAAAGCATTGATGATGTGTTGGAATGCTGGCTGTTGTTAGCACACTACTCTGGGGTACTTTGTGCATCGCTGTCTTTGTATTTCCACTTACCTGATGTCTATGTTGATGCTGTTGGTTTGTGTTGTCTGATATGAATCTTCTACAGTGTTGAACAGTAGTGTATTGTTGCTGTAGTGGCATCATAGGACTACTCAATGTTATCTTCTTCTTGTGTCATTCTAGGTCCCTCCGCCGTACCATCTACAAATCTTACATGTCTGTTTATTGACCTCATCTGCAGAATGATGCTGTTCTGCCATCCAAAAAGGACAGGAGGTGCCCTGGAGAATGTCAGACACAGACTTTGTGAGTAAAACTCTGGCTTGCAGGCAACATGCACTGCGATGGGATGGATGTTTCATGCGCAACTAGCAATTTGTCAGGTGTTGGTGCGTATCCTATGTGTTCCAAAGTGTTCTTCACCACATTGTGTCTGTTGGGCCAATGCAGGCTTGTTACTGTTCACCTAGGTTGACACGTTTGTGTGCGCAATGTAGCTATCCATGTGTTTTCATTATTGTATATGACGTAAAGTATGTTGGAACACGTACACATGTCATAGGACAGCCAAGAGTGGCTGACACATCTTTTTGGAGTGTACCAGTGCAGAGTAGGACTTTTGACCCCCTGCTTCTTTGACCGTTTCTCTGGCTGAAACTTGTTGAGGCCAACTTCACATGTCTGCGGATGCACTAATGTAACATCAGTCTGAGTACTCTGGGATTGGACAGTGCATGATGTTGCATACACATACTTGTAAGTGAGATGTTGTTATGTATAAACTGCCCTACTGCATGTTCCATTCTTGACACATATGTTGTCACTGTGTGGATGTCCTTGTCCTTCTAGCCACCTACGGGTGTGAAAATGTACTGCAAAAATGTGTTTAGTTTTGACTTCAACATCTGTAAATGTTGAAATGTTTTGTATACTCAACAGAACTGTTAGCTTGCACACCAACTAGTCACTCCATAAATGAATTGTTACAATGTCATCTGGTGGTACATTCACATTCAAGTTTACATTGTACTCACTCTGATGAATATACAACTTATTCAAAGGCATGGGTAATATTTGTGTTTATTTCCATGCATATGGTGATTAAAATGAAAGTGGATAACATTGTGATTGTGAATACAAAGTGGTTAAGTTGTCAGTGATGATAACATAGAAAATTAGAATAGTAACCGCAATTGTGGAATTCCACAGTTCAACAGACTCCTGCCATCAACGTGGCAATGTGGGATAGGATGGTCAACAAAGTCAATGTTCTGTGTAACACTGGTGACATTAAGGGCCCGATTCTGATGCGGGTTGGAAAAGCTTCCCGACTGAGGGCCTGATTCTGATGCGGTTAGGAAGGCCTCCTAATGGCATTTGCTCCTTCCAAATCGGATCGGGAACGTGTCTTCCCGACCCAGGGCCCAATTATGATGCGGTTAGGAACATATGCTCCCATTGAAGTCAATGGGAGTCCAACCAAATCGTATCTGGAAGCATCCGGATGCATCGTACTCCGTCGGTCGGACTCTCCCGATCCGAGTGGGTCGGAAACCATTTCCAAACCGATTCGGTCGGGAAGCTTTCCAACCCGCATCAGAATCAGGCCCTAAGTATGGCTCAGCTTCCTGGCTTGGCTTGTTGCTTTGCCACTAGATTCTCCTGTGTTGTTTCTCGGACGTCCCCGGTGACGTTTGGGGGGGTCCACTGCTGCAGGCTAAGAGGTGTCTGAGGACACATTGGGTTGCAGCTCCTCCCTCCCTGTGGCCGCCACAGAGTTGGATGGAGAATCTGCATGCTGGCCACTGGATGGGGGGAGGCATTGCTTGAGCTGCATGAAGGTCCCTCAGAACACCAACGAGCTTGCCCATGAGATCAACTAATTGTCTAAAACGGGTGTCCATGGACTTCTGCAGTAGCCAGATCTCTCGAAGTTCCTCTACTACCGTGGTACTCATTGTACGGCCCGCGGGCTGCCAGCGGCCCGGCAGGCCTTCATTGGCGGCCCACAGACCTTGCCTTGCAGTTTCCACGGCCGCAGGAGCATACGTAGTGAATACCTATTTAATACGTATTCACTACGTATGCTCCTGCGGTCATCTTCTGTGTTTACTGCCGGCCCCTGTGACGTCAGGGCACCTTCGGAAAGCTTCACAAAAGGCCCTTTAAAAGTCAGCTGTAAGCGCTTTCACAGCTGACTTTTAAAGGGCCTTTTGGGAAGCTTCCTAGTTTGGACAAAGACAGATAGAGGCGCAGAGACAGATAGAGGCGCAGAGACAGATAGAGGCGCAGAGACAGATAGTCAGAGAGACAGAGTCAGAGAGACAGATAGAGACAGTGACAGATAGACACAGGGACAAACAGACAGAGATAGAGACAGGGACAGAGATAGAGACAGGGACAGACAGAGACAGGGACAAACAGAGACAGGGACAGACAGACAGGGACAGACAGATAGAGACAGGGACGACAGGGACAGACAGACAGAGACAGGGTCAGACAGAGACAGAGACAGACAGACAGATAGAGACAGGGGCAGACAGATAGAGACAGACAGGGACAGGCACAGACAGGGTCAGACAGAGACAGGGACAGACAGATAGAGACAGGGACAGACAGATAGATAGAGACAGGGACAGACAGATAGAGACAGGGACAGACAGGGACAGACAGACAGACAGAGACAGGGACAGACAGACAGATAGAGACAGAGACAGGCAGACAGAGACAGGGACAGACAGAGACAGGGGCAGACAGGGACAGGGACAGACAGAGACATGGACAGAGACAGATAGAGACAGAGACAGGGACAGACAGAGACAGGGACAGACAGATAGAGACAGAGAGAGGGACAGACAGACAGGGACAGACAGAGACAGGGACAGACAGACAGAGACAGGGACATACAGATAGAGACAGGGACAGACAGAGACAGGGACAGACAGATAGAGACAGGGACAGACAATAGAGACAGAGACAGACAATAGAGACAGGGACAGACAGACAGAGACAGGGACAGACAGATAGAGACAGAGAGAGGGACAGACAGACAGAGACAGGGACAGACAGATAGAGACAGAGAGAGGGACAGACAGACAGGGACAGACAGAGACAGGGACAGACAGACAGAGACAGGGACAGACAGACAGAGACAGGGACAGACAGATAGAGACAGGGACAGACAGAGACAGGGACAGACAGATAGAGACAGGGACAGACAATTGAGACAGGGACAGACAATAGAGACAGGGACAGACAGACAGGGACAGACAGATAGAGACAGACAGACAGGGACAGACAGATAGAGACAGGGAGAGACAGATAGAGACAGAGACAGATAGAGCCATAGATAGAGACAGACAGATAGAGAGATAGAAGATAGAGAGATACAATATAGAGAGATAGAAGATAGAGAGACATAGAAGATAGAGATAGAGAGAGAGATAGAGACATAGAGAGAGAGATAGAGATAGCTAGAGACAGAGAGAGAGAGAGCGATAGCTAGAGAGAGATAGAGAGAGAGAGAGAGAGAGAGAGAGATAGAGAGAGAGAGAGCGAGATAGAGAAAGATAGAGAGAGATAGAGCGAGGTAGAGAAAGATAGAGAGAGATAGAGATAGAGAGAGATAGATAGAGATAGAGAGATAGAGAGAGAGAGAGAGAGAGAGAGATAGATGTGTGTATGCCGGGTCTGGTGGCTCAGTGGACGAATGCGTCCGCTGCAGGGGCCTGTGTTCAACCTCATGGTCACTAGCCCCGCCCCCCTCCCCCACTGACCCTGCCACCACCGGTGCGGCCCTCGGCCACAAACCACACTCTAAATTTGGCCCCCGAAAGTTTGTGAGTGCCCATGCTCTACTACATGGCCCATCTGTCCCTGGTTTTGCTCATATGCCCCAAGGACTCTGGCCAGCGCTTCAGTTTCAGTGGCCTGCTGTGAATGGTCCCCGGTTGCCCTCCTACCTGCCCTGCACACCAGGACCTGTGGCCTTGGCTAAACCTGCACCCGCACACTGTCCTCAGCTTCCTCGGTGAGGGTGGTGGTGTTGGTCACCTCTGCAACAGGGACAGTGCTGCAGGCAGTGGTGGTGGTGGTGGTAGTTTCTCCACAGGTAGTTGGTGCAGGGCTCTGCATTGCTGTTGCAGCTGTGGTGGGAGTTGTGATGATGGTGGGGCCAGGGAGGCCCTCTGACTGAGTACGCCCTGGCAGGCCAGAACGGCCAGCTTGGTCATCCACATCCAAGAATTAGGGAGAATATGCATCAGAGAGTTCATGTTCCTGGTGTGGAGAGAGGCTCTGCTGGTTGTTGGTGGTCATACCAGCTGTTGTTAGCGATCCGCCTGTTGGACAAAGGTTACATTGTCAGGAGGTTGAGTGCATTCCACAACATTGGTGACACAGTATTTGATGTATTAGAGGAGAAGACCAAAGTTTTTGCATTGAACATACAAGTAATTTTTAATAGTTTTTCAGCAGTATGACATGAACTAGGGGTACATCCATTACTTGTTTGCGAGGTGACATGGAGATGACAAACATTTAGCATGTTGAGATTGGCTGTTTCCAACGACATGTAATCAGCTACCAACTTGGTGCTCATCCACTTTAGTTTAGGCATGTATATTGTTGATTTAGCAAAACCATGTTTTACATATGCAGGCATTTTCTAATTTGTGTTGGACATTTTGCATTGACAGTATGTGGGCAGTGTTCTTTGAATGAGTGTCCATGCATATATTGTGGCCATATCAGCCTTCATGCTTTACAAAATTAGGACTTACACATAGCATTGTGCACATATCGTGGTTGGTCTCTGCATTTCTTTACCCTGGAAAGAGGTCTACCTACCTGTAAAGTGAAGCAGAGCAATGAAATGGCTGCCACGTGGTTCTGGGGTCGGAGTGGTGTTCCATCCTGTTCAGGTACGAGGCAAGTGGGCCTGGTGGAAGTTGTAGTACTGGCTGCCTGTCCCCACACACCCCCATGGAAAGATGCCTACCTACCTTTTAAGGTGACGCAGAGGAAGGAAATGGCAGCCATGTGAGAAATGTGGTGGAAAAAGTGCTTTCTACATAAGTGGGTTTTGGTATTGAAATTGTAGCTCAATGGTTGTGCAAGACAGTACATGACAGTGTGATGGAAGAATTTTGTTGGTACTTACCAGTCTCCACTCCCCCAGCTATTCCTGTGAGACTCTCTGGATGCAGGATGGCAAGCACCTTCTCCTTCCATTCAGTGAATGTCATTAAAGGAACTGGAGGGCCACCGCCAGTCCCCTGAGCTGCCTCATGGTTCCTGGTGGCCCGGTATTTCACACAGGCCTTGAGGTCATGCCACCTCTTCTTAATGTCACGCATTGGGCACAGGGAGGTACCTACTGCATTGACTTAGGTGACTATCCTTTCCTACATTAGAATTTTTCTGACAAGTGTTGTCTGTTCGACCATGGCTCCAAACAAATGTGGTTCTACTCAAATGATCTCATCTACCATCACTGACAACTCATTGTCAGTGAATTTGGGCATCTTTTTTTGTGACATTCTGAATAGTGTGCATAATGACAACTAGTGCAAATAGGAATGTGGTAGTGGAGGTGTGAAAGGTGTGTCAGGTGTGTGGGTGAAAAGGGTTTGTGAGTGGAGATAGGTGGGTGTGCAGTGTGAAAAATCTTCTCTCCAAACAAGTGGGCCTTCAATGCTGTGTGTTGTGTGCTCCTTCAAAGCTGGCTTTTTGCAAAGGATGCTGGTGAGGAAAGGGGTTTGTTTTATACTCTGCTTTGTGGGTGTGTCCACCTAAGGAATGACAATCAGCTGTATTTTTCCATTCTGACTCTGCTATGGACCTTTTTATGTTAGCTTTGCACGACTCTGCAGCAGTCGGAACGCAGCGATAGTTACGACAGGACCGTGATCTCATCATAATTTCGCCTGCGGTCATGCCGCTGGTGAATCGGTGTTTGTTTGCCGGAAAAATGCTTTCCCATCCGCTGAGGTCAGAGTTTCAGGATTTCTGACTGTGGCGAACGGAGTTTTGACAAATCCCACCCGTGCGGTCGGATTTTTCTGGCGATGTATCGTAATGTGACCGTTGGATATTCCCCGGACCCTGCGGGCGGTTTTTGTTCTGGAACCACAGCAGTCGGAGGGCTTTTCCGTCCGTCATGGTAATCAGACCCAAAGTGTTTTTGAGAGTGCCAAAAAAGTGTTATCGAAGGTTCCAGCTTCATAGCAGAACATCAGTGTGCTATTATATCGATGAGAGTGGTGTGGGTATTGGGGCAGTGCTGTGTTTAAAAGTGGGCAAGTATGTGCACACAGTAGCATTTGCATCAAGAACTCTGAATGATATTGTAAGAAAATATAGGAATACAATAATAATAGAATATAAAAATACAACACTATTGAGAGAGGAGCTCTTGCATGTATGCAGGGTATTGAAAAGTTTAAGACGTACACATGGGGAACGAAGTTTATCTTGTGTACAGATTACAAACCACTAATGCATCTGTTAGGAAGTAAAGGCAAGGGAAATTCCTCTAACAGGTTGATACGAATTTTATCCAAGTTGCAGGAACTTGACTGTGAATTACAGTACATTGCAGGTGGGACAAATGTGCAAGCTGACTGTTTATCTAGGTTGCCTCTCGTTTGTGAATGTGACAAAGTTTTTTTGTTTGACAACGAACGTGCTATCTTGTGGATGTAGTAAAGTATTGTCAAGGGTGTGTTTCAGAGGATGAATGGCTAAGTGAATGTGAGAACGACACTTTTATTATTAAGACCAAGCAACATATGTATTCTGGGTGGCCAATGGTTAAGAACTTGACTATCAAACTATTGAATGTGCATCATGCTTCTGCAGAATTATCTGTGGAAAATGCCATTTTGTTAATGA
The DNA here is from genome assembly GCA_963921515.1 of Calotriton arnoldi. Taxonomy (NCBI): domain Eukaryota; kingdom Metazoa; phylum Chordata; class Amphibia; order Caudata; family Salamandridae; genus Calotriton; species Calotriton arnoldi. The sequence goes on from CAWUFW010007431.1 coordinate 774,157, forward strand.
GTGGGAAATTTGTTCCTTCAGCCGGGTTTCATGAAAGAATTGTGAACCAGGTACATTCTGCCCATCTAGGAATGACTTCAACAACAAAAAATGCTGAGAAAATCCTTTTGGTGGCCTGCTGTGGATTAATTAGTGGATGATACGGTGAGTAAATGTGAAGTTTGTGTGTTGTCTTCTCAGTGTTGCCTTTTGTGAGATACTCCTTTGCAGCCTGTTCCATATGTTACTGTTACATTTTGTAGGACCAGTGTGTCAGTCGCCCCCAAGTATGCGTCATATGACTGCACTTACTGACTACTTTTTTAAATGGATCTGCTATGAATTTTTGGAGAACATGAGCACAGCGGTTACCTTATGTTTTTTAGCTAAATAGATTTGCCATTAAAGGCAATCCTCTAAAGTTGGTTACCGATAATGGGGTACACCTGGTTTCAGACAAAATGGAAAACATTCTTAAAATAAGAAGTATAAAACACTATACTGTAGTTTTGCATAGTCCACAAAATAATGGAGCTGTGGAGTAACAGAATTCTTAAGGAGGGCATCCGAACTGCTTGAGCACAAGACCACAGAGGTTACCTTATTTTTTTAGCTAAATTATTTGCCATTGAAGGTAATCCTCTGGAGTTGTAGGGTACAACTGGTTTCAGACAAAATGGGAAAAAACCTAAGAAACATAAAACACTATTCTGAAGCTTTGAATAGTCCACAAAGTAACGGAGCTGTGGAGACAAGTAGCAGAATTCTTAAAAAGGGCATCCAAACCGCTTTGATGTGTGGTGTAGATGTTGCAGAGATCTTAAGGAACAAGATTTGGGCATATCATAACACACCGCACAGTGCCACAGGAGCATCTCCTTTTTCTTTATTGAGGGGATAGGAGGCTAGAACGGAGCTGGTTCTGGGATGGGTGAAAGAGAAGTATGGTATAATGATGGAGAATGTGTCACTGGGAAAAATTGTTTCCAGGGTAAACCATAAAACAAAATAACATGAAGGATTATTTTGATACGAAATTTAGATTGTAATCGAAAGAGTTGGAAGTGGGTTGGTGGGTTATGTTAAAATATATGTGGCACAGGATGTCCAAGTTAAACTTTAAGGGGCAGATTTACAAGCCCCTTGCGACACTTTTACGCTGCAGGTGCGTCACTTTTGTGACGCAGCGGCGTCGTAAACAATGCGCCACATTGCGACACATTTATGTCGTGACGCATCTATGGAGATGCGTCACGTTGTAAAGCCCTGCGTCACATTATACCTGCGTCAGGTATAATGTATGCAGGGTGGGCGTTCCGATGCAAGAAAGCCTCGTAAAAGTGACGCAGTGAAATGTACAAGATTTCACTGAGTTACTTTTACGACGCCACTGCGTCAAAACCTTACGCCTGCTAGAAGCAGGCGAAACAAGTGACGCAGCATAATAGAAATAGGCATTCTGAAGCATTGCTGGAGTTGCGTCGTGCTTGCGACACAACTCCGGCAATGCGTTGCCTTTACGCCAATAGATGCGTCATGCATCTGTCAATCCTTGCGCCATGGTGCGCCGCATTGTAAATGCGACGTATCCATGGTGGCGCAATGGGTATTTTGCGTGACGCAAATTAACTGACGCATCTCTGCTAATATGCAGAGATGCGTCAGTTCTTGTAAATCTGCCCCTCTGTTTGTATGACCTTTCAACATTGTTTATGTTGCTAATAGTTCTGTCAAACTAGAGGATTGTAGATGGTGGTCTAAATGTAACCTCGTATTGGTGGATGAGGTGCAATGTAGATTTTTTGAGAATAAGTTGCAAAGAACAGCTGAGCTGATACATAATTGTGTTTGTGACACAGTAATGAATGATGATGTGATGTAACAGAACACAACTGGACAGAACTCGTTCGCAAGCAATGTGGAGCAGAATGCGTCTAGAATGAGTGAAGATAGGGGGGACACTGATTTGAAAGCTAATGACGACGTGAATGCTGGTAGCGTTGCCGCTCGTTGTGGACGTGTTTCTAAAATGCCAAAATATTTAAGTGAGTTTGAAGTATCATTTTTCATTTTGTCTTTTTTTTTTTTTTAAACAAATTTTATTTGTTAAATGCACATACAGCGGAGCTCTGTAACCCAGAGACTTCCGTAGCATCAATGAATAATATCCTGACTTTGACAGTTTTCTCATGTAATACCGGAAGAGGAATAATGAAGGGACGTGCATATGAAATACAACAAAATTAAACAAAAAAAAAACAGATAACACCCCCCACCACACACCCCATCGCACAGTCAACCCAGCAAAATCAGCATGTATGATCGGGGCAACAGTTCTACACTCGCTATGAGCAATGTCTAAGAGACACCATGCCGCTCAGTACACGTATAATACAGGCCCCCCCAAGACAAGGGAGGAGAAGACTACAACCCACACAATCCCTGCGCTGGAATGGGCTCCAATTCTAATCCCCTGTATTCCTCCCAGCGCTTCCAGATTTTATAATGTTTACGCGGGCATCCCCGTGCTATAAAAATGGGGGCCTCGAGGCCCATACAGAAATCCAGTCCTGCCTTCCACACTGAGACGGAGGGTGCGGCAGTCGCCTTCCAGGCCCTAGGAATGTCGCGCATGGCAAGGGTTAAGCCCAGGAGCATCAGGTGGCGCTTGTAGACATTGCCCCCTATATCGTCCATAACATGCAGGAGTACTAATTTAGGGGAACGAGGGAGATCCCAACCCAGAACCTCTGAGAGGCATGCCAGTGCGCCCCGCCAAAACCTAGCTAGCGCAGAACAATCCCATATAGTATGCAGCAGAGTACCCTCTTCATGCAAGCAGCGGAGACATTCCGGGGATGCCACCAAACCAGCCCTGTACAGTCTGACTCTAGTAAAATAGACCCTATGGAGGTATTTAAACTGGATGAGTCGAAGGCTCATAGCAATAGCCGCCCCGCGCGGGGAGGCCAGGGCCTCCGTCCAGTCCTCCTCCTCAAGTGAGCCCACATCCTCCTCCCAGGCCCCGCGGAGACGCTGTAAAGATGGGGAGCAGTGTGTAACCAGGGACTGGTAAATTTGAGATATTTTATGGTCTTGCAGGTCCCCCATGAAAACTTTCGCCTCTACCGGACTAAAGTCAGCCAACTCCTCCAGGCGCACCAAGCTAGGGGAGAGAGCATGCCGAAATTGCAAATATTAAAAAAATTGTGTACGCGGCATTTGAAAGTCCTTCTGCAAGCCCTGAAACGATTTCAGGACGGGCCCCCTCATAACATCCCCTAGGGTGGAGATCCCAATCGCATCCCAATCTTGGAAGCCAGGCAAGGCTGCCAACTGCGGCAGACGTCCATTTTGCCATAGCGGCATCTCTCGAGTTAGGCGATTCCACCAGCCCATCCTCCGCAACGCCTGCCGCCAAACCTGAAACACCAGCTGTGTCACACTCGGCAGAGAACACCGCAAGGGCGCCGAATAGAGGAGCGTATGTAGTGAGTGATCACCCATCAAACGTCGCTCCAGGGCATACGCCGGATCTGACCTATCGCCATACCACCATTCATTGAGAACCAACAGGTGTGAGGCCATATAGTACGAAAGAATGTCAGAAGTAGCGAGTCCCCCACAATACGTGGATTTAAAGCAAGTACGGAGAGCCACCCTGACAACCCCCCCGCCCCATAGAAACTGGCCCAAGGCCGCATCAACCTGGCGGAACCAGCCCGAAGAAATAGGATATGGATGGTTTTGCAACTGGTACAGCAGACGAGGAAGAGAGACCATTTTGAAGATGGCCGAGCGACCATATATAGATAGGGGCATGTGGGACCAGACTTTAAGATCTTCACGCACCCTGTTCCACACCGGCACCAAGTTCCTTTCCCAGGCAATCAACCTCGCGTCTGAGAGGAACACACCCAAATATTACAGCCCCCCACGCACCACCTGAACCGCGGAGGCCCAGGCACCAGGCTCAGCCCCTCCACCCAAGACCCACAGGGTAGACTTTCGCTCATTCATATAAAGGCCAGTAGTCTCCCCAAACACCTGCATGATGCGCTGCAACCGCGGGCCAGTCCTAACCAGCTGAGTAAGAAAGAACAGCACATCGTCCGCATATAAGGCTATACGATCCGACAGTCCGTTGGCCCATTCAAGCCCGGCCACTTGCGCATCAATACGCACCCATGCGGCCAGAGGCTCCATTGCCAGGGCGAACAAATATGGTGACAGGGGGCACCCCTGCCTGGTGCCTCGACCAATGGGAAAGACCGACGAGACAGAACCTGCCACGCGCACAGCCGCCGTTATGTCCGTGTAAAGTAAAGTCAGATAGGAGAGAAAGCGAGGTCCTAGATTCAATCTGCGGAGGAGGGCGAATAAATACTCCCAGCTCAGTGAATCAAAAGCTCGATCCATATCTGCGAGCAATAAGGCTGCGCGTACCCCCAAACTCCCGACTGCCGCGATAGCTGTATGAGCCCTATGAATATTATGGCGGGTCGCACGCTGGGGCATAAACCCGGCTTGGTCCGGATGGACAATAGACGAGACATGGGGACGGAGGCGATTAGCAAGCGCCTTGGCCAGAACCTTGGCCTCGACATTGAGAAGAGAGATGGGATGGTAAGATGCATGGTGTTCGGGAGGCCTGCCGGGTTTGTGGAAAACCACCACCTCAGCATGCCGCCAGTCTCTGGGCAAACGACCAAGCTCCCTGGCCTCTTCCACAACCTTGCAATAATGGGGACCAAGCTGCTGGAAGTACCGTTTAAAGAATTCATTCGGGAAACCATTGGGACCCGGCGCCATACCAGGCCTCAGCTCCTGAAGAGCAGAAGTCAGTTCATCCGCCGAGAATGGGCGGTCTAGGTCCGCGCTTACCTCGTCAGTCAGAGCTCTGGGTGGGAGATCATCAAAAAGCGGCCAATAACCTCTGCCGACAAACATTCCCGGGGAGCATAGAGGTCCGCATAGTAGACCGCGAAACTTTCTGCGATGGCCGACGGATCCGAGATCGGTATCCCATCGGAACCGACAATACCCGGGAGGACCAGGGAGCCCGTCGCCCCTTGGCACAATCTATGTAAGAGTTTGCTCGACTTGTCCCCCCACTGATATATCCTGCTTCGGGTTGCCAGCCATGCCTGGCAGGCTTCATCTAGCAAGAGGGACGAGTAATCCTGTTGCGCCATCGACAACTGGCGGCGGACCCCTCGTCTCTACTGCACGCATCCAGGTCCAAGATTTTAGCATGTGCCCGAATAAGAGATTCCCTGCGGACCCTACGCGCCGCCGTGCAGAAGGAGTTGTCCACCCCGCGAAGTGTGGGCTTCATCGCCTCCCACAGAGACGTCGCCACCGACACCGATCCCATATTGTGCGACAAATACTGGTCTATGGCGTCCCCCATGTGTTCCCTATACTCCGCATTTTGGAGATTCCATGTGGGAAGGCGCCACCGGAAAGGTCCGCACGCAGGGTAATGGCCACAGGCGAGTGATCAGAGAGCCCTCGATGGAGAATATCGGCCTCCGCCACCCTGCCAGCATCCCCCCGAGACACAAAGATATAATCAATACGAGAGAAGGAGTCGTGGACCGCCGAGAGATAGGTGAACCCTGGAGTCCCACCATGCAAACGACGCCATGGGTCATCCCAATACTGGCCCACTACGAGGGAATGAAGCTTGGTGGGATTGCGAACCATCGGGGCCCCATCGGGCCTCCACCTATCAAGAGCAAGATCCAACACATCATTCCAGTCCCCGCCAACCACTGCCAGGCCCTCCGGGATATCTGTCCACATGGTCACAAGTTTCTCTACAAAACCCCAGGACAGCGGCGGTGGGGCGTAGACGCTACCCAATATCATGGACTCACCCCTCAACGTACCCTGAAGGAAAAGATATCTGCCCCGTGCATCACCCCACGTTCTAATGTGAATATAAGGGACTCGTCTGTGGATCAAGACTGCCACTCCCCTGGATCCCCGCACATAGCCCGCATGAAACACTTGTATATATCCGAAGCGCTGAAAACAGAGTGCCTTAGTCCCCATAAGGTGCGTCTCTTGCAGCATCAAGATGTCGGCGCCGGCGCGCTTAGCCTGCTTAAGGATAGCTCTGCGCTTAATCTTATCTAGCGCCCCTCTGACATTCCAGCTCAAAATGCGCAGGGACCCCGAGGAGTCTAATGGTCTACCCGCAATGGCGGCCATGCAAAAACATCAGAAACATGAAAAGCCCTGGTGGCTCAAGACATGCAACATAGCCCGGCCCCGACCTGCAATTGAACAGTGCGATGAAAGAACAACAACAATTCCCCTGAACAACCCAACAAACCCCCTGCCCCCACCCTATACCTCAAAAACAGTGAAGTACCTGTCGCGGCAGGCAGAGCAGGCAGACCCCAACAGGAGGTACCACCCCTCACCCACCAATGGATCCCCAAACTACAGCCCATCGTCCCCTAGCCCCTATCCCTGTCTGGAATAACCAACAGAAATACTGGCCCTCATCGGGCTCCTCTGGCCACTTCTAACATCTCTAAGAATCGTAGATGCACAGACACAAAAATTAATCAGTCAGCTGGTGCAGCTTGATCCGAAGCAGATCCCACATGTGACGGAACATCGCTGGATTTAAACCGCCTCCTTGACCTGGAGCGGCGAGACCCCCTCACCCAGCCACCGGGCACGTTCCGGACCACTCCGCTCTAGGATGAGTCAGATTCTCTCCCGGGCGGAGAGTGGGGGCACAGCCACACCGTCTCATCTGTCCAATGGAAGACCTCCTCCGGGGAGTCAAAAAAATATGTACGAGAACGATAGACAACCCGCAGCCGGGCCGAGTAGAGCAATGCATATGGGAGTTTGAGTTCTCGCAGGCGGGCCTTGGCTGCGAGGAATGATTGCCGCTGTTGTTGGGTCTGTTTAGTATAGTCAGGGAAGATCAGGATACGGGCATTATTATACAGCAAAGGTTCTTGGGCCCTGGCCTGCTTCAGGATCACATTCCGATCGTGATAATTAAGTAGCTTCGCAATCACTGGCCTCGGCCGAGCCCCCGGGGGAGGCTTCTGCATCAGGGCCCTGTGTGCACGCTCCACCACAAAGCATTTAGACAAGGAGTCGGGGGGTAGCCAGCTCTCTAGCCACTGGGTGATAAACCTCTCCATGTGGCCAGACTCACACCCCTCCGGAAAACCAACAAAGCGGAGATTGTTGCGTCGCGCCCGGCCCTCTGCGTCCTCCACCCTGGACGCCAAACCCCGCTGAGCAGTCTCCAGAGATGCCACTCGTTGTTGCAGGGTCGTCGCCACATCCTCCACTCCCGAGATCCGCGTCTCAGTCTCAGTGATGCGTTCCACCGCATTCCGCAGGTCCTGGCGCAGCAACATAACGTCTGAACCCACCGCCCCTATTTTGGCATCCAGGGCATCCCTGGATTGGGTAATCACCGCCAGGAGGGCGGCATTATCTGGAACATTACCCTGGGCCCCACCCGCTGCCACCGCGGAGCCTCCAGGGCCAGCAAATTTGTCCAGCGTACTTTGCTTGGAGGACCCTCCACCGGTTTTGTCTCTCATCATGGTGGGCCGGGTATACCTTCTTGACCCCCCTCCCAATAGGCAGGCGCTATCACCGTTCACCCCCGAATGGCAGGGTAGCGTAAGTAGCACAGGGGTGACACTGCTGTCCGGCAGCGGTCCGTGCAGCTCGATCCAACTGCCGATGCGGCCGTCAAGGTGCCCTCGCCGATTGTCCGGAATCCCCGGGCGTCAAGCGCGCACCGCTCCACTCCACCCGGCGATGATCCCCAGGTGGGTGAATCCCAGTGCCCAACAGTGAACCAGAGGGCGATGGGGGGCTGCCAGGGCGCCCAAAAAGCACAGCACGGGCCCAGTTCAGTATACCCCAGAGCCTGGGCCCCCAATGGTAGCCCCCACAGATCCACCGAGAGGCCCCCGGGATGAACAGGATGCGCCCCAGGGCCACCTAAGGGACCCAGACGGTTCAGCGGGCCGTGGTCGCCAACCCGCACCCCCACGCGGTCCGACAGCACCGCCGAGCCCCCACACAGACCTGGAGAAGATGGGGGGGGGAGGCGGAGGATCTAGACCCACCAGGAGAAGCAGGCCACTGCCAACGGGCCTCCGCAGCACACCCCTGGGCCCAGCGGGGGATACGACCACTCACCCCGGGTCACCCGGGTCCTCCCCGCAGCCCGATCTGGCTGCCAAACAAAGAGGAGCGATCCCCGTGAAAGCCGGGAATCGCCGGGGGCACAGAACGGATGGGCGGGAGCCCACCCGCGAATAACGAGGAACGGGCCAACCCCGGCAGCCCAGTACTCCTCGGGGATGCGTCCGGGGGCCACGCAACAGGCCCCGGCCCCCAGATGGCAAACCAGGCAAAGCCCCAGGCAGGGGAGGCCTCCGCCGACCGCCGACACCACCAGGCTGAGCACAGGTACCAGCGGGCCTGCCACGGGATCTGCAACGGGCCGGGAGCTCCACAGCCGAGTGGCCCAAAATGGCGGCAACAGCAGCAAACGCCTCCCCGACCTTCTACACCCTCCCCCTTGGTCCGACTGACCGCCGAGCAATGGGGGGGAAGGGAGGCCGCTCCGCCCCGCGGGGAACACCCGCAAGCTGTCAGGGTGGAGCAGATTGACTCGCTCCGCGCCACCAGCGGGGGGGCCGCACCATCCGCAACCGCTCCGCAGGATCCACCGGCTGGGCCGCACTCGAGGCCGTGGTCTCAGCGCCGCCCGCAGGCCCCAGGGCCGATCTCCGCCACACCGCCGCTGCAGGATGCAGCACCGGCCCACAAACACCGCCAACAAGCGTCGCCGCGTCTCCCCACCACCGGACACAGCAGGCGGGGGGTATCGTGGCCGGAGGAGCAGGATCAGTGGAGGATGAATGAAGGGCTGGACGGAGCCTACTTAGAACACGTCCGCCATGCTGGCTTGCTAAGCCACGCCCCCTTCATTTTGTCTTTTAAATGTATTTCATATTGCTATGTACAATGTAACTTTAGGTGTTTTTTTGTTGTTTTGTGTTATGGAAACGAAGGAGATGTTGTAATGTTGTATTTGTATGCTAACAGTGTAAGTATAGTAATGTGGTTAGATGAGTGCTCGCGCCTTCCTCATGGTAATCATCTCTTTCGGATCTCAGGATTCGATAATGATTCCAGTGGTCAGTTAGGAACTGAAATGCGAGGAGATACGACAAAGTATAGCGGGCTCTATACATATGGAATAAAAGAAGTGTGAACTATGCTGTTTCTGTAGAGTACTTATCCTAACAGTGGTTCGTTGGCATTGGGCAGTAAAACAATTATGACAAGGATGCGAGTAGACAGTCACTCTCAAGCTGAACTTTGGTTCCAGGCAGAGGTCTTTAGACAGTGACATGCTTAATGGCACTGCTAGCCAGGAGCAACTTACCTGCACTATAAACGCCCTCCTTCAGCAGATAATACTGTTAAAATGGAAGCGGGTGAGAGACAAATGAGCGTGAGGTGGGGGGGAATAAGAAGCAGCATGCTTATCGGCAACGACAGGACATGCCAAAACAGACAATTTCCAAACACCAACAGAGCCTCCGACTTAGAACACTGGAAGGATCGTCAACACGTCACACATCCAAGTCATGCCTTTGTTGGCCAGACCAAAGAAAATAGGAGACCCTGTAGGGAAGAGAAAACTCCACAACCAACGGAACGTAAATAACGTATTTTAGCCATGCATGTGACAATGGAGGAGGAAGTACTCCTACTACACAGAGTGCTACTTCACGATTCAATATCAAATAGTTGGTTTCAAAATGAACTGACAACAGTTAAAAGGCAGCTAGAAAGACAAAGAAGTTAGGTAGAAAAAATAAATCTGAGTGAAATAACACAGGGCATGGTGAATTAATTTGAATTCATTCAATCGAAATACTTTTAACAAAGCAAATACAATTCGTAAATAGCTGGAAAATAGTAAGAATAAAATGAGAATTATTCGGCCTCAGAAATATAGGAGAGCACTACATGTAAATACAAGCTGAGCTTATTTTAAAGCATTCATAGAATTGAAAAACTGTAACGATAGCAAGTGCAAAACACAGACCAGGGTGCGAGTAAATGGCTTTAATTCATCTTGATTCTGATCACTAGAGATAAAATGGGGGAGATATAAGGTGGAATACACTATCCAGATCCCTAGACGGTAACCAGAATTTATGAGTTTATGAAATAGAAGGAGGCCTCAACATGCAGTTCATCATTAAGAAAGCGCCATGCATTAAAAGGGAATGAAAGTAGGACAATAAAGAACCATTTTGAAAAAATAACAGTACTGTTTCCTGCTGATCCAGAGTCACATCCATGAAATAAATTTAATTCTGTTAAATCACTCTATTGATAAGATATTAGATGTGCCAGAATTCATCATCTCTCTGGGAATCCAGACTTTCTAGATGGGTATGCTGGGTGATATGGCTATCGAATGAATCCCAGAAGTGTTCTAATTCCCGCTTGGTAAATCATACTTTATGGGTATTGATGGTCAAAGTAGTAGCTGCATCAGCCAAAGTGACCTGGGTAATTCTACTAGATTCCCTTGTCACCTAGTGTGTTTAATGACTACAGGTAACCATCTTTCATGGTCCTGAGGGCCTCAGTCTTCCATAACAAGAGAATGATATGCAGCCTTACCTCATTACCTGTGGTTAGCTAGAGATTTAAACCACAATGTGGAGGATGTGAATTTTTTTTACAATGTTACAGAATTTCAGGGCTCAAAACAATTCATGCTTAAACATGGTTAATATAGTTTCGAACATGGGGTCAACGTGAGTGTTCTGCCATATGTCTCACTTATGTCTCGCATATGGCCCAAATTTACCAGACTCTAAATAATACTCTCTTTTTTTTTTCAGGCTATGGAGATGGGAACTTATGTTTGACTTGTCATGGGGACCTAATTTACATCTTAATATTGAGTCATTTCAAGACCTAACGATATTATGATATTTGTTGTGTTCCTGTTCGGAAAGGAGGTGAACTAGAACCAAAATGACTAATATTGATTCCTGCACCTTGTGGAAGGCACCTTGAGGTGCCTACCAAGGGGTGCAGGGATGAATTGCACCTCACACTTTACAATGGGAGCATGCATCCTAATTAGTTGGTCAGGACCGATGACAGGGTGTTGGTCGGGAGCGATGACCGGGTGTCGGTCAGTCCCTTGACCGAGACGATGTCAGGCAGAGGAAACTTGCCCGACATCGTAATGAGGCCCTTAGTTGTAAGTATTCTCCATTTTACAGTCATTCTCCCTCAAACCTCCCACTTTCATGACAAAAACATACAACTACATGTCCGGAGATCTCTGCCACCTTGGAGGAGATCTGCACTCTGAAAAGATAAGGAGAGGTAACTGTCTCTGGTCGTGGGTTTGTGAATAGTATTTGGTAGTATATGAGCACTAATACTGTAGTACCTCTTTCCATACTACAAAATTCATGTTTCTGAAGAGGCCTTATGGTATTTCATAGACTCTGCCTTTGAAGATCCTATGAAAATTTTCCATTCTTTTAAATAAAGGAGACACCACATAATTTCTCATCACAAAAACATTCTCTCATCATTGAGTCTAAAAGGCCTTGTCCGTCTCCGTCCATTTGCTACAAAGTCAGAGCCTAGAATAGTTTTGGCTTTCAGTTCCTTTGCCTCATTATCCCTTCTCTTGAAATCCTTTTAATTTTTAATTGAACCAGAATAGACGGTGTACAAATTAGAAATGACTCAATGTGCTTTTCATGTAACATTAGTGCCGTTGCTAAGGCTCCTTCCTCTGAGGAATGTTGTTCACTATGTAAATAAGTCTACTGTTTCTTTCAATTGCACCAGCGCTGGCCATGTTTTACCCCATTATTTGAGTTCATATTGTGATAAATCTGTTTTTGTAATTGGAGGTCGAGGGAATAAACAGTTTCTGTGAAGTGTCATGGTTTTGATAAAATAATGATTCAATAATAGTGCATCATGATGTCAGTTATGAATGGAAAGGAAAAATAACACGAGTCGTAAAAAATAGTTCATATTGTCTGAATGGTGGGATCCCTATGGTACACTGACGCTTGGATTTTGTGATTTTTGTAAACACATTTTATTTCCATTTTCAAAATTTCATTTTACATACATGTACTGCAGATAGCAGCAATTCTAAAATTGGGTGTTCTAAAATTCAGTGGGGCATATTTACAAGCCCCTTGCGCCACTTTTGCGCCGCCGTTGCGTCACGCATGTGACGCAGCGGCGGCATAAGCCATGCGCCGCGTTGCGCTATATTTACAACGTGACGCATCTAGGGAGATGCGTCACGTAGTAAACCCCTGCGTCAGGTTTCATGTGGGCGTACCGGCGCAGGGGGCGTTCCGGCGCAGGAACGCCTCGGAAAAGTGACGTAGTGAAATCTACAAGATTTCACGCAGTCACTTTTCGGCGCTAGTGCGTCAAATCCTTACGCCTGCTTCAAGCAGGCGTAAGGATTGACGCACCATGTTAGGGATAGGGAAGGTTGGAACAGTGCTGGAGTTGCGTCGCGCTTGCGACACAACTTCAGCACTGCGCCAACCTTCCGCCCGGCAGATGCGTCATGCATCTGCTTATCCTTCACGCCACGATGCGCCGCATTGTAAATGCGGCGCATCGGACGTAGCGCAAGGGTAAACTTGTGTGACGCATTTTCCCTGGCGCATCCCTGCTGATATGCAGGGATGCGCCAGGGAACGTAAATATGCCCCAGTGTTTGTTAGTCTTGACATTTTTCTTGTGTATCTTCAACTGTTTACAGAGATAGCAGGTTATTCATTTCTTTCTACGATGTAATATTGCGACCACTTAATCGCGTTCAGCTATATTTAGTTAGCTATGCAACCCACGTAACAACTCTCCCCAACTCCACCCACCACCCTTCCCCGTCCACCAATTGCATATCAACTGATTATGCTTCATGTTCTAACAGTACCACCGCCCTCTGTGATTGTTAACTAGCAACATGAGGAACTGGCGAGTAGTTGGAGGGGAGTTATTTAATATAGCATTCGTGGTATGAATGAAAGCTCAACCGGGGAATTCATTGGGTGATTATGCTCAAATTCTGTGATGACAGGATAACAGCTGATGTTTCAGTGTTCAACTTCCCCTTTTATTGATGCCTCTATGAATTTTCAATTTGGCGAAGAATGTGGTTGGAACAACAGGAAAAAACGTGATCATGGTTTGGAGTATGCCACATTATAGGGAGGGACCAGCTTCAACGTATACATCTGCATATTCACCTTTCCAAAGTGAATGACATTTAGGGTCTTATTATGATGTTGGGCAGACAACACCGTTGCAGAAAATGAACTGCCCGACCTTAGGTCGGCAGTTCCGACCACACTATTACGATGGGCGGTCGCAAGCCTCCATTTGTCAATGGAAGCTTGTGTGGTGGGCGGAAAAGGCCCGCAGCATAAGCCTCCATTGCCAAATGGAGGCTTTGTAACATCCGTGAACCGTGTGGCAGCACACGGTGCAGAAATGTTGAGGCCCCAGAGCGGAGGCCGCGGAGGGATGGGGGCCCTGCTAGGGGCCCCCAAAGACACTTCCAACAGCAGTTCCATATCTGAAAGGCCGACATGGAACTGCTGTCGGAAAGTGCCATCATAATCCGACGGCAGTGCCGAGCCTGGCTCCGCCATCATTGTAGATTATGGATGGCTTCTGACGCTCCAACGGGCTCCTTGAGCCCATCGAAAGTGCTGCATATGGTCCCTCCACCTGCCGCATCATAATGTGTCAGGCGGACCGCTTTGTCAGATGTCAGTGGGTCGGTGTCGGACCCACCAACATCCTAATTAGGCCCTTAGTATATTTCTATGCACTAAGTAAATATGGCAATAATGGGTTAGGAAGGTGGAAATATTTAGGAAGGTGGAAATATTTATTGTGGCTCTAAGTGCACCGCGTGTTTTTCAGGCAGAAACCAGTGAAAACACCCTAATATGTATACGCATAGGTTTTAAATAGACATTCTTTGTCGTGTTGGTTTTTCTGATGGTACATATTTATAACATAATATTAGTTAATGGAGTTAGTTTTCTGGAGGTTTTAGCGAAGGTGCAGGGATGAAATGAATCTATTTGTGTCATTCTAATGTTATCATCAACCCCAAAAATACAATGTCATGGATAGGAGGTCAGAGTTACTTTCAACTGTATAAGGGCTTCAGAGTCATTGAACATTAGGCCACATTAGGATACCAAAGTAAGGTGATTGCCGACAATAGGTACAGGTGCCACTGTCCAGTATCAGTCTCATATCTCACTATCTGCAGACCATGAAGCCTGTGAAATACAGGTGCGCTGTATCGCCAAATGCGATGCAGCGCGCGCAACGAAATTCGTTTTATTTATTTATATGTTTACTTACCTCTAATCGACCGTAATCCGTAGTTTACTACCCCCCACCCTGCCCCTCCCCCGCCCCATGTCAGTGCTCGGCAGCACTCCCACCACGGGCCGCTACTGGCCAAGTTGCCAACTAAGATTAATAAAAGTTCCGTCAGTCCCCAGATTTGAACTAGAAACTGGCAAACTTCCTCAGCCCTGTGGTACTCATGAAAGGAGCCCTGCCAATTTCCTCTAAGGTTAGAGATACCAACAACAAAGCAGCAATGAAGTAGGAGCTTTTAGCTATTTAACCCATAATAAAAGTGTTCTCATTTCCAGGAGTTTTATAATGGTGTCAAAGGATAGATTAGGGAATTTCAAAAAGGAAGCAGTTGGCCAATGTGGTGTTGAGTTATTTTTCTTGGTTTTGTGCCAGCACTTTTGCCCAGATTAAGAAATCCTGAAAAAAAACATGATGGTTCTTGGAAGTCCCTAGATTTTGAAGTGAATTTGGGGACTCAAAGGGCATGCACAATGGTCATATGGTCAGGCACAGGGGTCTTTTATAGGGGTGGACATGAATCAGACATTATGATGTGTATGAGGTAAATGACCATTAAACCAGGTCTGGTGTTGTTATTGGTTGGCCAAAGGGACTTCCATGTCACAATATGAATGGTATTGTGCAGGAATGCCTGGAGCTCTGTATGCTTGAAAATGCCCAGCGTTGGCATCTGTATGATGCACAGGAGAAAAAAATGTAAATACATATGCAGCATGTGCATGAACCAGAAAAGTTACAGCACCACCCGCATCGGGACATGTCAGGATTTCTTACTTTGAGTGCAACTGATGTAAAATTTGAGTATGATCTGACTGAGCACTAAAGAATTTTGCCAATTTTCACAAAATGTACCAAAAACTTCTACTATGCTACCATTTGAGGACTAAAAGAGTGTCTTTTATACAAATGGCTCCAAACAGCCTGCGGTTGGTACTAAACAAAAATACTTTGTGACTTGCTCTGCAGTGCAACAGATTTTTGAAAACTTCAAAATATAACCGCTACATACTCACTCTAAAATGTTAGGGGATTGCACTGAACAGCTTCCAAAAAATTATAAAACTTGCATTCCAGAAAGCTGATCCATCAGTTTCCACACTAATAATATTGGATTCATTCTTCTATATTCAAGGGTACAATGTCGACTTAGCACACTGACAACTGAATAGATTCTGAGATTCGAAAGGGAAACCAAATAAAAATAAACAGCTCTGGGGAAAGGTGGCTGTCCTAAAAGACAAGCTTCATTTGGTCCATGTTCAACATACCTCGGCCCATAAAGCTGAGGGAATTCATTCCAAATGGATCTGTTGATTTAGCCACAAAGGCAGTGGTGCATACTTTTAAAGTAGCAGCGGTAACCAGATCTCAAACCAAGATCAACTCAGACATTTTGATAGGGCTACAAATAGCAGTTAAAAGTGAACAGCCTCCAACGGCTTTCCCCTGCTCTTACACCCTCAAGCAAGATAACATTATGATGGTGCCATTATCTGGAGTGGGAGATAGACAAATTCCTAATGAGCAGGTTAGATCAAACCTAATTAAAGCAGCTCATGAGGGATTAGCATTTGCTCATTCTGTCATAAGTGCCACAGTAGCCACACTAGAGCAAAAATACTGATGGCCTCATTTACCTAAACAAATTAAAACCCATGGACAGCAATGTACCATCTGCCAACAAATTAAATGCTTCAATGTTCCAAGACAAGTACGGGCTCAACTTGCTATCTCTAATTTCACATTTCAGGTAATTTTACCCAACCATATCAAGTCAGTAGATCCAGTAAACCCATTTGTGTATATATTAGTTGCTGGTGATTCCTGCTGCAGATTCCTATGGATTTGTCTGCAAAAGAATGCTGATGCTCAAGCGGTCATAAAAGACTTACAATGCCTCACAGTAATGGACGCAGTTTATACTTTTCATTCAGGCAATGATTTTTCTTTCGTAACAAAGGTGTTCAGGGATGCTATGTCTGCTCTCGGAGTATGTCTCCATTGCTCATACCCGTTTAGCAGAGAGAGCAGCGGGGTTACTAGATCACTCCAAAGATACACTTAAGTAAGCCTTGATTGCAAGGTTGTTAAGTACACAACTGAGTATGCTATATCATCTGAATGGAGTTTAGAGAGCAATGAATAATTTACCAAGAGAAGTATTATGTGGTCGCAGTCCATAAGAGATGGAGTATTAATGTATGTGCCCCATCTTTATAGTTCTAGAAAGGTGGCCCAAGAAAAGATTTGACCGGGATCAATGTCTTAATGTCTTGCAGAATGTCCAAGAGGTCAGAGACAAGCTATCTAATTTGAAGCATTTTTGCTCTGCCTCAGGAGAAGATAAGGTTCGTAAAGCAGCTGGTGAGCTAGTTCAAGAACAGAACCCCTATTAACAAGTGTTTGGGCCATCTTACATACCACCTTTTCCAGTTCTTGGAGTGAAAGGCACACAAACTGTTACCCTGCCTCCATTGCTGGTTTCAAATCAAAACAAGAAGGTGTCCATTGATCACATTAAAAAAGCACAATGTGGACTATTCTGTTCAACAGACCTCCTTGACACCAAGACGTATTTGGGTGTAGAGCCTTACAACCTCTCCTTACACTGAAGGAACAACCCCAGGAATAAAATGAAGAAAACAGCCACTTAACTCTTGAGTCCTAATCCAGGGACTGTAGAGTTTACTATGTCTACAGCTTTACACCAAGTGGGAATTTCCACAGACGACCCTAAAACTGCACCCCATAGGTTTCACTTAGTGCTATACTGCTATAGTTTACTATAAACCATGAAATGAGTCAACGCCAATTAAAATAATGTCTTTGCAAGAAATAACACTTTATGAAAATTATTCTGCCTTTGAATAAGATGAAGTGCCAACACACTCAACAGTTCCACAACATCACAGTTGACTCTCTGTTTGCTACTGGTTTCATGAGGGTAACAGCCATTACATTGCTGCTGTTACCCCACATGCCATTACAACGCAAGCGTTACAACGCATGCGTTGTAACAACGCATGACCATCACAACGCAATTTTTTATAATGCATAGGGCTTTACAATGCATGCCTTTACAACGAATTTCGTTGTAAAGGCATAAAAGGTAAAGGGATATGCTTTTCAAATGTAAGTATTAGGTAAGTATGGGTTTTGGGGTGGTATGGGTAATTTTAGGGTGGGTATGGGTTTTGAAGTGGCATGGGTAATTTTAGGGTTTAGGGTGGTATGGGTTTTGGGGTGGCAAGGGTAGTTTTAGGGTTTAGGGTGGGTAGGGATTTTGGGGTGACGGGTAATTTTAGGGTGGGTATGGGTTTTGGGGTGGCATGGGTAATTTTTGGTTTTAGGGTGGGTAGGGTTTTGGGGTGGCATGGGTAATTTTAGGGTTTAGGGTGGGTATGGGTTTTGGAATGGCATGGGTAATTTTACGGTTTAGGGCAGGTATGGGTTTTGGGGTGACATGGGTAATTTTCGGGTGGGAATCGGTTTTGGGTGGCATGGGTAATTTTATGGTTTAGGGTGGCTATGGGTTTTGGGGTGGCAAGGGTAATTTTAGGGTTTAGGGTGGCTATGGGTTTTGGGGTGGCAAGGGTAATTTTAGGGTTTAGGGTGGATATGGGTTTTGGGGTGGCAAGGGTAAATTTAGTGTTTAGGATGGGTATGAGTTTTGATGCCGCAAGGGTAATTTTAGAGTTTAGGGTGGCTATGGGTTTTGGGGTGGCATGGGTAATTTTAGGGTTTAGGTTGGGTAGGGGTTTTGGGGTGGCATGGGCAATTTTAGGGTTTAGGGTGGCTATGGGTTTTGGGATGGCAAAGGTAATTTTAGGGTTTAGGTGGGTATGGGTTTTGGTGTGGCATGGATAATTTTAGGGTTTAGGGTGGGTATGGGTTTTGGGGTGGCGTGGGTAATTTTAGGGTTTAGGATGGGTATGGGTTTTGGGGTGGCAAGGGTAATTTTAGGGTTTAGGGTGGGTAGGGTTTTGGTGTGGCAGGGGTAATTTTAGGGTTTAGGGTGGGTATGAGTTTTGGTTTGCAAGGATAATTTTAGGGTTTAGGGAGGATGGGTATGGGTTTTGAGGTGGCAAGGGTAATTTTAGGGTTTAGGGTGGCTATAGGTTTTGGGGTGGCAAGGGTAGGTTTAGGGTTTAGGGTGGGTAGGGGTTTTGGGGTGGCATGGGTAATTTTAGGGTGGGTAGGGGTTATGGGGTTGTTGGATTTATATATATGGTTTTATATATTTCAACAGACATCATTGTGTGTGGAATATATAAAAACATATATAAAAGTAAGTACATTATTTTAGTTTTACATGCATTTTCATGCATTACCATGCATGCCATTACTAAGACATTATAAGTATTTTACAGGGAAATATAAAGCTATAATGTATATATAAATAGTGTTTACATTTACCTGTAAAATACTTATATTTTCAATCACAACTTTAACCACACATACAAAACATGCTTTTACAACAAAGGGCCATATTATCAAGAAAGGAGCAAACATTATCGCCGCTTTAGCGGCAGGAAACTGCCGCTAAAGCGGCGATAAGGGGCTTGATAATATGCCCAAGAGAATTCCAATAGAAGCCCAGGTTTGATGTCCTTGACAGCAGAACCTGGGCTTCTATTGGAATTCTCTAGGGCATATTATCAAGCCTCTTATCGCCGCTTTAGCGTCAGTTTCCTGCCTCTAAAGCGGCGATAACGCCTTTCTTGATAATATGGCCCAACATTTGTTGTAAAGGCATGCTTTGTAAAGGTATATGTGTAGTTAAAGTTTGCAATGTAATGGTAACGCGTTGCAACAACACTTGCAAAGGCATGCAATGTAATGGCATGCGTTGTGGAGACATACAACCGTTTCATGACAAATATCTAATAACACCATGGTCTGGACTCTTCTTCCTTTTAATATAGATCATCACACTGATTGTAATGTTGTTGTTATTAAATAGACATTACATTCCTCATAAAACTGTGCTGTTTCCCGTAGTTTGAGAACTGCAACCTCATTCTTTCTCTCACAGTGCATGCCAAGATCATCTTGCTGTGAACATCACTGCATATCCTGTGCTTGATGGAGTAGATTGGTAAAAGTTCCATACCCGATTATGGGATTGGCTGATATTCTAATAATACCATATGCCTTGAAAATTGCTCTTGATGTCCTTATAATACCGGGTTTCTTTTAAGATCAGTGGGACATAAAAAGGTTCAAAGAATGTTGAAGGACCTTGAGGTATTCACTACCATGCACAACAAAGATCCTTATTTAAATGCTGATAACCATAAAGAAATGTTCTGTTTCCAGCACTATGACACTACTACATTAAGAGAACCAGCACTCCCTGAGGAATATATACACAGTGGAAACATTGTGAGATTCCATCTATAAATAGGCACACAAATATCAAGAAGAATTTCTCTTATCTTAATAGCATTGACAAGTCTGATCCAACAGCTTCTATTATTTACAGAAGGAAGAAAAGCCACAAAAAATCTGTTTACTTATCACTAGCTAATATATTCACATATATATATTGACAATCCTGCAGTGCAAAGGCATATGTGTGATGACGCATTTTTGTCTTGCGGCATGTGCTGCAGCCAGCAGCACACAGCGCAATACAAAAAATAGGCAATGCGACCGCCTTGGTGGCGGTCGCATCGTAATTCCTACTGTGGGACTGCCGCCTTGTAGGCGGGCAGTCCCAAATAGGAAACGATGGCGGACGGACTGAAGTCCGTCCTCCATCGTAATCAGCCCCTTAGTTCTATTATAGCTTTTAAGAAACCCTCAATTCCAAAAGTCAATTTGACCCAAAATGCTAAAATGAAAATAAAGGGAAATGTTACTGTTTCCGAATTCAATGAAATGATCCAGAATTGTACCTACAACTGGACCATGTTAGACCACAAAGGAACAGCCCTATGGGCAATTGATAGTGATGTATACATGAACTTAGGGCCCGATTATGATGGCGGTGGGCCCGCCACCGACAGCCCCTCGGTGGCAGTCCCACCGCCATTGCAAACAAGTTTTCCGCTCGTCACATTTGGATGGCGGGCAGTTGTGTGGCGGTTGGAAAGACCGACCGCCACCGATCCGACGGGCTCAAGGAGCCCGTCGAGCCATCGGAGGCGGAGTAATGACTACAATGGTGGCGGTGCCTCCCAGGCACCGTCGTAGGCATTACGATGTTCCTTTCCACCAGCCCTTTCATGGCGGTGAACCTGCCATGAAAAGGCTGGCAGAAAGGGACATTGGGGGCCACCAGCGGTCCCCCCTTACCTCCTGGCCCCAGACACGGGTACCCCCCTACATATCCCTGCACCATGGTGCCTGCCACATAGTGCAGGGATATGTGCAGTGTCCCTTTTTTTGCGTTGCGGCGGGTGCTGAAGCCAGCAGCACCCGCTGCAATGCAAGATATAGGTATTGCAACCGCCGTGGTGGCAGTCGCATCAAAATGCCACCTGCAGGATGCCGACAGGCTGTTGGGCGGTCCCAATCCCTGATAGGTTGCCATCGTAACCGGGCACTTATTTCTTTCCAAAACTCCTGGTCCTTTAGATAATCACACAGACCCTAGGCTGCAAATATAAACCTGTAAATATTTCAACATGCAGTGTGGTTAACTGTGCCAAGGATGGTTAGCACATTCAAGCCTCACAGCTGTGAATGAGCATCTGTCCACAGTTAGTGAAACAGTGGATTGCAATGACTTCCTGCTAGGTCCACAGCCAGACAAAGTTTAATGCAGCAGGTTATGCAATCTATAATGAGATGCAAAGATACTCCAAAAATAAACTACTGAAAGATTTTGAGAAATTGAGAGAGAAATAATGCAAACCACATTTAAAGTTATTGCTAATAGCATGCAAACACTCTTCATACAAGTGTACTCTATTAGTACTATAGTATTAGGATTTCAAAGATTTCCTGCTAGGTCCACAGCCAGACAAAGTTTAATGCAGCAGGTTATGCAATCTATAATGAGATGCAAAGATACTCCAAAAAATAAACTACTGAAAGATTTTGAGAAATTGAGAGAGAAATAATGCAAACCACATTTAAAGTTATTGCTAATAGCATGCAAACAGTCTTCATACGAGTGTACTCTATTAGTGCTATAATGTCATCGGCCATTGATCGTCTAAAAGAAGATTTAAATCTTCTACAGCATGGACAGGCTCAATTGCGAGCTATTTTACAGCTAAATTGGGCAATGCAAATGCTGAAATCCGGTAAAGTGCCTTGGCAGCTCATCAACGAGAGCACCATTTTCCAACCCTATAATCTGACCTCAACACAAAGAACCGTGGCTTAAAAAATAAAAACACCTATACCCTAGTAAGTATTTAAGAAATGGAAAATGCCCACTTTTCTGTAGCAGAAGTCTCACGTATCACATGGCTCCAATGGTTCACTGTCAAAATATCGACCCTCAAAATATCGCCATACAAAAATATAGTGACCAAAATATTGATATAAAAAATGTCGTCATCCTATACTTATATTGGGAAGTACAAAAATATTGGTACAAAATATCTATGTCATTAATATCATTGTATTAAACATTGTTTTTCAATATATATAATATAAAATAATAAATATTAAATACATTAAATAGTTACATTAATATTAAAAAATAAAATATATTTAATATATATTTTAACAAATATAACAAATAAACCTAATTTAAAAAGTTAAACACACAGATATGATAATTAAAATATATATTTACATGTATCTACTTAGAAAACAATTCTTAAACTGATCATTTTAATTTATATTATAATTTCAAAATAATTTACAAATATAACAAATAAATATATATACATATACCAACAGCATAAAATCTTTAAAAAACAAACCGTTCTAATTAAATAAAAAACATTAAACAACTAAAAATTCTTTAAATTTAGTAAAAATTATTTTACGCATTAAAAACCTTAATAATTAAAAATATTATAATTTAAAAAAACAAAAACATAATATAAATTATAACAGTATAAAATAAATTATAATAAAATATAAAATTGAATGCATATACTATTCCCACTACAATTTATACAATACTACACAGACTATTATAGTAAATATATAAACAAATTTACTACTCCCACTTCACGCAGCACAAAAATAATAAAACTGGCTGCAATTTACAAATCTCTCTCCAATAAATGCAACTTTAGTAAAAGCGTTTGATTGCAGATAGTTAATATTTACTATACCCATTCCAGCGATTACAACAGTAGGGAAACTGTTGGAGTGCGGAGGACTAAAATATACTATTACCACTACCACTCCAATCAGTGCAAAAGTAGGGAAAGTGTTGGATTGCGGAGATGTAAAATTTACTTTTCGCATTCCAGTCAGTACAAAAGTAGGGAAAGTGTTGGATTGTGAAAGGGTAAAATTTACTGTTCCCACTCCAGTCAATGCAACAGCCAGGTAAGTGTTGGACTGCAGAGGGGTAAAATGTCCTAGTCCCACTCCAGTCAGTACAACAGAAGGGAAAGTGTTGGATTGCAAAGAGGTAAAATTTACTATTCCCACTCCAGTCAATGCACTAGTAGGGAAAGTGTTGGATAGCAGAGAGGAAAAATTTACTATTCCAACTGCAATAACTGCAAAAGTAGGGAAAGTGTTGGATTGCAGAGGAGTAAAATTTACTATTTCCACTCTAATAATTGCACCAGTAGGAAAAGTGGTGGATAGCGGAGGGGTAAAATTGACTATTCCCACTCCAGTCAGTACAACAGTAGGGACAGTGTTGGATTGCGTATGGGTGAAATTTACTAATCCCACTCCAGTCAGTGCAACAATAAAAACAAACAAATATCTTGAACAAAATAAAATAATTTCAAAACCAAACTAAATAAAAAACAATGTTGAAAAATACAATTATATTTAATATTAAAAAAATAAAAAATAAAAACATATTACAATGTTAAATACATATCACAAATACCTGCAAATATTATTATGAATAAAATACAAACATTGTTTTCATACTAATAAATATTTTTATTTATAAATTATTTATTAACAAACAAATACTTATTACAAAAACTTAATTTAGTTACTTCTCACCCTATAACCCCCAAAACTCATAACCTGTACCTAAAACTTATCTTAAAAAAATATTTACACTATTAATATAAATATTTATCAACAAACTATCATTAATTAACTATTAATTATCAATTAATTATAATTAATGTGCTTCCCACTATATACCCCCAAAAACACACAACACACTCATAAAATTAAACAGAATATTCTTTACACAATTAACATAATTAACTATCAAATTAATAATTAATTAAACAAAGTATTATTAATTACTTAAAATTAATTTACTTATCACCCCATACCCCTACAAAACCCACAAAACATATCTAAAATTAAAAAAATATTAATAATTGCACAATTAACATAATTTATTATCAAATAAACAAATATATATATTTTTTTAAACTCTTTTTATTGAACAAGCTCAGTATAGGTCACAGAATAATCATAACCAAGTTACATATTCAGCATATATCATCATTATTAACAGTGTAGCCACAATCGCATATTTATACTCTCACCCCTAAGGAACACTAGGAATATTCTAATCTAATCTGAAGCAAGCCCCCCCGGACCGTCTATATAATCACAATATTTCTGCCAATCCCCCCAGACCTTATCCCATTTGTGTGGGCATCCTCTGGCTTTATATATCACTTTCTCTGCATTGGAGCACCAATCCAAGTCAGACTTCCAGACTCTCAATTCCGGTATCTGTCTTGCACCCCACTTTTGGGCTATATGTCGTTTTGCCACCATTGCAGCCACTCTCAGCCAAATGGTTGTGTATTTCGGACATTTTTCTTCCCCAGTTACACACAAAAGCAGTCGGCGTGAATCGACTGGATTTTTTATCCCCGTGACTTCTGACATGACATTTGTCACTCCCTTCCAGTATTCATTAATATACTTACAGTCCCACTAAATATGAAAAAAGGTACCTATTTCACCACATTCTCTAGTGCAAAATTCGGACAAACCATACCCCAGTTTATGTAGTAGTGGTCTGGAGGCGTAGGATCTATGTAGTATGCACAACTGCACCAGACGGAACCTGGCTCTGATTACCACTTCTCGGGGGATTTTTATCACTTCTTCCCAGTCGTCATCCTCTAGTAACCCCAAATCAATCTCCCAAGCCGCCCGAAGAGGATCTATCGGATTGGGAGAGTTATAGAGCAGCTTTTTATATGTCAAGTAGGTTGCCTTAGTCTCCATCGGATCCATCAGCAACCTATCTTCCAGAGGGGAGTAGTCTGGAAGGGTGTCTCCCTTATATAGTGGTGTAAAGCATGCCATAGTTGTAGATATTTGTACTGTTCTGTTTCCGCCAAGTCATTTTCCCCCTGGAGCTCCCGGAAAGTGAGTGGTTTCTGGCCCCTCCATATATCTTCTAGTCTCTCGATCCCAAGAATTTCCCATTTCTTACAGATCTCCCTAAGGGCCCCCAGCTCTATAAACTGGTCACTGTCCCACAGTGGCGTTCTACCTGTTAATTTACTCTTCCAGCCCATGTGCTTTGTCGCTTCTTTCCAGGCCCGTATAACTGATTGTGTATGCAAGGGAAGGTGCTTGTCTGTGTGTCCACCGTATAGTGCTGCCATAGAGCCCCTTGCCCCCATTACCCAGTGATCCGCCCTAAATACCGGGTCGCCCCGACCTACGAAGGTCATTGACCACTATCAATTGCGAGGCCCAGTAATATTTAGTGATATCTGGGACGGCCAATCCCCCTTCGTATACTCCCCTCTGAAACTTACCTAGGGCTATCCTAGGACTTCCACCATCCCAAAGGAGTTTACGCACCTCGCTGTTTATATCTCAGAATACCTTCTGTGGGATCGAGTGGGGAGTGTTTTGCATCACATACAGTAGTCTGGGTAACGACATCATTTAAAGAAGAACTGCTCTCCCATCAGTTACACCGGCAGTATCCTCCAGTGTTCCACGTCTTCCCCTAGCCGCCGTATCTGGGGATATAAGTTCTCCACCAGAAAATCATCATCTTTTATAGAGATCTGTATGCCCAGGTATGTAAATTTAGTTTTAATTTGTAGGGGAGCATTAATCGCCAATCTCTGTGGAACTTCACCGGCCAGCGGGAACATAAGAGATTTAGTCCAGTTAATCGTATGCCCCGAATATGTACCGTATAGCTGGAAGATGTGTAGGACCCTGTGAACCGACCTATATGGGTTAGTCAAATACAGAAGGATGTCATCGGCGTACAGAGATATCCTGTCTTCCCAGTCTCCTCCCCCCGGTATCCCCTGCAACACCGGGTCGTTACGAACCCATGTCGCCAGGGGCTCTAGTGCCAGGGCAAAAATCATCGGTGACAGCGGACATCCCTGTCGCGTACCTTTACCGAGAGAAAAGGAGCGGGACACCTCTTCATTTACCCTCACTCTAGCCTGCGGGTTTTGATAAAGAAGCCTTACTCAGGAGCAATACTCGGGTCCAAAGCCTAGTCTGTCTAGGGTAGCAAATATAAACTGCCACTCTATACTATCAAACGCCATCTGCGCGTCTAGTGATAGGAGGACTGCAGCCCTCTCCAGTGTTTATTTGGTCCAGTGCAGTACCCCATACAGTCTTCTCAAATTTAGTCGCATACTCCTGTGTGGCATAAACCCGGATTGATCCGGGTGGACCAGTGAAGATATCACTGGACGCAGCCTGTTTGCTAGTACATGGCCAGGACTTTTGCTTCCACATTTAGGAGCGATATGGGTCTGTATGACCCACATTCGGTCGGTGGCTTACCCTTTTTGGGAATCACTACGATAGTAGCTGTGCGCAGATCTACTGGGAGTTCCCCCTTTCTCTCGTGTCATTGTACATATTCAAGAGGTGTGGCGCTACCTCGCTCGCCACAAATTTGTAGAACTTAATCGGCAGTCCATTGGGGCCAGCTGCCTTTCCTGCTTGCAGCTCTGATAAGGCACTAGTGACCTCCTCCACCGTTATTTCCTGTTCCAGAGCCTGCCTGTCGTCTTTCTCTAGATGTGGGAGGTTCAGTTCGAACAGCATTGCTTCGCAATCCTCCCTTGTGCGCTCTGTAGTGGAGGTATATATATCCTCGTAGTAATTAGCGAATTCCTCCACTATTTCCTTCCCTGCTTGTTTCCTTTCTCCCCCAGAGTTTTGTATTTCTGGAACCCAGCTTCCATCTCTATCTCTGCGCTCCAGCCACGCTATCATCTTGTTTGCTTTGTCCCCCCACGTCATAGATTTTCCTCTCGACTGCTAGTGCATGTATTTTTGCCTTGTTACCACTTAGCTCTTTCAATTCCTGCCACTTATGAACAAGTCTTCGAGCCACCAAGCAATCAATCCTTCCCTCCTCCCCCAGTTTCTCCTCTCGTTGGGCTATCTCAAGTTCTAGGTTTACCTCCTCTTTAATTTGCTCTTTCTTATAGATTCCTATTTCGGCCTGGTTATACCCCTAATCACTGTTTTGTATGCCTCCCACAGGGTAGAAGCAGACTCCACTGTGTCCTCGTTAAGTTCAAAATATTGTGTGGTATGTGCCTGTACCTTCTTGGTGAATTGTTTATTTCTAAAATGCCATGGATCTAGTCTGGGAGGCAAGGTGGTGTTTCTTTGTGGTCCTTGTAATTGGACCGTAACGGGTGAATGGTCTGAAATACCCTGTGCTTTGTGTGTTGTGTCTCGGAATTGCTCCAAGTGCGAGGTCAAAGTGAAGATATAATCCAATCTAGAATGAGTTTTGTGCGCCACCGACGTATGCGTGTACTGACGACCCATTGGGTTGTATTCCCTCCATAGATCAGACATACCCATTGCTTCTATGAACCCCCTCAGTGGTTCCTTTCGTGTTGCGCCTGCTGCATTCGTCACTCTATCTACTTGCGGATCCATCACCGCATTCATGTCGCCCCCTACAACCAGCGTGCCCATTGGCATCTTTAGGAGAGTGCCTCAGAGCTGTTAGAAGGTATCTGTATGTAATCGAGGGGGGACGTATACTGAGCAAAAGTTCAGAGTCTTCCCCTCCCATCTTACCGAGAGGGCTACATACCTCCCCAGCTTATCAAACCAGCATCTTTGCACCATCAATGGCGTCGAGGCCTTTATTAGGATTCCCAGCCCCCTTGAACCTGTTGTGTACCCTGCGTGCGCCTGTTGCTTATAACCATATCTATCGAGTGCTTTACAGTGGTTACCCTGCAGGTGAGTTTCCTGGAGTAATACCACATCTGGGCCATGTCGTCTAAGATACTGTAGCACTAGCGTTCTTTTAACTTTGCTGCCCAGCCTGCTAACGTTCCATGTCAATAATGTAAGCGTCATCTTGGGAGGTGTTCGTGTCTCTGTCCCTTGTTGTGACTTCCTGCATATATTCGCCCTTGAGCTACTTCTGTCCATCTACTCTCAATCTTGATTCTGTGTGTGAGCATGTGCCTCACTTCCCTGAGCATATAACTATTAACTAAACTAATAAACTCGCCCACCTGATGCGGACGTAACCCCTTTAACTTCACCCCCACCCTGCTTCCCTGCTTGACAGGTTTAAAACTACCCACCTCCCCAATCTGCAGAGAGCCTGTCGCCCCATAGAACTACTTCACATTGGGGTGAGCTGGAGTTTTCTCTTCACTCCGCTCTCATCCACACTTCCATCCCTTCCAAGTCATTTGAAATGTGTTACCCTGTGCAGTGTCTCGGTAGCAAGTCTTTCTCCCGTGATTACTTTATATCTAATCTCACCCCCTCCCTAGCCATCCCTGCCCAAGATCAAACCACACGGTACTCTCTTTCCAGGCGCTGCTCCTTCCAGTGTTCAGCGTATATCAACCTCTTTGCTGCTCATCCTCGCCGATCCGAGTCCCCGGAGCCCTAGGATTTCCTTTCGTCTCTGTTCCTTACCGCCTTTTGCTTCACTTCACACCAGCCTTCGAGCCACTCCCAGGCTTCCTCCGGCGTGGTGAAGTACCAGGACTTCCCTTCCGCTACAACTCGAAGTCGCGCCGGATAGAACATCATATACTTAATTTCTTTAGCTCGTAGTTCTTTTTTGACAGCCTCGAAACTGCGGCGTAGCTTCTGTACTTGAAGTGTAAAATCCGGAAAAAAGCGGATCGTTGCATTTTCATAGTGTAAGTCCCCATGTGTTCTGGCTGTTTGTAGAATTACGTCTCTATCCCTGAAATTGAGAACTTTGGCAATGATTGTTCTAGGGGGTGCCCCTGGTCTGGGTTTTTTGGCCTGGGGTTCTGTGAGCACGCTCAATAGTGAAAAAGTTCGACATTCTTTTGGGGCACAGATGCTGTGTTATCAAGTCTTCCAAAAAGAGCTCTACACTAGGTCCTTCTAGTCCCTCCGGCACCCCTACCACCCGCAGGTTATTGCGTCTCGCCCTACCTTCCTGATCTTCGAGCTTCGCTGCTAGGGCGTCTTGTTGCTGCTTGAAGGTCTTCACTTGATCCTCGAGACCCTTCGTGGTGGCCTGCAGCTGTACGATATTTCCTTCCGCCGTTGTCACTTTCTCAGACATTTTCCTGAAGTCGGCCCTCAAGAGGTTTACTTCCACTGTTACAGTGTCGATTTTGGGCTCCAACGCTCCCTTGAGATCTGTGATTGCCGCCATGATGGCCGCCAGTGAGGGCTCTGACCCCCCCAGTTCCTCCTCCTGGGACCCAGCATCTCCTGACAAAGATCTTTGCACCGCATATTTATCCATTGTATTTGTTTGTTTCGTCACGGGTCCCTTTGGTTTCACCATTGCCATTGTAATCCCTAATGAGCAAGTGTTGGTACCCTCTTCGCTCTGTATGGACTACCCTCCTTCACCCCTAACCAGGGTTTTGTAGGTCTGACTCTCCCCTCCAGGCAGCCACCTTCTGTGAATATATCTTCTAGTGGAAACAACCAAGGCTCCATCCACTTCCTGGCTTCAACTTTCTCCCTGTGAGCTTAACGGCGTTGTTTTGCCTAGGCCCCAGTTCAGGCTGATGGGCCCCGCTTTTCCCCCTGGAGTCTGCACTCACTTCGCCTCACTTTCTCCAAGCTTTCTTCTTGCCAGAGCCTCTTTACTGGGACCCTGCTTTCCTCCCACAACTTCTTGCTGGTGTACTGCAGTTCTACCTGTTGGGGCCAAGCCCACTGTTCACTCCTGGGCCCAGACCGGTCCCGGTTAGTCCTCCTGGCCCCCCCAATCTCTTGTGGGCCCCCCTCCTCACTTCGGGGCTTGCTGGTCCCGTTTCTGGCGTTTTAGGCTTGCCGGGTGGGGAAGGGAGGCCCTCCGCCCATGCACTCGATAAGCTCGCCCCCGCACGCCTCCACTCCCCGACAGCCTCAGTCTCAGGCCACGTATGCCTACGGTTGCCAGGCGAGTCCAAATGACCCTGACTTTGCTGGCTGTGCCCCAGTATTAGCGCGGGACTTCTTATCCTCGCGGGTGCCTCGCCCCTTCATGTCCCAAGCAGCGGCCTCCGTCGCTCTCGGGGCTCGTCTGCCTGCTTGCTTCCTACGTGGGTCTTCTAGATTCTTAGGACCCGGCCAGACCCGCGCGCTATGCACTGTTAATGCCCCGGTGCTCTCGTATGGCGCGGTCCGTGTCTCTCTCGGGGTTCGTACCCCCTATCTGTTCCCCACGAGAGTTCCACCTCCCTCGGGCCCCTGTCCGGGCCGCACAGTACCAGGATTTTGCTCCCTTGCCGATTATCATTCGGTTATTTCTTTCACTGTGGCCCACGGCTGCCTCGCTCAGCATCCTCCGTCGCTCTCTGGGCTCGACCCCGCATTTACGTCCTGCGCGAGGCTAGACTTTCTTCAGGCCTTGGTCGGGTCCGCGCGTTGCATACTGCTGGCACCCCGGTGCTCCCAACTTACACAACCTCCAAGGACTTGGTTCCGGAGCTTGAGGCTGCGGGAAATAGCAGGATACAGAGCGGGATCGCTTGATTCCCCGGCACCCCGTCCGACGGATCACTCCAGCACCAGCCTTCATTTTCGATTTACCTTCGCTCTCTGCCGTTGTCAGGCCTCGCCCGGCCGCAGCTCCCGTTGTACTTTCTCAAATTTCCCCAGGATTTCAGTCGCTCTGAACTTCTCTTCGGGGTTCTAATTAGTTTCCCTGCTCCCTTTTCAACTGCCAGGGACGGATATATATCCGGATGTTGGGCTTTCAGGTTTCACGAGCTCAGAGCTCTTCTAGTGTGCGGCCATTGCAATTGGCTCTAGGCCACGCCCCCTAAACAAATATTATATCAAAATCTACATATAAATTCATCAAAATTAATTAACTTCCCACCCTTTGCCCCATAAACCCCACAGCCAGCACTTTAAATTAAACTTAAAAATTAAATAATTACACAATTAAAGTAATGAATTGCCAATTAAATAAGTAATAGTATTTAACAAGTAATTATTAATTAATTAAAATTAATTTACTCCCCACCGTTTACCCCTATAAACCCCACAACCTGCAAATAAAAAATAAAAAATAAACAATTAACATAATTAATGATCAATTAATGAATTAATATTAATTAACAACTAATTATCAATTAATTAAAAATAAATTGCTCCCCACCCTTATCCCCTATGAACACCACAACCTGCATATACAATTTACATTAAAAAAAATAATAGCACAAATAACATAAATAAATATCAATTAAATACATAATAATAAAAAAATTATCATTAATTTATAATAATTACATTACTTCCCACTACATTCCACTGTAAATTCACAACCCACTACAGAACTAAAAAACACAACATTTAATTAAATTAAATTTAATAACTACTAAAAATGTGAAAAATATATTAAAAAACATAAACAAATAATTATACAAAAAAATTACATTGTTTACGTTTAAAATATATACTGAAATACATAACAATAACTAAAAATTGTTATTTTAAACAACTATGGGCCTCGTTACGATGTCGGGCGGAATTTCCTCTGCCCTATATCGTCTTGGTCAAGGGACTGACTAAGGGGCACCTCAGGGTGCCTGCAACCGGGTGCAGGGATCAACAAGGGGGCACTATAGATGCCCCCTCGGCCACCATCCGGAGGCCTTGCACCCATGGGGGCCCTGCTGGGGGCCCCTAAAGTCGGATTCCGACAGCCTTTCTGTGTTGGAAAGGCCGGCACAGAAAGGCTGTAGGAATCCACCATCGTAATCCCTCGGGTGGAACGAGCCGCCCTTGGATTTACTGGCCTCTTTCCGAATGGCAGACGGGCTGTCCGAGCCAGTCAGAATCCATTCGGAAAGCCCGTTTGGATTCCTTTCTGACCGACCACATCACAATGGGTCGGTCGGAAAGGAATCTGAACGGGACATTTTGATGCAGTCGGAACGGCTCCAACCGACTGTCGGAGACGCTTCCGACCGCATCGAAATCGGCCCATAATTAGGATGCAACTGAACATTGTTCTGTCGCATTCCTATACTTAACAATGGGAGCATGTATACCAGCCAGAATGCATGCTCTCATTGTAAAATAGGAGGTGCAGTTCATCACTGCACCCGTGGCAGACCTGTGGTGCCCCCTGTTGATCCCTGTACCCCATGGCAGGCACCTTGAGGTGCCTGCCACGGGGTGCAGGGATTAACATGGAGGCACCATAGGTGCCCCCTCGGCCTCCAGCTGGAGGCCGTGCACTCAAGGAGGCCCTGCTGGGGACCCCTAAAGTCGAGTTCCAACAGCCTTTCTGTGTTGGAAAGGCCGGCACGGAAAGGCTGCCGAAACCCGACATCGTAATCCCAGGGGCGGAAAGAGCCACCCTTGGGATTACTGGCTGCATTCCAACTAGTGGACGGGCTCTCCGAGCCTGTCAGAAGCCAGTCGGAATGACCGTTCGGATTCCTTTCCGACTGCCTCCATCGGAGCCGTTTCCGACCGCATCGTAGAATTGTAATCAGGCCCTATATTTTTACACACAATATTAATGACTTCAATATTAAAAAAATCAATATTACTTACCTTAAAATCAATATTCTTGACATTGATATGCTTTCTGATGATATTTCCATATCACAATATTTTAAACTCAATATTCTGGTATGGCGATATTTTTTAGTCAATATTTTTTCTGAATACTGGCACCAACATGGAATAATTTCACTGCCAGTAACTACTTGTCATTTCCATGAATACCAGAAAAAAAAATCCTTGGATTTGTATGAAAAATGCACAACAATTTCCTCCAGCACATTTGGGAGTTACCATTTAAGTTTGCCTGCTTTCCACAAGACAGTCCCACTTTCAGAAGTAAGGATAGGTGTTCATATCTTTTAGGTAAATCACGCATTTGCAATTTCATCACTTTGCATGGAAGCTGCCATGCTTTTGAGCCCTAATTAAGCTGCAAATTGGGAGCTGCACCTGTTTCATCCATCCCAGCTCACAACACACTCATTAATAATGGGTCATAATAATAACCACACATGATACATGTTGCAGAATGGCCCAAGGCAAACTGTGTTTGTTAACTGTATCAATAATCATAAAATGCTGAGGCGTAAACTTCTACGGTCCTCCTAAAAGACTGCTTGAAAATGTCCTTTGGCCCTAAATAGACATCGATAATATAAACATTAATACCTTGAATACACATGTTGCCATGTTGATGCAGAAAGAGGTCTCCTTAGCCTCAGTGGTGGAAACTATTGATTTAGAGACAGTCTATTTTGCAGTGGACATTCAAAGGCTCCTCACACCCAGTATCCTACTCGCTACAACACAGCTGGCATAGTAAATGTCTTCTAGCACATTGGATCTGGTTTATTGACTGGTTTTAAGACTGCAGTTAGACTAATTCCTTTATTTTTTCATCCATTGCTCTCCAGTCTATTTGGAAATTTCCACCAATCCTTTTGATCTTCGGTTCTGGAATTCTTATCTTCCTCCTGACAAAGAAATAAAACCAGTCACATCTCCAGAATGAATTTCTTACTGCAGTATCCCACTAAGAAGCAATGCCTGGAGATCCTTGTGTTCTATCTTGGGTATGAATCACTGACTGCTCTAAGCGAGTACTGAACTTTGTCCTTCCAGAAATTGGATGGGTCGCAAGTCAGACCAGTCTTATGGCATTTAAGTTGTTTGCATAAAACTGTTTTGGATGTTCTGTTGGAACTACCCCCCAATAGATTAGATCAATGTAAAGCAACTGCTATGACCATTACAATGCACCAAACCTACTGGTGAGCATTGCAGTTAGCAATTGTGAATTATGCACAATATTACAGGCAAGTTGCTCTGCCAAAGCTTGAGCCAACAATAAGATCCAATCCACAAGGGATATTAGCCTCGTTTGAGTCTCTGGATCTACAAGAACTGTTCCAGCATATATGCCCATCTCTTTCATCATCTGGTACTAAATCAAAGGCATAGAAATAACCCAAGGAAAATACTTATGGCATTCTAGGTGCCTCATATTCAAAAGGAAATAAAAGACCCCTGAATATTATGGACACTACATGATCCTATCACAAATTGGGAAAAAAGTGAATTTAGTCTAAATCATCCCTCCGGTGTAAAAGGGAGAAGATTGTTCCTGCTTTTTTTTTTAAATGAAGTGATAAAGTGTGTACCAAAAGGGCTGTTTGCAACCTTTTTCTCTTTTTATTTTTTCTCTTTTGCACCCCTTTTGGCTATAGATAGAATGCCTTGGTTGGTTTGATTATAATTTATCAATGTGCATATCATAATATATGTTATCGTTTGTAGTCAATATTTTATGCAGCATTTATGTGCATTTGATGCCATGTTTATTCCATTATTTTATTCAAGCATTTCATTCAAATAGTGTGAGTATTATACTGGTTTCCATGATATTTTAGAAGTCTTCTAAATGGTACTATCTCAATTACCAATTTGGGTATGTCATGAACACTGTGAGAAGTCGTGTTTAAATCTCTTCTATTTTTATTTTGTGGTTGACTTCACACTTTTGCCCTTTTTATTAGGTCTCGCCTAGCGAACGCAGCGCATGCGCTGCTTTCACCTTAGCGAGACTATTGTTGTGGGTTTGGTGCGCGAAGGGAGACAAACCATGTGCGCGCACGGACAGGCGATGTGCACGCGCATGGCGTCTCCGCTCCCATTGCGCGCTCACACACTCCCACAGCGCACTTGCTTTTTTTTTAATCGCCACGGTGCCCGCTTCATGGGCTGTGGCGATTTCAAATAACTGACCTAAAAACAGATGCATACCAACACATCCCCACGGTGCCCGCTTCACTCTACAATGCGATGACAGTGTTACGCAGTAGGGCATTGGCGACTGCCCCGATAATTGGTCATACCTTGAACGGTCTCCTATCACACGCGGTATGGCTGCACGGCCACCGACAGGCAGGGACTTCGCCATGGATGGAATTTAGCTTACACCGTCTGGGTAAATAGATTAAGTAATTTGCCTAGATTCACACGATTTTCTTCCAAATGCCGGAGTGGTGATTACAACCAAGAGCCTCAGGCTTTAAAAGGCTTCAGGGCTGTCACTAAAACATATCGCTCAATACAACTGCACTGTGTTGTAGCTTCATTTACACAGTGCTTCATACTGCTGCCGAGGCCACACACTGCTTTTGAGGAGTGGTAAAACAAATGCTTGGATGAATAAGTCTGTCTCTGTAATGTTGCTTGTGTGGAAAGTTTTGATGCCATTAATGAGGACAAGAGTTGTGTGTTTTGTCGTTGCACCTTGGCGTGTATCGAAGCCACAAGGAGTGAGAGACCTGATGCTTATGTAGTGTATAGATAGCTAGACAGACTGCGTTGTGAGGCTTATGTCGGAAGTGTTTTGGTGCGGAGTATTTATAGGAGAGACTGCCTAAATGGGGTTGGAGTTAATGTTCAGCGGCCCATAAGTAGTGACGTAGGAGAAATGTGAGAGAATAGTCGCGGATGCACGTGTATACCCAACAACTTCTTTGTATTGGTGTGCATCATACACTGTACAAATACACCGCACAAGCACACTGTAAAATCAGATTCATGAATTAACACATTTGTAGCACAACCACCGACTGAGTCACTTGGCATGTGCTTGAGCACCGTTTCCCAAACTGTGGGTCACAAGTCGTTTTCTGGTGGGTCGGGAACATCCATGCAGTAAATAGAGATGCCTTTAAATTCTGTGTGTTTATTTTGTCACATTTGTTGGTGCTTCAAAGACAGAAGTGAAATGTCAGGATACGTCTCCTCACAAAGTGCTTATTCTTTTCACATGGTGATTGGTGTTTACTTTTCTTAATCTGACTGCAAAGTGAGAGGAGTTTTTAAATTTAATTAAATTATGTGAAAGCCTTGCTGACTTACAGGAAGTGTGAAAGGAAAGGCTGTATGATGTAGTTTTTGCAACATACAACAAAATGTAAGTACCTGTACGTGAACTGCATGCATTCCGAAGTTAGGAAAGCACAAATGAAGCGCATTCTATTTTGTAATTTGAAGTGTGCTGGAAACAAATTTAATAGGATCAAAACAAATCAAGGCACTTTAGTTGGTGATGCACAAATGAAAAATATTTTCAAAAACCAGATTTCCACATTTTAACATTTGTGTGCTATACAATTTTATCAATACAACTGTATGTCTGCGCACATTTAGTGGCCATTTCAATGGAAAATGTGCTGCCTGTAAAGGACTATGCACTAATACACAGTGATTTGGTTAAATAAACAAATCGCCCCGCTTCATGTTCATTAAAGGTTGGTGGGTCGCGAAAGTTTGTCATTCTAAAAATAGGTTCGAGGTTTAAAAAAGTTTGGGAAGCACTGGACTAGAGGCCTTGGAGTTTGTCAGATGTAGCAACTCCACAAAAAGCGGTATATGTCCTGTGTACAGTATAGAGTGCAGTGGTGTCAATGGTTCACTAAATAAATCAGACAGGACTTCCACAACTTTTTGGCGAAGGTCCCAGTCTCCCAAACTATAAAATAAGGCCCTTTTCTCCCTTAGTGTGGCTAATGCCCAGAGGTGCAATTTTCCATCGGTTATTGTATAGGCTCTGTTAAGTTCACTTAGGACCCACAAAGAAGCAACCCAAAAGAACTACCAATTATACAACAAACCCCAAAAAAATCTCTGAGGAGTCCATCAGTAAGTGGTGTCAGAGCGACTCATAGGACTAGGCAATGTACAGCAAGCCATGGTTTATGCCCTGAGAAGTCCATCCAGGATTAGTCAGAGATAAAACCCATAGGAATAGGTAGCAGACAACTAGCTACAGTGTAGGCTCTCAGGGGTTCTAACACAAGAGTGACAGAGATTTAACCGACAGGAATAACAATTTTACTACTCACCATTGTATATTCTCCACCTAAAACAAGAGGGTCACAACCCACAGGAATGAGCATTAAACAAACAGCGTGCAATGACCTCTGAATGGTGTAACTACTATACATAGTATATACTCGAAGGCTTCTATCCAAGAGTAGCAGAGAGCAACCCATAGAAAGGTACATTCTGCAATCCGTTAAGGTAGATGCGCTGAGGAATCCACCAAGCAAGGAGCAACCATAGGACTGAGCACTATACAACCAGCTATGGTATATACTCTGAGGCATCCGTCATGCAGCAACAATTATACAATCAACAAATGTATATGCTTTGAGGCGTTTGTTCAGAAAGGAGTGGCCGGGACCAATCCTTGGCACCTTCCATACCCTTTGCGAGGCTTAATGTGTTTTTCTATTATTCAGTAAGTAGCTATGTATATCTAACACCCTGCCAAGTACCACGCATCAGGCATTAGACTAACGCATTTCAGTGTGGTGGTCCACATCACCGCGCTAAAATGCATTAGTCACGCATATGCCGGGCCATCCGATCTATGAATGTGCGAGGAGGCGCTAGAATAATTAACAACAAAAGCGCTTTGGGCGCTTGTTGTGCGGCTGCCGGTAGTTCCCTAGTCAATTTACTTAGCCACGCTCGGCGCTCATCACTGCTGTTTGCCAAGTCTTAATGGTATACACTGTTTCCCCTGCGGCGAGCTGGAATTAAAAAAAACAAGTCACGCGGATATGGTCTCACAAGTTTAATCTTAAAGGAAGGCGCCGCTGGATCCACGTGGGCTTGGCCCAGCGAGCACTTGCCTTCTTTTCCAGGCAACACTTGATGGCTCAGGCGGCTGGTCAAACCTGGATTCAACCTTTTTTTCCTCACCCTGCCACTACGCTGGACTTATGGTGGTTCAAGTGTAGCTCTATTCACAGGGTGCATGCAGCACAGCAGGGTCTACTACTGTATTTATTTAAATTACTACGCGGTCAGCTTTAACTATAGCGGCCGCACTTATTCACTTATTTAATTTACGCCGCAGTCCGCTTTCAGTTTAGAGGCGTGCTTATTTATTTAATTAATAGATAGCGCGGGCCACTTTTACTTCAGCGGCCCTGCACGTTTCTTAATTAATTTATTTTTACTTTGTGTGAAAGTCCACCATATGCGCTTTCACTTTAATATTGTCCGTGCTTCTTTGTTTAGAGGCTGCTCACTGTAACCTGAATACAATGAGCAGCATCTAAATAAATGGGCGTGGCCAACATTAAAGTGCTCTCGCATTTGCGAGAGTTTGAGCTATTGGCATTAAAAATAACAATGCCTTTTATATATGTGTTTGGTTTAAAACACATAAATAAAAGGCATTGTCATTTACAATGCCAATCGCTTAAACCCTCGCAAAAGCGAGACCTATTGCATTGAAAATGCTTGTTAGAAGGTGGGAAGTTTTAGCCTCATGTCCGCCTCCTGTCTAGACTGAAATATTTCAGCTGTTTTTTATGGTTGCTGTGATGTTAATATGGATGCTTGCAGTGGAGGCTAAATTATCAACATGTGAACTGAGATGACTCATTTATGGCCATACCTATGTTGATTTTTTGGGACTTTAGTGTCGCCAATCTTATAAACATGAGATAAAAATTGGTGATCAGGTGCTATATAAACCAATGTATTTGACTATAGTTTGGAGAGGCTTTGCTAGAGAACTATCAGGCCAGAGGTCCCACTTGTTTGCTGCAAACCAGCCCCATTCTGGGGTTGCTCTGAGGCTCCAAGACTGACGCAGAGAAGTGGGATTTAGCCGGGTATTGCTTATCATTCACTGGAAAGGGCAGTGATAGAAAACAGCTTAACTGAAATTTCTTATCGGAAAGGTATGGTGTGCAAGCCATATTAAGAAATTACATTTATAGGCTTGCTATTTTAGTATAGCGCTTAGAGGTAGCAATAGGGTGTTAGGATGCTAGGAACTTGCTAACCATTGTTTTCGCTGGCCATGTCATGATTGCTGCATTTATTTTTGCATTCTGTGTGGTTCCCATTCATAGTTATGCACTAAACTTGGGTTTTGGAAATAAACATTTTAAAGTTTATCTTCTATTTCTTAGTGCTATTTTGAATATGTTATTTAGTTACAAAATAGAGTTTGGAGTTCACTTGAGTCACTGAATTCATCTAGAAGGACTTCTCATGACCAGAAAACACCACCAGTGTGGTATTGCTTAGTAGGTTATGTACGGGTCACAGTCCAACTGGATTTTCAATTCGTGTTGGTGCATTGAACTAAGTCCTTGCACCCAGAGGTTGGAAATCCAATCCCTGCTGCTCTGGGAGGGGCGCCAGATAGTGACAGTTTGCAACTTGTGCAGCATGCATGAACCTTGTATCAAAACGTTCAAAATTGCCTTTAACAGACCTTTAGCACCGGTGACATCTTGGGATTTGATAGGATTGGAACTGTTTTTCGTGATTATATACAAGGGGCTGTCTTTTGGTGAGATCTCTTTGTCAGTACTAGCGCTTAACTCATTCTTGCAGCTGAAATCTTCTATCTCACTTGTGCCTAAAACAGTCACTAGAGAGATAAGAAGGGCAATTTCTCCACTTATCTTACAATACCTATATTGCATGTCTGGTGGACAGGAGAGAACAGCCAGCACCTTCCCCTTTGTATGGACAGTTTTCTCTCTCTCTCTCTCTCTCTCTCTCTCAGAGAGAGAGAGAGAGAGAGAGAGCTTTGAGCTGGGTAGCCACCACTTTCAATAAAAGGCCAGCTTTTTACACAAGGACAGCCAAACCATGTTCACTTGCATTTGTGGTTGGCGAGAGAGCAAATGCTGCCTTCTTCAGAGAGAGCTGAAATTGGAAGTCCATTGCTGATCTTGACCTCCTGTTTCATTTTATTGTCTTTTTTCTCCCCTAAGCAGACAGACTATGACGTCTCTACCTTATAGTGTATCCTAAAGATGAACAAGAAATTGCAGGACTATGGTCAACAATCTTGGCAAAGTTATATTGGGGGACAATGGTAAATCCAACAATGAGGAAGAGAGATCTTCATTTCTTTCAGATACCGCATTGATGGTATTAGGATCTTGTTTAATGACTGGCATATTAATTTCAGGTGCATCAGGAGACACGTTCTCCTTGGCTAATGCTTGCCCTCTACCCTCATGTACTTTCATACCAACTATAGAAACAATTTCATCATTTTTGGTGTTGAGGATATCTTCGTCTGTGGGTTCCTCTTTGACTGGCTGCATTGTTATGCTTTAATGTAATCCTGCAACAACTTTTTATGTGCTGGGAGATGTTGTGATGTTGCACCAATCTTTTTCACTTACTGGTACTACTCGTTACTTTCCCAACCCTTGCGGGGTTATCAGCATTCTCATAAGTCAGCATTTTGGGTAAAATAGTTGGTTCCGAGCCATAAGCTTTAACAGTGACCCAATCCAGGTATGCTTTCTAGGCATTCTATTATATTTTAATATTTTAAAACACACTGCAGACTGCCAAGGGAAGAGCCTGGGCCATTACACCTTTGCCTCCCATATCTGCCTCATTACTTTCCTATTTTCTTTCTAAAGCCACCAAGAAATACTATAGGTCAAGTTATTAAGCCCTCTTACATCCTTACCCCTGCAAAGTCTTGGGATATTCCGTTTTAGGCTTCTGTCCTTATACTTCTTGCCTGGATCCATCCATTAGTGATGTAGTAAGTTCTCATAAATTATAAAAGAATCACTGTAGAGTAGTAAGGCAATACAGTTTGCAGACCATAAATGCTGAGAAATGTCACAAGCAGACAAGCAATAAACTGTAAGAGATACAGCTTCCTGATCAGATTTCCACAGCTGAATGAAGAAAGGGAGCTGTGCCTTCATCCAATGATGTACACTCAGCCTCCCCCACCTCTTCTGGTCCTTGCCCAGGATTTCAGTGCATGTCATGGCTTTTCATTTCACTGCTGTGAGAAATTGGGTTGTTGGTTGAGGGGGGGGTGAACCTCTACTCAAGAACCAGCCAATATCCTTGTCAGGGTGAACCATAATGAGACATTAAATTAAACTGTGCTTAACCCTCTGACAGATTGGTACAAAAGCAGTCAGGCTTAAAGTGGAGGCAATTTATAAAGTATTTATCCAGCACTTAAACAGTAATAAAGTGACAACACAACATAAGAAAAACCCGACACCAAAACAACAAAAATCCAATCAGTAGAGTTATGAATTTTTAAAGTTTAAAGTGAAAAATAGTGCCTAAAAGATCAAAGCTCCAACCTCGGACATCTAGTTGCTTGACACTGGGGCAAAGTAAAAAGTTATAGCTGACTACGATGGAGTGCAGTTCAGATACATGAAGTGTATTGGTCCCGGTCTCCGCTTACCTTCAGACTATGAAGAAATTTTGAAGAAAAATGTCTGAGAACATAAAATTCAGCGGGGCAAGGGAGATGGTGGTGTACAAGGTAAAGGTGTAGTTGGCGGGGGCTGCTGGATAAAGTCACTGTGAAGATTTTTATGTTCAGACTTAAGGGCATATTTACTAAGGGCTTACGTTTCCCTAGCATGATGCAAGTCATCGCAAGGGAACGCAAGTCCTTAAATGGTATTTACTGAGCCACAGAAAGCTACCTTGCATGGCTCTGCATGGTTTAGTAATTCCAAAGTAATGCAAGGCAGCCCATATTACTGCTTTGTGTTAACTTGCGGCAGGGAGGCATTCCATGGGTGGAGTGGGGAGTGCTCATGCATCCAACTATGTTTTTTGACATAATCCCAGATTTACTAAAGTCAGTAATTGTGAGATTGTACCAAAATGCTGCACCTCTCTGACCAAGGCGTAAGAAGAAGAAATATCTTTATTTCTCCTCATTACTTCCTATTTCCAAGCATGCTGCATCCTGCAACACACGTTGAAAGGATTGTTTTTGTGCAGGAAGGTGTTCCTTAATATCTTAATAGATATGGTGCATTTCTGCTGTCTCCCTGTCACACAAAACAGCACAGCAATTTGTCTTGCTGCATTGCGTTGCGTAAAATATTGGTAAATATAACACTAATGGCCTGATTATGATGGCGGTGGGACCAAACTGAGAGGCTGTCGGTGGCGGTCCCACCAACATCCAGCCCATCAGTCCAACTGCCACATTAGGATGCAGGCGGTCGGAACTTGGCTGTCAGGGGAAGGACCGCCACCTCAGACCGATCCAAGGATCCTGTAGGGGCGGAGGTCGGACTCCGATTCCTACAATGAGGGCTGTGCCTGCGCAGGCACCACCATAGGGATTATGATGCCCCTTTCTGACAGCCTGTTCATGGCAGTCCGACAGCCATGTACAGGCTGTTGTAAAAGGACTTTGGTGGCCCAAACAGGGCTCCCGACCCCCATGGGTCACTGTACAGTGGCCCCGGGAGTACCTGTGGTACCCCTATGCACATCCATGCACTGTGTGCCAGGCTTCACATGGTGCCTGGCACACGGTGTACGGATGAGCACAAAATGCCTTTTTCAACAGCGGCTTGTGCAGCAGCCCTTTTTCTGGGCCGCAGCACAAGCCGCTGTTTAAAAAACATTTTAGGACCGCCTGCACGGCGGTCCAATCGTAATCAGGCAGGTGGGACCACTGACACATTGTCGGATGATCACCTGCCCGAAACGATGGTCGTTGGACGCTCGACGGACCGTCATCCTAATCAGCCCCTTAGTCTCTTTCATGGAAGCTGAAAATCTCCAGTGGGATTAATTTGCAGGCTGTAGCTAATGAGGGATCCACCAGGCAGTAGACCCCTTCTGCGAGGAGCCATTCAACAGGATTTGCTGCTGTGGACCAGAGCTTAGCAAGAGCTGGTGTGAAGCCAGGGCGACTGGTGATGCGCCTTCGGTGGATCCGAGATCAAGTAGGTTCCAGTCTCATCTCAGTTCTCAGGGTGTTTTTGGCAGGAAATCTTTTAAGTCCTAAGTTTTGGATTTGGGCTATCTGGTCACATTTATCACCACTTCCAAGGGCACAGGATTGGAAGGGCACCACTTGGAGGGACAGGACACACTCAGGCTGAGTCCAGGTGCAGGTTAAAGATGGTCGGAGCTTGTTCTGTCCCAGGGGCTCAGATCAGGAGGCTAGCTAACTAGTCCTTGGAGTCACTCTGGAAGTCTTGGCTTCAAGCAGAGAAGTGGGTCTCAAGGAGCTGGGAAGTCCTTGGAGGGCACAGGACAGGCTTCAGGCAGCAGGGCAGTCTTCTTGGTGTAGCAGGGCAGTCCTCTGAAGTAAACAGCAGGCCATAGGCAGCGGGACAGTCCTCTAAGAGTCCCTCCACAGGTCCAGATGTGAACTGAAGAGTGGATCTGAGGTTCCTAATATTATACCTGGTGCCAGCTTTGAAGTAGATGATACTTCCGGAGTTTTCCCCTCCACAGACATGTCTAGAATTCCCCGCCTCCCTGCTCTGTTCCTAAGCTGTCTGCAGTCACAATAGGCTAGTTTAAAGTACTTTGAGGGTGAGCTGAGGCAGTGTCTTTAAAGTGTATGGGGGGCTGTGAACAGCTTGTGCCCGCTTCTTGCCAGGATGGCCCATCCTGTCAACACCCAGTCCCCCTATTGTGTGGCTGTCTGAGAGGAATACACAAAGGCCAGCTGCCAACTACATCTAGTCATGTGACACAGGAAACAGTCTGCAGTCACAAAATAGTTAGGACAGGAAAATGTCAACATTCTGAAACTGGCATTTTCTGAATTGTGACTTAAAATCCCACTTTACTGTTAAAAAGGATTTTAAGTTACAACTCTTTAGACACCAAACATGACATTTCTACCTGCTCCCAAACAAAAGTTATCACTTTTGAAATGCAATAAGGTAACCCCTATGTTATCCTATGGGCGAGGCAGGCCTCACAATAGTGAAAAACAGATTTGTGAGTTTTTCATTACCAGGTCATTCAAAACTTAAAAATGCATGTCCCACTTTTTTTTTTAAATACACTGCACGCTGCTCTATGGGCTGTTTAGGGCCTACCTTAGGGGTGACTTATATGTATTAAAAGGGAGTTTTAGGCCTGGCAAGGGATTTATTTAGCCAGGTCGAATTGACATTTTAAAAGTGCACACAGGCTGCGATGGCAGGCATGGGACATGTTTCAAAGGGATACTTAAATTGGTGGCACAGTAAGTGCTGCAGGCCCAATAGTAGCATTTAATTAATTAGCCCTAGGTTTATAGTATACCACTTTAATAGGGAAGTAAATTAAATGGTCCAATTAGGTGTAAGACAATTGTACCATGTTGTAGGGAGTGAGCACAATCCCTTTAGCACTGGTTAACACTGGTAAAGTACACAGAGCCCTAAGGCCAACAAAAATGAATTCAGCAAAACAGGAGGGAAGAACGCAAAACGTTTGGGGGAAGGCCACCCTAAGGCTGATAGGTCTAACACCTACATCCTCAGATTTACAATGAGGTGGGAAGCGAGGGCTTACCAACCAGAAATTGAGTGGGAGCAGCAAGAGCAGATTGTCCTAGAGCTATGCATCAAATTACATTACAGTGTTACTGTCATAGGCACAAACAATTTTTCTGATGGTAAGTAACAATCACCAGTTTGGCAATATACTTGCCTGTGCTTCAGAGTATGGCAGATTATACAGAGGGTGTGGCTTCAATATAAAAAGCTGCTTATTGTCTTTTGAGAGTCTAATGATTTTTACTTTATTTTTTCCTTTCTATTGGTTAACTATATATGTCAATGCTAGTTTATGGAGTTGTTGTTAGTCATCAAAGTGCACCTCTTGTATGTTCTGGAACAAACAGATGAAGACACCCTGATATCTATAGGTCTTAATCGATCAGTGGTACTTACAGTGGGAGCCTGGTATAATTGTATGATAAGGGGAATTGCTTCATTTATGGTTGTGGTTGCATTATTACTTCAGGTGGCTATCACATTACATCATGATTAGATTCCCTCA
The DNA here is from genome assembly GCA_963921515.1 of Calotriton arnoldi. Taxonomy (NCBI): domain Eukaryota; kingdom Metazoa; phylum Chordata; class Amphibia; order Caudata; family Salamandridae; genus Calotriton; species Calotriton arnoldi. The sequence continues at coordinate 818,974 of CAWUFW010007431.1, forward strand.
TAAGCTTTGGTATTGTAGTTTTCTAATGTGAGGATATGTACTCAGAAAGGCCACTACTTGCTGTTGTTCAGTGCCCTTAGTTGCCACTGCACAATGTAGCTCTACACGATACTCTTGGGTGCTGATCCAGAACCTAAAATAAATTTTTGTATTAACCCCCTTAGTGCTGAGAACGACAAGTTTATGTCCTCGCAATAACTTCCCAGTGCGGAGGATGTTAATTTCTCATCCTTCTGGAGCCGTGGGGGAAACCTTGGATGCTTGCAGCAGAGGCTACCCCAATTAAAGTAATTACTGACGCCTGACTAGGAAATGCTCTGACGTCAGCCCCTGGCCCTCTCTCGCCTTTAGTAGACATCAGCACGCTTTAATTGATCCACCGAATTAAGCAGCTGCCTCAAGACTGTAAGTAATGCAGCCCTTGTCCAGTGGGATACTTCCTCATGGGCACCATTTGTCATGAGAGAGGGACTATTGGAGTAGGGAGAGTCTAAAGGTACCCAGGTTTGTGGATTATGCAGGAGGGAAACAAATAGTCAAAATGAAGCAAAATGTTGTTTTTTGGCAAATAATGGGAAAAAAGTGGAGCACATGAAAGTGTATGGTTTAAAAAAAATATATCATCAACATAAACTTTTCTCTGCTCAGATCACCGACTTCTCAGCTTTCAGGAGCAGGTAGAGTTGTAAGAAAAACAATTACCCCATATTTTACACTTTTCTGAGTGGTAGTTGAATTTTCCTGTTTTTGGTGGTTTTTACCCATGTGTAGTTTGCGGTGACAAAAGGTGTAAACCCGGTGCATGAACCTGGAAAGCTATACATTTCTACAAAGTTCACAAAATTTGGAATTCAGCAAGGGGCCATTTGTGTAGATTGCTTGTGAGTTTCCAAAGAAATGTATATTTGAAATAAAAAACTAATAAAAATAAGTAGGACCAAATAGAAATAGGTGATGTGTTCATCTGTAATGTTTTACACTGATGGCTGTTTTAGAAAAGTAATACACCATTACATTCTGGTGGCAGGTATATACAGTGTTTGTTAGAAGTCCAGAAACATGTGATACACAGAGCCATCAACTGAGCTGCAAATTATAATGATTTTTCATTGCAAATCAACCATGCATCATTTGATATGCTTAACTCTAACAAATTAAAACAGGGAATGAAGGAAACCTATGCATTTTTTAAATGTGCCTAAGAATCTAAGTTTAACAATAGTGGTTGTTTGAAGAAATCTGAATTTGGGGTTACCCATAATATCATGTGATTCAGAGATTTTGGAAAGTGTTTTTGTTGTTTGGCTTTTGTTTTTTCTTGTGCACCAGCTTACATTTGGGAGCCAAGCATGAAGATAAATTCAATTGATAATAATAAATATTCCACTGTTCTGTGTTCCCATCCTTCTCCCACCTGAAACAGTACCATTACTTGTGTGGACCATAGGGATCCTAAAACACAAGAAACATCAATATTTAACTTTTTCAATTCACCCATTCTGGTGATGTGGGTAGCTGTGTTATCAAGCGGTGGTCGGCCCACGCGGGAGCCTACCAAACTCAGACATTTCTGAAAACTACAGGGGAGTCCAAGGTGGGGTGACTTATGTGGATCCCACTACATTTATTTACACAGAATTCCCTGCAAACTCAAAATCACTAATTTTCCTCACCGTTCCAGAATATGCGGTGATTCCCAAAAGGCAAATCCTTCATGTCTCCGTGTTGAAATCTGGGACTTCTCCTCTTGTGGTGATAGGCCAACAGCATAAGTCGAATATCCTTTTCATTGGGAGAAACGTGGGAAAGCTAGGTGGTGGTCAAAATAGTGTCAATCCCCTCTGATTCTGGAACTTTCCTTCACAGATATTGGAGGAAAATCTGTGATTTTAGCCAAAGGTTGACATTTGGAGTGCAATATGGAAGAAAACATGCATGAGTCTATGCAAAGCATACCACCCAATACTCCTATGCATGTCTACTTTTTGGGGTTTTGAATTTCCTTGGGTGCCGTCCAACTCCAGTCACATCCAATCTGAATTCACCAATGACTGTCTTTGGATTCAGTGTCAAACCTTTCCTCGAACATAAAGAAAGCACATATCACATGCCAGTATACTCATAGTTGGGATTTGTGTGAGAAGGATGAATGGTGCAAATTTCCTCATTGCCAGGCAACATGAGACTTACCTCACCGATACCAAAATTATAGTATTGGTGTACACTTGATCCATTTCCCTAGTTTATTGTTGTGGGTTGCTTTATTCTCTTGACTAAGGAATAGAAATTGTGTAGGAAGGTAGACCCCCTCCCATGTAGCCAGACATCCTTCATTCCTCATCAGATCCTCCCAACTAGCATTGGGGAACGTCCGTTTGTGCTGTCTGGTTTTTGTATAGCGCATTTGTATAGCTGCTGGCCTGCGATCCCCAGGCAGGAATCCACTACTAACCTTCAAGGGGTTGTTTTTTGGAGGGTGTTGGAACCCCTGTCATGGAGCCTGACTCCCCCCCCCCATGGGGGCTATGATAAATGTAACATTTTTCTTTCCCTGGTGGTGCCGATTAGTCCCCGTAGCTGTCCTCAATCACTCCGTATGAAAGGAAAATAATTGAAAGGCATTTTGTTTCTTTGTATTTCTGCCCAGTGCTTTGTGTCGCCACCAGGTAAAAATGTAGGCATGAAAGACACCATTGTAAGGGGGAGAGCCTCCCCATTTAAATGGTGCCCCTTTCCTATGGATTCCCGCTTAGGGATGCAAAGAGTGAGCTCCTGATCCCTGAGCAGAAATCATGCTCTAGCCACCAGCGATTTGCTTTTTTGCCCTCTGACGCAATTCAACAATCTCATAATATGGTGGCTGACATTTCCTTTTCATGGAGGGAAGGCAATTGAGGAGGTGAAGAGGGGCCCGGTTGGGACTCCTTAGAAAAAGAAAATATAAAATGAATAATAATTTGCCCCCTAATGGCACAGTGGTCGGCCCCTGTGCCTGTGAAGGGGGGGGGGGGTGACTTCCCTGCAAATTATCAGTAATTTAGACTGGTTATCTTTAGAATCCCCAGCATATGGGAAACAAGCATTGGTAAATACATTTGGTTTTGCATATGTGAATATTAATAACCTTTTTTTGTTGTAAGTTGTAGCTTGCTGAGTAGTTGTACAGTATAAGTTACAGAAAGTCTGTTAAATTGTTATGACTTGTTTATGTACAAAAAGGCAATATATTGTCTGGTACTAGTGGTATGGTGTGGGTAAGTACTGGCAAAATGTTGAAAAATGAATTGAAAGAGGAAAATAATAGAATTAATTGATGTAATACCAATATTATGTGTTTAGAGGAGCTCTGACAACTTTTTGGCCAGGTGCCACTGCACCTGCCTCACCATTTAAATCATGCCCCTAGTGCCTGCAAGATAACTGCATTTGTGACTTCCTGTTAAGTTTTAAAATATAGCTTTCTTTCTTTTATTAACTTTATCCAGCGGAAAAAAATATAGCAATATTTGGTGTTTAGAGGAGTTATAACAACTTTTGGCCCCGGTACCACTGGTGAGCCCGTAGCAGCAATGTTTTTGGCTAGGAAAACAATAAGGCAAGGTGCATTCAGGATCCAGGTGTGCTGCAATTTATCGGGCCCGTCTGTGTTGTTCATTATTTATGTTCACTTTCAACACGTTGCTGGAACAGAGACCACGTGGTCTAGGGCAACCAATTACATTTAAGAGGTTGGGCTCCGGATTGAACAGGGCGGCGTGGTGTGACCGTAAACGCTCAGATCATCAGTGTTGTGTGATGATTTGTCATTTTATGACAGAGTGAGTCAATTACATTTTAATTTGTCAGAGGTAGAAGGCTGCGGACCAAACCCAATTTTAGCTCAGTGGAATGCTGTTATTAATTATGCAGCTGAGGTTTGCTCTGGCATTAGTGCGCCTTGTTGCAGGTGATCCCTGGGAAAGGAGACTTGCAAGTTACAACCAGTTAGTGGCCTGGCTCAGGCATAAGTCTTTCCTAAATTTATATGGGCTGTAGGGTCGATATGGACCCTGGTGAAAATAAAGGTTTATTAAACTACTTTATTACTAGCATCACCCGTCTCTGTACAGAGATACATTAAAGTCCTAACATGTGGATGTCTTAATCCCACAACACTTCCCAGATTGTCAAACTTATTGCTCCCTGAAAAGAGCTACTCTGTCCAAGACTGAAGTGAAATGATGTGATACAGGGGTGTGGCTCTAACACAGACATACAGTATTTAAGAAGGACACAGAGCAGACACGACTGCTGCATCAGGCATGACGTGACCTGGATTCTGAGCAGTACTGTGGCCTATTATGTTCCAGGCCCGGTTCTAGCAGGTGGGCCGGGTGGGCCAGGCCCACCCAAACAAGAACCTTGGCCCTCGCAGTGATGGCATGAAGGCCAATAGAAAATGGCCACTTTAATTTAAAACGTTCCTCTGAACGTTGTTTTTCTTCCTGTTCCTCGAATTGCGTGATTGGGCCTGGGGTCTCTCTCACAGGCACCCCCAATAACGCATCTCCTTTTAGAAAGGTGGGCTGTGTCCCCGCCCACTCGTGCAGGCACAATAGGGGCATGGCGAAGTGGACAAATCCTTTCTTTGGCATCCGGTAACCTTTGCCTACTGTCGTGCTGCATGGATATTTCCTTTTCTATTCAGCTCAGGAGAAAAGAGGGTTGTTTATCCTGATTCACCTTTCTTGGCCTCTGCAGCTGCTTATCAGATAGGGCTGTGACACAGAGGTCGAGGAACCAAGCAGGTAAGAGAATGTGTGGCTATTTGTTCTTATTTTTAAAATCAGCGAAGGCCCACAGGACACATACTTCCTGTAAGCTTCATTTAAACAGTTTTTACCATTATCATGGTCGACTCTGCCACCAATGCACAACAACAATAAAAAATGTCCAGCTAACTGGTGATTTATGATCCTGCTGGAGAGCAATTATTTGTCTATTGGTAGTTTTTAAATGCAGATAAACTGTATTTTATGTAGATAGCTCACTGGGTTACTGCCTTTGTCACAGAGATCCTTGTGTTACTTGCAGTTCAGAAGTTACAATCCTAAAATAGGACAGTGACCTCTGAACTGACATCAAAGAGCTGCATACAAACCTGAATGGTAGGGTTAGAACTTCGCTTTTTTTTGTGTTGTTTTATAGTTAGAACTTCCCCAGTCTTTCCTTATTCTAATGTTGCTAAAAAGAGTTTGTTTGGGCAGATATACATTTCTATCAGTAAAGCCAACCCCCAACCACTGGAGTACTCTTTAAATCCTGAGTTTGTGCTTCTACAGACCAAACCCACTTAAAATATACTGCCCACCCGCATGGATGACATGTGATACCTACACCTTGAAATCCTCATTAGCTTATGTGACATTCCCTGTAGACTGATTTACATACTTCTATGATTCATTGTCTCTGTATAATGTGTGTGCGATGTAAAGTACTGTGACACCCTACACTGATATGAGTAGCGCTATACAATAAATGCCTATGAGAGAGGGGCTATGGAGCGATGAGGGGCATCGTTGGAGGGTGGTAATGAGGGAATCTGAGGAGGAGGTCATGGGATGGAGGGGGGGGAGCTACGGAAAGATTATGGGCACTGGTGGAGGGTGGTAGTGAGGGAGTCTGAGGAGGAGGTCATGAGGGGGAGAGGCTACGGAGAGATGAAGGGCACTGTTGGAGGGTGGCAGTAAAGGTATCTATGGAGAAAAAGGTCATTGGTGGGGCACCAAAAAAGACTTTCGCACCAGTGCTAAAGCCGGCCCTGTCATGGCCTTTCTGTTTTTGTTTATTTAATACGCAGTTGGGTCATTAGGGAAACTGTGGCACATAGTTTAAAGTGCGTGCTAATTATATTTACTTCTATATTCAATGTTTCAAGTTTGAAGGTGATTTTACTAATGATTTTTACCCGGAATAATGAAAGTGGAGCCGGATGTGGGCTGATATGGGATTGGGACCCAAGATTAGCTGTGAGATAAGGTGCATTGGAGAGGGGTGGTAGAAAAGTGGATAATCAAGCCTGTAAGGTAGTGTGCTGCAGAGTCCAGGGTCAGTTGGAGGTAGTAATGAGGAAGGATTCTCCCTGAAGGCTCGCACAGATCGAGCCTGTTGGACTTGGCCCTTTTTGAAGGGTCATCCCAGAACTTTTTTGCCTTCCTCCTGTATTTTCTCTGACCTGTTGTTGTTGGTTTTATGATTCTGGGCACTTTATCACTGCTGATCAGTGCTAAAGTGCATGTGCTCTCTCTTGTAAACTTGGTAAGATTGGTCTACACCTGTTTGGCATATTTAATTTACCTATTAATCCATTGTACAGTGGTAACCAATATACCCAGGGCCAGTAAATTAAATGCTACTGGTGGGCTTGCAGCGCTGCTTGCGCCACCCACCTAAGTAGCCTTTCAAACCTGTCTCATGCCTCTGTCCCTGCAGGGCCTGCGAGCACAGTTTACTGCTGCTGTGACGTGGCATATAAAGTGGTTGCTATGTCTGCAACTCCCCTTTTACTATATATCAGTCACCCCTTAGGTAGACCCTAGCTGCCCTATGGGAAGGGTGCAGTGTAGGTAAAAGGTAGAGCAATGCCTTTAACTGTGTGGCATGTCCTGGTAGTGACAAACAGCCTATTTCGTTTCTTACTGCTGTGAGGCTGCCCTCTCATCGGTTTGCATTGGGGATTACCTGATATGTACTTCAGTGGTAATTCCTGACATGAGAGGGTAGCGTGACCAAGTTTGGTATGTTTGGAATAGTAGTGATAAATCCTGCTTATTGGTGAAAGCGGATTTATTATTACTATTTTAGAAATGCCACTTTTAGAAGTGGCCATTTCTGTGTGCTGATGTGTCTTTGTGCCCTGCCTGGATGTGTATTGACCGTCTGGTTCTGACTGACAGGGGAGAGAAGATGTGCATTCACTCCAGCCAGTCCCTGGGGGGTTGAGGTGTGTCCTGCCCGGCCTGGGTGACTCAGCGCTAGGCTGAATAGACATTGGCTGAATTTAGAATAGCGGGAGGAGTTTTCCCTTGCACCTGAATAGGCCTGGTCTGCATTTGTAGTGGTGGGAGGAGTTACAGCAGCACCTGAATAGGGCTGTGCCTGCCTTCTACAATGCTGGCTCCGCCCCCCTGTGGTGTGTCTGGGGCCAAGGCTTACACTGTGAATGTGGGGTGTTGTGCACTTGTAATTGTATTTTAAAGTGCCCCCAGAACAAAGACATTTGGACTATAAGTAAAGGGGCTGTTACCCCATGTAAAGGAGGGAAGACACTGCATGGGACGTGTGACCAGCAGGCTGCTGGACTGCCAGGAGGAACCGCCTTGGGACTGAACTATTCTGGGTGGCTAATCTACTGCCTATTGGGCTCAGAGAAGGACTACCACTTGGTTCTGACACCCTTGTACTGGCCTGCCTGGCTGCACCCTGCTAGCATGTCCCCAGTGCTCTCCCAGGAGTGCTGCTGTGCCCCTGGCCTGGGCAGACTCAAGCGCTTTGTTTCTTTGGGCTCTTGGCCCTGAACCTGGGCTTGGGGCGCGCTGGGCTTTATGTGCCTGAGCCCTAGGTGTGGGCTCATACTGCCATGGAGCGCTACGTTGTTCTGCGCTCAGAGGCGCTGTGCCTACCCAACAGAGGCGCGTGGTGGGGGCTGGATTTGTTGACAGAGACCAAGACGTAGGCTTACTCTCTAACGTGCGGCAGGAGATGCCACAGATCCAAAGCCGGGGCAGGATCCTACCCCACGTTCTTGGGCTGGAAGGAGGCCTGCTCTCTACCCTCAACGAAGCTGGGAGAAGGAGTTGCGGCTCGCTGCCGCCCAGCAGGAAGCCCCCTAGCTGCTGCAAGCCAGGCAGAAGTAGCAAGCCGCGTGGCTGAGCCTGGTTGTGGGCGGGACCAAGAGGGACCGCGTCCCTGACGGTAAGCGGGGGAGAGAAGTTATGAAGAGGGGGAGTCAATGGAGATTTCGCTCCGTGTGCGGCTGGCCGTGATTTCCCTTTTCTGACCGAGCCAGGAGGCGCAACAAGAAAGGCTGTCATGGTTCCGCCGCTGCACCGCATAGTCGTGGGTAGCAGCCTCCGTGGAATTCTGCAGGTGGGGTCTAGAGGGGGGCTCCCGTGCCCGCCTCCTGCGTGTGCTGCATTTGTTTCCCTGAGGTTTTAGCAGTTGCTCTGCACGATTGCAGGCAGCTGCCTTTGCTGTGGAGTACTGGTGAGACGGGGGCGGCGAAGTCTCTCCGCAATGCTGTGTGCCCCCCTCACTGTGGTGTCTGCATACTTGGGAACACCGGATCTCGGTGTTATGATGGGCGAGACCTCGACGGAGGTCCCCAGTCCTGGAGGAGGAGGGAACCTCCACTACATTACCACTTTTCCCATAAAAGAGGCCCGGAGGCTTTTGTGCTCCACGTTGTGTGGAGGATTGCTGCATAACGGGCAATGTGGATGTGTTGTACAGGTACATTGCCTGTTGCGATATTGTTGCTCCTAACTTGCAATTGGCAGGAACAGGCACCTATCTGTTCAGTAATGATGGTTATGCCTAACATGTTGTGCTAAGTGCAATCCTGCCAGTAGTTACTGGTGACCCTAACTGTAATGTTTATGACAGTGGCCCGATTGGCCATTGCTTTATGTAATCCCTGTGAATTCATGACAAGTGCCTAGTAGCACAGTAATATATGTGATTTTGTTATAAAATGTGTTATTATGGATAATACAAAGAATATTTTTATATAACCTTGTGTGGAGTTTCTTTTTTGGTGTGCCTAGTGTGGCACTGCTGTGTGAGTGTGTTGTGCAAACGCTTTACACATTGCCTCTGGGATAAGCCTGACTGCTCTACCAAGCTACCAAGGGGGTGAGCAGGGGTTATCTTCAGTGTGTAACTCCCTTGACCTGACTAGAGTGGTGGGTTCTGCCTGGCTTAGGTGCATACATTAGCCAACCAGAAACTCCATTTCTAACAGAGCCCGAGTAGTGTCACTTGCCTCATACTTCCACCTCAGAAACCTCCTCTTCCCATCAAAGGGACATTACATGGAAAAAAACACTTTTTGATATTGATAACAGTTAGAAAGAGATTCGGAAAAGAGTGTGTTTTACTGGGCCTTGTAAGACTAAGAGAAGACAAAGGAGGGCCCTGAAGCAGGCCTGGCTAGACATATAAGCGACAAATCGGGCCCACAGTGGCCCACCCGAATTCACCCTTGGCCCACCCAAATAAAAATTCCTGGAGCCGGGCCTGTTATGTTCACTACTGTCGAGGTGCACAACCCTGAGTTCTGATAACTCCTGTGTGCTACCGCTTCATTTAGTGAGAACGCATAAGCAAAGGTTGATGCACTGGAGTAGAATTTGCGTTAACGCGAGGAACTCTACAAAAGGACAGAAAAATGTGTGAGAGGAAAGCAGAGGATCGTCAGCCCTGGAAGCAGCATGAAGTAATGAGTATGCCTTATCAGTCTCTATGAAATTAGTTCCTGAAATGATAGAAAATGTAAAGTACAAGTAGGCCCCATGAAGAACAAGATAGGGGACTTTAGCTTTAGGTTTGCAACAATAAAGCAAGTTGGGAACAAACATGAGCAGATATCATAAAAGGGGAACAAACGTGAGCAAGCGTGAGCACAGATGATAAGCACAGAACCAGCCATTAAAAGTGAGCTGGTTGAGTGGCAGTTCGTTTCTTTGGCTCACGGTAGCCGGTGCTCGTGCTGTGGTGAACACACTGGGGGCAGGCGTATAAGGCAGTTTGCACGCCCTGTGGAAGACGCAATCCTGAAGCTGTGCAGCATCTAAAAGAGCGCGCGTCACAATCTCCTAGAGTCTAGAGCGCAAGCTCCAACGCGTGGAGATTTCAGCAAAGAGCATGCACGTCACAATCACATGGCAGTCTAGAGCTTAAGCTCCAACACGGCGGAGATTTTGGTGGCCATTGTGGAAGGAATCCAGTGCTTGTCCGCGCGTATAGCATTGACAGACTCTGTGAACAGCTGAGTGTTGGTGGACAGTTGGAATTCCTGCTTGCTCACTTGAAAGCTTGTATCCTAACGGTGATTCTCCCACCTAATTGCGGCCACTGTTATTAGCTGTTTACTGATTATAGCTGTGTTCCTGTAATTTGTCCACACTGCGGGTCTTTACAGGGGGCGTTGACGTGAGCTGGGGAAAATAAATGCAAATGAAACAAACAGAGCTGGTTTAGAGCGCGGCTAGAATTAAACAGAAATGCCAGCACTTTAAAAATAAAAAGCACTGGGCAAGCAAAACCTTAAAAATATGGTGGTACAAAAGGGAATGGGAACAGTACTTCGGCAACGGGAAACTGATAAGAGAGGCAGACGAGGACCAAGCATTGGTAAATGCAGTAAAATATGGTACTGCCAATAGAAATGAAGGAAAAGTAAGTGGCAAACACAGGAATCAATGAAAAGCAAGGAAAGTAAGGAGGCGGGATGTAAGTCCCTTTTAAGATTTATATTATATTAAAAACAATAGATTTCACAAGCACAGCTCAAGTGCTGTGCAGGCGAAACCTAAAAAAGATGCCAGTTTGTACTGGATAAATTTTGTGGAAAAAAAGCTGTGAAAGCTTAACCATGAACTGTCAAAAGACCAAAAAGGGGCTCAGAATTAGAGGAGGATACCCCTGCAAGATTGCAAGATTACTAATAGTTGAGACAAAATCATATGATTGATCATACCCTTAGTTTGCTATCCGTATGAGTCTCCCTGAGGGAGAGCATATCCAGATGTGTTTCCCTAACTGTGTGCTAAAGTGAGTCAATCCACACCTAACCAACGCCCAGATTAAAAGACTCAGGGTCTCCTGGGGGGGCGTGGCTAGCGCCCAAGGAAGATGGCGGCTCTCCCGTGACTCGCCTGAGGTGACGGGACGGTCCACTGGCTTTTCTCCTGCTAGTTGCGGTGAAAGAAGCACCAAAATGAAGCAGCGTGGGTCGGAACTCTGACGCTGCAAGGTGAACTGCTTTTCATCTGCATGGTAACGTGCATCGTCTTTATTTTCTTTAATGCGCTCTCTGTGGATTTTTAAGCAGCCGCCATTTTGAATCTGCCCGAGCGCTGACGAGAGAGGTCTGCGTTGCGCACTTCGTCCTCCACAGCTGACACTGTTTCTCTGTCATCCGAAAGCAAGCCAATTGAAGGTCGACTTTTTCGCGCTAAAAGGCAAGAGACTTTCCTTCATCTGTTTTCAAAGCGCATTATTCCTCCACATTTATTTACTGCATGGCCCTCATATAAATGGAGCGCACCAACTTACTTCTCCATGCGCACTGAGAAAAAGGGCTTCCTTACGCACTTCGCGCTTCAAGGCATGCAAAGCGTTATTACAGACAGAGAATAAATTATCAGCAATTTCACGTGAGCAATGAAAAGTGAGTTTATCTTGGCTCTATCTCACTATATAACAACCCTCCTATATCCCTCATTATATCAACAGCAATCATAACAGTGCTCAAATGACTGAAGGTGATAGATACATTACAAACATCCTTGAATGACGCGTTATCTGTCAATTCATGCGCTTTCAACGCGCGCTGTTTTTCTTTCAAAACCTACACTGCATTATTGGAGGTAGAGCACTAAACCAAGAACTATCGCGACTTGAAAGCTAAGAAATGAAGTGAATCTCGACCTCCCTCTAACACGAAGCGCACCCTTTATACCTCTCTATTTCTCAATCTGTTGGTTGCAGTGTCATAACAGAACTTTCCTTTTCTTTATGTATTCTCTTATTGCTCTATATCTATTATCTAGCTTCTAGGATATGACATTTTGATTTTGCATATTATGATACATGCTGCATTATACGCAAGCCTATGCTAAACGTTGAAATGTAATATATCAAATGATTTCTGGTAAGGAGTGACTTGTTTTTCACACATTATCTCACTTCTTACTAAGCTTTATATCTCGCTCCAAGCTTTTATGCTAATTCTGTAATATAGCAACTTGCAACGTATCAAATATGCACATCTCCTAATACAGCGTATTCTTCAACTATTATTATTGGAACTAGTTATTTAGGTACATTTTGTAGATTCATATTGCCTCCTGTTTAAGGGCTTTGACTCTTCTCCGTGTATGGGCAGGTTAAAAAGGATATCTCCACCACAAATCTCTCCGACTCGTAGATTTATTGTCCGCTCAAAGTCACGTACGAACTCTATTCAAATGGAGAACTCCCTATCACCAACGCTCAAAACACCTGCTACTTCAGTTATGGCTAATGGTTCCTCTACTCTAAACAAAGCAACGACTAAGCGTCTTAAAAAGGATCCCCCTTCTCCATCAAAGCAATCCTCGTCTGTTTCCATGGATCTTCTTCTAGAGGAAATCCGAGCCTTAAGACCATTTGTCGGGGAGACAAATTCCAAGATACAAATCCTAACAGATGGCTGGGAAAAATTGGAAGAAAGAGTCACTAAAGTTGAACACAATGTTGATAATCTCAGTGCATCACTCTCTAAAGTGGATGTTCTTCACTCTCAGATTACATCTCTGCAAAAACAAGTTGATAACCTCGAAAATAGAAACAGGCGCAACAACCTTCGTATTTATGGATTATCGGAAGGCGCAGAAGGGTCAGATCCTATCTCCTGTTTTCAAAAACTCTTATCGACACTACTAAATCTACCAGAGGACACCACTCTTAATATACAACGTGCTCATAGACTGGGTCCACTGCATTCACCATCATCAAGTACAAAAAGACCAAGAGGTGTCATATTATATTTTCTAGAATATACAGATCTCCTCAAGGTATTATCAGCAGCTAAACTCCTGAAACGTATTTCACTCTCAGGCCATCAATTGTTCTTTTCACAGGACTATGCTAAATCCACAGCGAATAGACGTAAGGAGTTCCTTGCTATGCGGCCAGCATTACTTTCTATAGGAGCACGTTTTGGATTGTTTCACCCCTGTTTATTCAAGGTCACTCTTAACAACAACACCATGACCTATGAAGATCCAACAAAACTGAAGAGTTTCTTAAACCCACAATGCCCAGAGCGGATGGACATCTCCAGTACTCGTTTTAAATAACTCTTCTTTCATGGAACACTTAAACAGGACCTAGATTTTCAATTTGTTGTTCTACTTGTAGAAGCACTGAATGGTTTCTGCCACGGTTTGCTGTTTTGTTTGCTTTCATCAAATGTCTTTTTCATTCAAGGATATAACCCTGTAACATTTGTTCTCAAGATATGAAACGTCATTTTCTATCTAGATTATATTAACCACTTTTTTCTTTCCACACAGGTTCCAGTCTTATGTGCCTGGTCTGTTTTCGTCTTGTATGTTGTCTATATCCCGGGATTTCCCCCGCCTTACCTCTTGGAGTCGGGTACGTCATCGTTCCGTGTGGCCGTCCCCCCCAATCATCTTCCCATTGTTTTGACTTGTATGTAAGTATGATCCTTCTTCTTTTACTATCCTTTACAGTTTTCATCTCTTCTATTATATCTCCTCTTCTTTCTCTTTATCATACATGTTTCTCTCCCCTGTCTCTTTTTCCAACCTTGTTCCTCTCCTTTCCTTCTTATTGCTCTTCTCTCAAACTGATTGTTCTATTTCTCGTCTTCGTACTTATTATAAAATCCATTCACATGACCTTTACAGTTCTACTTTTTACGTTTATTACATGCTTCATATGTTATTCATATATTTACCGAATGTTTCTCATAATGTTATATCTCGTATTTACTATATGTCTTCCATTTGGAAATTTATATGCTGTTTCTGGTTCAGCTGAATTTTCATCTTATTTGGTTTATACACGTTCCTAAAAATTGTCACTTGGAATGTCAGAGGTTTAAATTCCCCTATTAAAAGGCAACGAGTTCTTTCCCACTTGGCTAAAATGGATGCTAACATAGCTCTAATACAGGAATCACATCTCACTGAAAGCGAATCATTAAAACTGAAGAGGAATTGGGTGGGTCATGTCTTTTTCTCACCGGGAGATGGCAAAAGAAATGGTGTCATAACTAAGCCTGGGCGTAGTTCGCGAAGTAGCGCTACGCGAAGCTACGCAAAGTGCAGTTCGCACTACGCGAGCTACGCGTAGCACTACGCGAACTGCGTAGTGCACTGTTCGCAATGATTGCACAGTGCCGGATGCTTGTCCGCACTGTGCAATCATTGAAAACGGCATCTTGCACAGTGCGAGCTGTCTTTTACTGCCGCTCGAGTAGATTTTTACTCGAGCGGCAGCTTTCTCAACGCGGACTGGTAGTTTCTCACCGCGAGCGGTCGCGAGCATACGCGACCACTCGCAATGAGAAACCTGACCTCCCCGCGTTGAGAATCTCGCCGGGATGTCATTTTGCTTGCTCGCGGTCGCCAACTTGACGTTGAGGACCGCGAGCAAGCAAAAAATGACCGCTACGCTACGCTACGCTACGCGTGTTTGCACTGTGCTACGTGCAATTCACGTTGTGCGAAGTAGCGCAAACTTCGCAAACTACGCGAGCGTAGCGTAGTGCTTTGCCCAGGGTTAGTCATAACCTTATGTCATAAAGCGCTAAATGTTAAACTCATTTCACAGGAATGAGACAACGAAGGTAGATGGTTACTTACTAATCTCTTGATAGGGAAAACTCCCATATCCATATTTAACATATATGCCCCTACCATTGGAGATGCCTCCTTTTGGACCCACTTATCTCAATTACTCTTACAACACCCCACAGACAATCTCATTTTTGCAGGCGATTGCAACCAAGTAGTTGATTGGAACTCTAAAGTTTCCTTCATCCCAAACAAGTCGCACAAAGCCTTCCTACGAACCATAGAACAGAGAAATCTGGCTGACGCCTGGAGACTTTGCAACCCGTCTTTGAGAGAATATTCCTTTTTTTCTCCACCACATCAGACACAATCCAGAATTGATCATATTTTCATTACACGCAATATATCCCAATCTTTGCTCTTGGCAGATATAGGACCCATCCTCATCTCTGATCACGCTCCTGTCATAATTCATTTAGATATCCTCCAACAACATACATCCCCTAAGAAATGGCGTTTTAACAACTCCTTACTTCTTGACCCTAATTTTAAAGCCTCTTTCACCACTTTTATCCACAAATTTTTTCAAACTAATCAGACTGACAATCTTTCTTTCAGCACAGTATGGGACGCTTTTAAAGCCACTTCCCGAGATTTTATTATTAGATATTCATCAAATAAACGTAAATCTTGTAAATTAATCCACAATACACTTCTTACCAAAATTAAAACATTAGAACATACCTTCTACACTTCTAAAACAAAAACCAGTCTTGAAGATCTTCTAAATGCAAAGATTGCTTTTAATAAATCTTCAACTGAGAGTGCCTCTTTATTTTTATTAAAGCCAAGTGCGAAATACTACGGTGGCCAAAATAAATCAGGCAAATTATTAGCTAATTATCTTAAGATTAAGCAAAACAGACTTCACATTGATTCCATTATAGCTGACAATAATACTCCAAAACATAAGGATTCCGAGATTCTTCAGGAATTTGTACATTTCTATGAATCTCTCTATACACCAGAAAACATACCTTCGGATACAGCTATATCTCAATATTTTTCCAATATTCAGAAACAAGATAACCCGTTTTCTAGTTTAGCCACTTTGGAGTCTGATATTACGCAAGATGAATTACTAGCTGCACTCAAGACCCTCAAAAAAGATAAGGCTCCAGGTCCTGACGGATTCACAGTTGAATTTTTCTTATATTTTGCCCAACTGCTTATCCCATATTTACACACTCTCATTTCTTCTTTCACCTCTTCTTGCGGTTCATCAGGCTCATTTTTAGAAGCATTGATATGTTTAATACCAAAGGATGGCAAGGACTCCAGATACTGCAAAAATTATAGACCCATTTCGTTAGTTAACGTGGATTATAAAATCTTTTCAAAAGCATTAGCTATGCGATTGGAACCGCATCTTCCTTTACTGCTTGGTAAGGAGCAATCAGGTTTTGTTAAAGGTCGTAACATTACAGACAACACGAGATTATTCTTCAACATTCTATCTAAGATGTCTCACCACTCAGACTCACTAGCCGCAATTGCTCTTGATGCGGAGAAAGCCTTCGATAGAGTCTCATGGCCATTTATCTTTCATGCCCTTAAATGGTTTGGTTTTGGCCCAAAAATTATTTCCTTAATCGCCTTACTCTATTCAGAACCCAAGGCAGCCATTTCATCCAATGGTCTTGTATCTCCTTACTTTACTCTTCACAGAGGTGTTCGTCAAGTGTGCCCTTTATCCCTTTTCTTTTTAATTTAGCGTTGGAACCTTTTCTTTCCCGAATAAGACAGAATCACTCTATTACTAGTTTTACATCTGAATCCCAACATATCAAATTAGCAGCCTATGCAGATGATGTATTGGTCTTCCTTTCTCAACCACAATCCTCACTCCCTGCATTCTTACAGGAAGTTGAAGCTTATGGCTTAGTATCGGGGTATAAATTAAATACTGACAAATGTGAGATTATGCCTTTAACCAAATACACGTTTAAAGAAGACTTTCAGGCCTCCAAGTTTACATGGAATTCCAAACATATAAAATATATTGGACTTTGGTTTTCTCCCTCCATTATCACGTCTATATCTCTTAATCTGGATAAATATATAGATAAATTAAAAACTCTCACGGCAAGATGGCACCCGCTTCATCTCTCTTGGTGGGGTCGCTTAGACACCATCAAAATGATGCTCACCCCTATAGTCCTTTATATTATTTCTAACATACCGCTGCCTATATCAGCCAAATACTTTCAAAAGATTAATTCCATACTCACAACACCCCTATGGAATAAAAAAAAACACGGATAGCATTACAAAAATGAATGCGACCAAAATCAGAAGGAGGCGTTAATTTTCCTCATTTCTCTAGTTATCACAAAGCATTTCAACTAAAACATCTATCGCATTGGCTCTCTGACCAATCACCAAACAGCCCACTATGGGTTGACCTTGAAGCCTCATTTATAGCACCCTTCTCATTTCAAGAATATCTTTCTTTCACCCGTAAGCCGCAAAAAAACTACACACCAGTAATTAAACATTTGTGTAAATTATTACAGACACTCTTTCTTTACTTCCCCATAACCTCAACACTTTTTTTAATTCCACAATTTGGAATAACAAACTTGTATTAATTAAAAACAAACCTATATATTGGAAACTATGGAGAAGTAGAGGCTTAATTTGGGTACATCAACTATATGACAAAGGCATACCCCTTCAATTTACGCAAGTACAGGATCTGTATCACCTTCCGAATTCTTTCAAACATAAGTTTATGACCTTACAAACTGCGATCTCAAACACATATGGTCAGTTTTCACAATCATCCTCCCCTTCCTCCCTATCTCCTGATATTTGGAATAGTTTTCTACGTGTACACCCCAAGGATTCTTCTATTTACTCTCGCCTAACACAATCTACTATAAACAGAGATAAATCTAAAATAGAACTTTCTTGGGAAACGGATCTAGATGTTGATTGGCCTATCTCCCTATGGAATAAAATATGGTCCAAGTTAAGGAAATCTTCCAGAGCGGCGAGCACCACTCAAACAATTTTTTTCATCTACAACAGACTTTTATTACACCTGCACAACTGCACAGAATTCACGCTAGCTCTCCCAGTACATGTTGGACTTGCTCTCATGACATTGCCGACTTAAAACACATGCTATTTACATGCTCATATGTTTTTAAGTTTTGGGAACAGGTTTGGGCTCAAATTAACACTATTTTTGGCACCACAATTCCCTTATCTTTTGTCAACATTATTTTAGGCAGCCTATCACCTGATTGGCAGATAAATCCCTCACAATTGCAGATCATCGATTTATTATTAGCAGTTGCCTTCCAACAGATAATAAAGAATTGGAAAGACACCTCCAAACTGTCTTATCTTGCCTGGTGGTACGCTATTTGCCATAATCACAGACTGGATACGACTCTTGTTTATCCAAATTCGCTTGCCACTAAACGATTACACTTATGGTCTCCTATCACACAATTCTTAGATAATAGTGCGAAAAATCCTTTCTTCCCCAACCTACATTACAAGAAGTTGCTAAGCCTCCTTGACTTCCTTTACCTTGTATTAATATTGTTTAATATCCCTTTTGACAATGTATATACGATAACATATTCAAATTACATTGTGTTTTCTTTTTTATCCTATGCTAAGTTTAACATGAACCAGACCTTCTTTACCTTTAGTTTTGCATATTATCCAATGAGCTCTTCTTTTCAATTTCAATGCAACTATGTATCAGCAATATTCTTTATCTATTTATTTATTTTTAGTCTTTTTCTTCAATTGATTATTTGTACGATGTATTGTTGATTAACTGTTACTCTTAAATAAACTTACTTTTGAAACTTAAAAATAAAGACTCAGGGCCTCCTACCATCACTTTTGCGCTGCCGGAAAGTCACTTTTTTGACATTCCGGTGGCGCAATGTGCCACCGGCATATTTATAAGGCCACGTAAAGCCATGTTACATGGCTTTTCATGGCCTTTAAATATGTGCCCCGCTCACGCTGAAAACTGCATGAAAGGGGCGTTCCATTTGTGTTGCTGGGGGCGTTCCCAGTAACATCCATGGCTTTTTGACACTGCCTCAGATTTACGAGTAATCATAAGTCTGAGGAAGTGCCAAATACGTAAGGGAGGCACAACTAGGAGAAATATCTTTATTTCTCCTCGTTTTTCCTCTTTCTATGTGTGCTGCATTCTGCAGCACACATAGAAAAAGAAAAAGCCTCTTGTTATTGTTTTTGTGCAGGAAGGTTTCCCTTCCTGTACAAAAATAATCATCCCTGCAACGCAGGCACCCTTAAACCATGGTGCAAAGGTGCCTGTGTTGGCGCACGGCAGCCCATTGTGCTGAGGAAGTGCCAAAAACGTACGCCTCCCTTGGGGAGGCACAACTAGGAGAAATATCTTCATTTCTCCTCGTTTTTCCTCTTTCTATGTGTGCTGCATTCTGCAGCACACATAGAAAAAGAAAAAAGCCTCTTGTGATTGTTTTTGTGCAGGAAGGTTTCCCTTTCTGCCCAAAAATAATCACCCCTGCAAAGTAGGCAACGTAGGCACCCTTGCACCATGGTGCAAAGGTGCCTGTGTTGGCGCACGGCAGACCATTGTGCGCCGGCACAGGGGAAAAGGTCAGGAATGCGCCATATCTAATAGATATAGTGCATTCCTGCCCTTTTCTTTTGCCGTAGGGCAGCGCAGCAGCAAGCCCTGCTGCGCTGCACTATGGCAAAAAACCCATAAGTGAGGCCCTCAATATTTCGTTTGTTATTAGATTTGGCTCTTATTCAGAAGGGATATTGTGCCGTTGCCGTTCCCATATTCCTACTGTTTTTGGATGGGACAGGAGTGATTTGCCTATGGTAAACGTCCTTCTTTAATGGAACAAACACATGTAAACAAGATAGGAATTTCAGAAGGGTAAGATTCATCCATTAATTTCCATTCATCACTTTATTATTTCCCAAATATTCACTGCTCATGTTTTCACATTTTCATATTAATTGGAGTCACAATATTAAATGTGGAAGAGTAACGTGACTTGATGAACAATTCAAAAAGCAGGGGTATATGAAAATTAAAACTTTTGTTTTTCTCTTTTTTTAAAAAAATATTATTTTTTCCTGTTCAAAAATATGCCTGGTGACCTAATATGTTAGGAAAATAACAACATCGAATTTTCTCTATAAAAATATACAAATTATCGAGTATGTAAATGTTTACGGTTACACTCGATAATTACCTTAGCAGAAGTATAAATGTTTAGACAAAAGCGACACCACTCGTTGTTAGTAGTTAACATTGCCAACATTTACAAGAAGATTTCAGTGGCAAAGATGACTGAATTCTTTTGGGGTGAAAACTCTTATTGAAAAACATGATTTGTAATAAAGTTGTGGCAGTAAAGACTTGCATGCAGCAGCTGTTCTAGGAAAGCCACTAAACCCTCTCCTGTTAGTAAACAATGCTCAAACCATTCATGACATTTTCGTGGTATCCCATCTGGAAGAAAATATGCGAGGATTCGACAATGTTGGCTGTGCTGTCCTTCGGTCGACGTCAAGACGGCCATTGATACGGTTTCCAGGCAGTTACCATGGCCAACCTGGATGTCATAGTTATGTAGAGTGGCTTTCTGAAGCTTTTCATCAGCTACAAGACGCGCACCTGTGTCTCTATTAAAGACGGACAAACAGCCCACTCACACAAAAGATCTTCCCAAACAATGGTCTGAAGCAAGTTTCAGCCTCTTTGTAAAAGCAATCACGAGCCAAGCCAACAAGGCACAGGATTTGCCCATCCATCTTTTTCATGTGATTTTGTTATGTTTGCTGGTGACGTAGTGTTATTCGCCTGCATGTAAATTGCTTTAGTGAACAACATGTATACACTAGCAGATTATGCTTAATTTAGCGACCTGTGTTCTTGGACCATCTTTTCTGTATGATTCAAAGTCACCTCAATTTTGTGGTTATTTAGTTACACCCAAATAACTCAATCCTTTAGCCTATGTTCTGCAATGTCTGTAGCATTCTGAATAGAACATGGCATTTGTTTCTATGTTGACATGATTTTTTTCTTGACGTAGAAGAAATACTACAGTCTACTATCTGTTGCAAATGATCCACCAAACCAGCGTGAGAACAAATATAAGTAAACTTTATTTATGGGAATGTCATACAAACGAATAGCGCAACTGTAAACAGCCCACCATATATATCTTTCCCCCAACATTTAAAACATATCAACAGATGAGCCTGCCCACACAGTTAGGCTCCACCTCAAATGATAACACAAAGACATGAGCGCGCACACATGTGGCGCTCATGTCTCATGTCATTTATATGCCGCATTAATCAAAAGGTGTGAGCACAAGTGAGTGAGACGAGCACAACACAAGCCATGCTCGTTCACTCCACTTGTGCACATGTTACACATGCAACACACCTTTCCCCTTTTGGGAAAAAAAACAACAAAAAAAGAACTTACTATACCTGCACTAATTTCCTACCTATACTAACAAATAATCTTGAAACCTCACAGGAAGTTTGCATGTCCTCACACTCCTAGCTACACCCAGATAGTCCAGTCCTCTGGACTTTGAAGGATCCCGTGCACAATCAGCTTCTCCCACATCCAAAAAAACATTATCCTAATACTCTGCTGGGCAGCAATTCTCCCCTGTGAACCAAGTCGCCGTCCCAAATTCGAAACACTATCACCTTCTACCTGCACAGCACTGTTGAACAACTCAATGACACGCGTGGAATTTGACCAACACACTAATCCCTTATCCTCCCCTTCTTGAGATGCACCATATCACCAACATTCACCTTCAGCTTTTTCTGTACACCAATTTATTCCACTAATGCAGCCCTCGTTTTAAGCTTATACTCTTCTACTCTACGCCGGATTGCCTTGAAATCTGCCTCCGCTACCACATTCACATTTTTCTTCTGATTCTTCAACCACCAAGGAACCAATTTTGTGCTCAGTTTACGCCCATCTTAGCAGCTCGAAAGCACACACTAAAGTTACCGAATTAGGAGAGGCTCTGAAAGCCAACAGCATAGACTGCAAAGCTTTCCTCCAGTTCAACCCCCCCCCAAATATTAACTCAATAGCTTCCTTGACCACACTGTTAAACTGTTTCGTTTGGCCATTGGCCTCTGGGTGGAACACAGCAACGCGTCTATGCACAACACCACATTTTCAAGATACTTTTCCATATAATCACTCACAAATTGTGGCCCATTGTCAGTCACCACATCCTAATGAATACCTTATCTACCTTTCCTACAAAAAGACTTCATCCAGAAACTCCACCACTCTCTCTGAGGTGACCTCCATTACCATTTTAATCTCTGGCCACTTAGAAAAATAGTCCACCATGACTATGCCAAATACCTCCTGTTTGAGTAATACAAAAAACAGACCAATGATATCCAAACCCAACTTATGTCAAGGAGTAACCGGTAACTCAAACAGCTGGGGATCAGATGACAATGCCCTCGCAGTTTTGTCACTCACCACACAACTCCCACACAATCTCATTTGATGTTCCACAAATGTGTCAACCCCCGGCCACCAAAAATCCTCCCTGACCCGCCTCCTAGTACACAACATACCCAAATGTAATTAGTGGGTAATGTCCACTATAACCTTCCTCAAATTGAAAGGAGGTACAATCTTGTCCCCCCCTTACAATAATACCATTTTCTACTGCCAATTCTTCTCGTACTTTAAAAACACCTAATAACTTTCCTAGGACCTTCCTTTCCTCTGGCCATCCACTTCTGACACATTGGATTACCCTGTTCAATTCGCCATCCTTCTCCATCTCCTCTTTCCACCTTGTCTCATGAGTCGCAGGATATTCCAAACTTAACAAGTTAACATCCTGCAACGTGAAAGCCACTTCACACTCATCCTCCTCCATGCTCAATTGCTCCTTACAAGGTAGTGGGAACCTGAACATGCAATCAGCATGCATATTACACTTCCCTGGAACGTACTCCATGCGATATTGGAAGTTCTGCAACCTGGACACTAATCTGGCCAACCTTGCTGACATAGCACGCCCTCCACCTGGTGCCATGATTTGCACCAATGGCTTGTGGTCAGTTTTTAAAATAAACTTGGTCCCCCACTAAAAGGTCCTAAAATGCTCTGCAACCCACACACAAGCCAACAACTCTGTCTCTATAACTAAGTAATCTTTCTCAGTGTCAAGCAATGCACGTGCCGCGTAAGCTATGATCCAATCTTTTCCCTTTTCTCGTTGCATTAACACCCCACCAAGTCCACAACTGCTTGAATCAATCATTACAATACACTCCTTGCCAATGACAAACAATTTGAGGCATGGAGCTTCAACAATCATCCTATTAAGTGCACTGAAAGCAGAAGTCATTTCTCCTGTCCATTCAAACCTTGCGTTTCTTTTGAGGAGACGCCTGAAAGGATCCACCCTGGATGCATAATTGGGAATAGACTTGGCATAAAACTCTGCGAGCCCAAGAAAAGCCACTAACTGTTCATAAAGTTGGGAATGTGAGCATCAGTAATATTCTCCACATGGTTGCACTTAGGTTTGATGCCAGAACCACTAATGCAATGCCCCATATACTCCACTTCCGGCTTTTTGAATCGACATTTCTTCTGTACGCAAAGTAAGGCCCTTGGAAGGCAGTGCCACCAAAACATTTCTTAAATTACTGTCAGGATATTGTACTGAAACACTATTGCTCCCTTAATCCCCTCCAAAGTTTCTTTCATCAACCTCTGTAACATTGAGGCAGCACTTGCCAGTCCAAAGGGCACCTGCGGAATCTAAACAGCCCTTCTGATGTAATGAATGCAGTCAGATTTTTAGAGTCATCATTAAGACTGACCTGATGATATGCGCTAGTCAAATCTATACATGAAAACACCCGTGCCCCAGCAAAAGTAGTAACCATTTCATGGAGATTAGGAAGAGGATGGGCATCCACCCAGAATGCACTGTTAAGACTGTGCAAGTCCACACAGAGTCTCAATTCGCCTGAGGCTTTAGCAGAAATAACCACCAGAGAAACCCAAGGTGGGGATTCGACCAGCTCAATTATGTCTTTCTTGCATAAATCTTGCAACATATCCTTGAGTTTGTCCCTGTACGTGAGTGGTATATTCTTCACTCTATGTCTCATAAGAAAAGAGCATTGTCGCATAATTTGATACAGTGTTTAAATCCGCGGAACTCACCAAAAAACCTCAGGAAATAGCATTTTAACCCTGAATCAACCTTTCCAACTGTGCTCCCATCACACCCTCCCCCAGAGGCACCCTTAACAACGTAGACAGGAGGAACCTGTCCTTGGATCCAATCTTATGCCCATCTCCTCTTGATGAGGCCAACCCAAAAAAGACTAACCACTCCTTGCAACATACCCTTTTCCATGAGTGTGTCGGCCTGAAAAATTCAAATCACCCGAGAATACCCCACCAGATCTATTTTGTGACCCATGTAACCCACCGGGCCACATCAGGGGATAACAATTTCTTGTTAGGCCACTCCTCCTTCACGATAGCAAATGACAGAATGGTATACCACGCACATGAGTCAACCAACACAATAATCGCCACCCCATCAATGGAAATGTTAAACGCTGGAAATTTTGTAATAGCCTTCCCATCACTGAAGTTGAGAATAGTATTTGGATCTTCATCAAAACTATCATACTCAGGGGCCGATTCCGATCTCGGTCGGAGGCGTACCCAACACCATTCGGTCGGGAAAAAAGCCATGCGAAAGCCTGTTTCCTGACCGATCCGTAAAGCACACCGAACGAGTAAGTACGATGCGCACAACAGCAAAGAATCCGGCCGAGCCGTACTCACCCAAACCAGGTCCTGTTTCCCGACCGAGGCGAATCCGGAAACGCTGAATCGAGTCGCACGGAAGGGAAAATGCAGCTCCGTCCGGCCGAACGAGTACGATGCGCTTTCTGTACGCGCCGAACCCGTCGCTACGCACGGCACGTCAAAGCATCCGGGAGAGGCGCACATAAGCTCCGATTCGCGCCACAACACGATCCACGGCTCCGAGACGAACACGGCAGCGACGAGGACGACGCGAAGCGACGAGGACGAGGCGAAGCGACGAGGACGACGCGAAGCAACGAGAAGGACGAACGACACGAACCAACCATGAATCCCTTCCTCCCGATCATACCAATATTCTACATTTACTACCGGAACAGGCACGGACGCGTACGGCGCAGAAGGTAAGCCAGACACCAACCACAAAACACATACAACACGTACACGACACATCACACACACACAGAGGGATGCAGAGTATACTTACACCAGCAACAGCAGCACCATAGGGGCGGGATGCCCATCACCAATGCCACATATGCACACAGGGGCCTGAATGCGCACCACCACCCCTACCCAGGGGGGCTGGATGCCTACCACTACTACCACCCTTACCCAGGGGGGCAGGATGCCTACCACTACTACCACCCTCACCCAGGGGGGCTGGATGCCTACCACCACCCTTACCCAGGGGGGCTGGATGCCTACCACCACTACCACCCTCACCCAGGGGGGCAGGATGCCTACCACTACTACCACCCTTAGCCAGGGGGGCTGGATGCCTACCACTACTACCACCCACACCCAGGGGGGGCTGGATGCCTACCACTACTACCACCCTCACCCAGGGTGGGCAGGATGGCTACCACTACTACCACCCTTACCCAGGGGGGCAGGATGCCTACCACTACTACCACCCTTAGCCAGGGGGGCTGGATGCCTACCACCACTACCACCCTCACCCAGGGGGGCAGGATGCCTACCACTACTACCACCCTTAGCCAGGGGGCTGGATGCCTACCACTACTACCACCCTCACCCAGGGGGGGCAGGATGCCTACCACTACTACCACCCCCACTCATAGGATGGACAATGCATGACACAAACAGCACACCACAACCTAGGGAATGCAAGAAGAAGACAACCCCCTCAACACCATGACAAGCGTGTGTAGACTGTGTCAAATGCCTACCACACCGAACATGACTTTGAACATACAATGTGACCCCCTAGCACATGTGCCACACATAAATGTGTGTGGCACCCACAATGCAAGCAGGCCATGACCATTGTGGCAATGGGGTCCAAACCCCCATCATCACAGTGACCAAAATGTAAGTGTGGGGTCCATAGCTGAAGCACACTTTGAACAATGTGGCAATGGGGTCCAAACCCCCATCATCACAGTGACCAAAAGGTAAGTGTGGGGTCCATAGCTGAAGCACATTTTGAACATTGTGGCAATGGGGTCCAAACCCCCATCATCACAGTGACCAAAATGTAAGTGTGGGGTCCATAGCTGAAGCACATTTCGAACATTGTGGCAATGGGGTCCAAACACCCATCATCACAGTGACCAAAATGTAAGTGTGGGGTCCATAGCTGAAGCACATTTCGAACATTGTGGCAATGGGGTCCAAACCCCTATCATCACAGTGACCAAAATGTAAGTGTGGGGTCCATAGCTGAAGCACACTTTGAACAATGTGGCAATGGGGTCCAAACCCCCATCATCACAGTGACCAAAATGTAAGTGTGGGGTCCATAGCTGAAGCACATTTCGAACATTGTGGCAATGGGGTCCAAACCCCCATCATCACAGTGACCAAAAGGTAAGTGTTGACAAAGAAAGAGGTGCAACTGCCAAACTGCATGGATGATTCCTGGTCACAGAACAACAAACACATCAGTGGCAAAGTAGTGTATGTGTCCCATTGCAACATAAATTGGGGGAGCCAAATCCTGCAGTGCAAATAAGACATACCTTTGGCCATGTGCAGACAAACAACACCCATGGGGGCTGACACCGTCAACAATCATCAATGACACAATGACAGAAGTGACCTTCAGAATGCAGACCCACATATTTGCACCAATGGGCACACACATGCAGATACCCTGTGGAGACTGCAGATGTGAGGTGAACAGATACCATACCATGGCAGCAATGGGACACACAAACCATGATCATTGTGCTGACCGATGACCTAGGAGTCCCAGGGACAGCAGGGGAAACCCACCAAACTACATACAGCCAATGGCACACCCAAGATATGCCAATGCAGTGGTGCAGATGCACAAACACAAACAGGCAGACCCACACTGCACATCATACACAACAGGTGAGGGGGGTGCCAGTGTCCCCAGGCAACCACACAACACATGAGGAGACCTGAATACCAATCATACAGATGTGCATACAGTGCCACACAAAGGTAACTCATGGATCCAAATCCCCTATGTGGGCAAGCAGGCATTGTCAGATGAGAGGGAGCACAAATCACACATGTCACACAGGCACGTAGGGACAGCAACTGACACAGCAAGACACAGACACACCACAGCACCACCCCCAGGGCCCCCACAATGTGGTGACCCTGGGCTGCATTACAATCCCACTGTGATGACAAAGCTAAATGTGGTTCACACTGTGAACCACAGTCATGTGTACTGAGCAACTAACTACCATCACACCTACACAAGCACAAATCAAACAGCATGGCCAGTAAGCCAAGGCCAACATGGAGGCAGGGGCCTAGCCGGGCAACAACTCTCATCTGCACACACTCAACACCACACCCCTCGACCTCCAACAATGTGCAGCAGTGAAGCACACATGCACTGGTGACATTGCACATGCACCCATGACTATTCCAGGGTGGTGGGTGGGAACCAAGGTGCAGAAACACATCACACATGGACACTCAACAAGACTCCTGAATGTCTGACACACTGCACACTACGCTGTACATGGACATGACGGCAATACCACACCAACCAATGGGATCACAGCCACAGTCACACACCAATGAAGAAGCCAAGGTCACCCACAAAGAACACACATAGACAACAACCAACATTGCAGCCCAGACCCTGAGGAGTGCCAACAGTCACACACACAACGTGTCACAATCACTGAAAGATAACACAAACTGGAAATCACATGACAGGGGCAAACAACAAGTGCCAAGGGGAAACCTGACTGTGACCCATCTGCGTCTGCACACAAACTCAGCCCTGACAGCAAGCACACCTATGGGTGACACCCTGATGACCAGTAATGTGCCATGCACCCACATCACAGAGAACCCAGGGAGAAGACTTTGGGGGAACATAGCTCAACTCAGCTAGCATCACAAACAGGTACAACACTAGGGATCACAGCATGCACAGCTAAACGGAAGTGAACACACAGACATGCACATACAACACACACCTTGGGCGCAGGCAATGTCACAGGAGTACACACTGCCATGAGGGGACTCCACTCCTGTGTGAGGAAAGCTGTGCCATATGTTGCCTCAGTAGGGCCCCATCATGTCAGCTGAGCACTTGGTCACACAATCAACAATTAGCACCAAATGAGGGCTCCCGTCACATCAGCCTGGTCATGGAAGTGCCAACGGAATCATCAGCACAGATCCAACACACTTGTATAGCAATGTTGCACTGACAACACAGATGAGTCCTTCCCCATTGATGCCCAAACCTGCATGTCCACTGGAGATGGCCACACGGTAAGTAGACGAATTGAACAATGGCAGGCACAACAGATGTGCAGGGGTGGAAGCCACAGATGTGAAATAGCCAATCTAAGTAGGAAATCCCATTGCCAAATACTGAACACATGACACCCTCAGATGCTGCTATGGATGACATGGATACACCACAGGATAGGACACATTCCCCCTGGACCACATGGGTTCCTGCACAGTAACACTTCATTATCATGAGACCAAATATCACCATCACTGCAGCAAGGGCATGGTTAGCATCATCAACATCATGTACATCAGAAGCAAAAGCACTAGAGAACAGAAAGTTGCTTTATTCAGCATATGTGGCATTAAAAGTAGAAGTCCGGTAGAACATAAACAAAGGCCAATGGCCAGTCCATCAACAAAGTCACAAGTGGGTGACAGTGGCAGATGCCACCCTACACATGCCTGCACAAAACCAGGGACAATCCACTAGGAGGGGCAACCGGGGGGTAGGCCAGGCACCGCAGGGACAGGATCAGGGCTCACCAGGAGGAAGCAGGGAAGGGGTGGTGGGTGCTGGAGAGCCACTGACAACTGCAGTGGAGGTGTCTGACATGTTGTGTGCCGGCACAACTGGGGGCATGGCTCAGATGTTGTGGGTGCTGGCACGACTGCAGTGGACCCTGCAGATGGAGTGGACAGGTCCGCCACTGCAGTGCCCAAGTCAGACAGGGTGGTAGTGGACTCCACTGCAGTGCCTACCACCAGGGGAGGAGAATGTGGAACAGGCAAGGTGGGCTGGACAGAGGGGAGGACACCCTCACCACATCAGTGGCACAGACAAGCGCAGCGGGGGTGTGGTGCCGGGAGAGCAAGTGGCAGGGGAGAAGGCCGGAGCCTCTTGGGGATGGTATATCTGTGGGTGGGGGAACCTGGGGCAGGGTGTGGTGGGGGCACCTGTGGAGTGGGGGCCTGAGGGATGGAGGAAGGAGACCTGGTGCTTGAGCTGCAGGGCGGCGGTGGGGTCTTGCTCTTACCACTCCGGGGGACTTGCGGGTGGGGGCCTCAGTCTGTCTGCGCCTGGGGGAGGGTGTCCGGGGGCGAGGGGCACTCTGCTCCGTGTGGGGGGCTTCCTCTTCACCCTGGATGCTGGAGCAGCTGGATCGGAGGGGAAGAGGCCGAGGTCACTGAGGAAGAGGCGCTGGGTCTTTGGGGTTGCAGGTGAGGCAAGGGAGGGTGCTTTGGAGGGAGAGGCAACTGAGGACTGCGCAGTGCCCGTGGATGCGTGTGTGTGTACCAGGGCCCCATCCCCTGTGAGTCTGGTTTCAGTCCCCTGACTGTGCGTGCATGTGCGTTTTGTTTGTGGCGTGTGTGTCTGTGTGCTGGACGTGTGTGTGCTGGTGTGTGCCTGTGCCGGTGTGTGTGTGCTTGGGATGGGTAAGGTGCTGGGGAGTGTGGATGGAGAAGAGGCAGGAGGGGTGAGGGACTGTCTGAGGAGGGACACTGCTGTCGTCAGGGAGGAGTCCATGGACCTATTGCCCCTCTGTAGGTCAGACATGCCCGATGAGATGCCCTCCATGAACGACACCAGCTGAGTCAACAGTGCGGTGTGCGCATGGAGGACACTCAGCATGGCTGTCTGCCCTACATGGAGCTGGCGAAGGAGGTACACAGACTCCTCACTCAGGGCAGCAGGGGACACAGGGGCAGGGGTGCGGTGCCTGGCCCAAAGGAGACACGCTCCCGAACATGGGAGCCTCCACGGACCTGGGGAATGGGAGCCGATGGGAGGGCGGTGGTGGTGCTGGTGGTGGTGCTGGTGGTGGCGGGGACAGCAACACTAGCTGGGGTGTGGTGGCTGCTGACACCCGCCTCCACAAGGGAGTCATCCTCCGAGTTGCTCTGGTCCTCAGATGAGGTGGATGGTGCTGAGGACTCCTCGGTGTGGCTCCCCTCGCCCTCCGTGCCACTGGGTCCCTCCGACCACTCCTCGGCTGCTGACCCAGTCTGGCTCTCTGGCTCCTCCTGGTCCGTGGAGCTGTCCCCTTCCGTGGCCGTGGATGTATCTGCAAACAATGGGGAAACAGACAGACATCAGTCACCTGCACCAAACGCACACACCACTGTGAGCACAGCACATTACAGAGCAAGCCCTGGCATCATTAGTTGTACATTGCTAAAAGTGCCCTAACTGAACAGGAGAAGCCAATTGTCAGTCTGATGCCAAGCATGGCACTCACATCCCACATGGCCTTGCACCCATCTGTCTGGTGTCTGTTGGATTGCAACACCCCAGTGTGGACACATGCACCAAGTACACAGTAGTTGGACAGTGCAGAGGACACGGTGTGGCATGTGGACATGCACACATCACAGCTCTTGCCACTGAGTCAGTACAGGTTTCCGGATGAAAGGGATGCCCAGAGTCAAATAGGAAATGCATGTGATGCATACCAGCGACAGACACCATGATGCACCCATGTCCTGATAGCCATCGCCACAATGGTGTGCATGTAGCACATGTCACTCCCCTGCAGGACCACCAATAAGTTGACACATGCCATGGCAGAGGCATGACTGCTAAGTCATACATCACTGTCTCAGTGATGTATGACTTGGCAGCCAGACAACAACACTATGCACTGTGTCACAATAGTAGGTCATGGGGAATGCAAGTCCTGGAGCTGCACAAGTGCACATGTACATCCCCCACACAACACATCATCTTAACCCTCATCTGTCCAGGTCATACCTATTGGACATATGGGAGACCTGTGACACTACGCTCTGAACCTGAGCCCCTCACAATTTGCTGTGAATGGGGAACAGCTGCCTGAACTTCACATTCGCATACCCCAGTCTGCACGGGCAGCTGATCAAACACGTATGTGACACACAAGTATCGTCTCCTATGGTCACATCTCCAGGGGCATGCTGAGCCCCTACCAAGAAACACCCCAGCAGTCCTGGCAACTAATCCACAGCACACTGACACAGAGGCAGACACCTGAGGGGTCAAATCACTGTGCACAATGTGTCAGCTGATACACGGGAGTGGGAGTACAGAGTGCATTGCATGGCCTGGAGTAGGCTTGACTGTCCTGCTCCACATGAATGAGGGATGTGCCCTGGACAGTGGATAGCTGGCTATGTATGTGTGACACACGTAATCTGCACACTCCTGGGGCCCAAACATTGTTCCCACCCGCTGCATGGGCGTGTGCCACATACCCCAGGCACATGTGGTGGCTCAGCTCAGCAAGTGGACCGCATATCAAAGCAACACGCAGATCACATGTCCAAACACAGGCGTTGTGTGAACAATGGACCCACCCATGATGCCCACAACAGAGTTAGGGAAACAGATGCTGTCCCCCACCTTTAGTGAAGCAAACTGCAAGGACACAGTCCCAAGTGACACAATTCCCTGAATGTAAGGGCCACACCTGGGTATCAGATGAGCAGTGGGCAGTGCACAATAGAGGGACATGGCTCCTGGACAACATGACTGCTGCACTGTGGCAGTTGAACCAGGCCAGAGGAGGGCACAAAGCATGTAATACAGAGTTCACAGTGCAGTCTTTGACTCACCCCCTCCTTGCTGCTGTCTGGCCTTCAGCTGCCCATCCAGGTCTGGAAACACCACCGCCAGGATCTGGAGCATGTGGGGGTCAGGGTCCGTGTTCCGCCCCTCCTGCGAGGAGGCGACAGCTTCAGCTGGACCCGTGCAATCCTCCGGGTCCAGCCCCGAAGGTCCTGCCACCTCTTCTGGCAGTTGCGGATCCGGCGCTTGTAGACCCCCACGGACCGGACGGCCCGGACGATGTCCTTCCAGATCTCCTGCTTCCGATGGGCATTAACCTGTCAGGATGACAAAGTGAAAAGGCCATTACCACACATGCAACATATCCGTGCATGACACAGTTGTATATACATGTCTCAATCACAGGGGCACATGATGTACACAGGCAGTGCAAAGCTGCCCATGGACAGTTTGCCAGACGTCACTACATGGTTTCCTTGCATGGGAAGTAAAACCTTGTTCAAATGCACTGTCACTGCACCATACCTGTCCAGTGCATGTCACTACACACTATGGGGGGTGACAACTACTCAGTGAGCCTGCTAGCCAGTGGCGTGCAGACTTTCAGCCTTGCTAGTCAGACAAAATGCACATTCAGAAAGGCAGTGCACAGAACACTCACCTGCTCCCCTGGTGTCCCATACAGCTTGCTGTACTGTGGAAGTAGGCTGTCCAGCAGGGCCTGGTTCTCTTCAAGGCTGAAGGCTGGGGCTCTCTCCACAGTACGTGCCATTGCAGGGTCCAGAGGGGCAGAGACAGCAGCAGTGCAGTGGCAGATGTCGTCCTGGAGCATGTAGTGCAGGCAAGTGAGCTCTCAGGGGAACAGCCAGCAATATATATGTGCTGGAGAGGCAGATACTGTCCCTTGTGTCCAAAGTGATAGGTCCAAGTCATTTGCATCTTCTGAATCTGGCCAATCCATGGAATAGCAGCACCAAAACACGCCCACAGCATCCTTCAAATCTTCAACTTCATGACATACATGATTTTGCAACATTGTTGTGGGTGACCAACTGATTTTCCAGCAACCGACTCGTTCGTAATTCGAAAACGCGTCCGTTGCCAGGCAAGCCCATTGTCAATGGGTGCGCACCGATCGGTCCATTGCGGTTCAACGCGTACAGGGGTACAACGCGTACCCGCACACATTGAATGCAATGGGCCGGCCGGGGGCACCGATCGGTCCATTGCAGTTCAACGCGTACAGGTGTACAACGCGTACCCGCACACATTGAATGCAATGGGCCGGCCGGAGGCACCGATCGGTCCATTGCAGTACAACGCGTACAGGGGTACAACGCGTACCCGCACACATTGAATGCAATGGGCCGGCCGGAGGCACCGATCGGTCCATTGCAGTACAACGCGTACAGGGGTACAACGCGTACCCGCACACATTGAATGCAATGGGCCGGCCGGAGGCACCGATCGGTCCATTGCAATTCAACGCGTACAGGGGTTCAACGCGTACCCGCACACATTGAATGCAATGGGCCGGCCGGAGGCACCAATCGGTCCATTGCGGTACAACGCGTACAGGGGTACAACGCGTACCCGCACACATTGAATGCAATGGGCCGGCCGGAGGCACCGATCGGTCCATTGCAGTACAACGCGTACAGGGGTACAACGCGTACCCGCACACATTGAATGCAATGGGCCGGCCGGAGGCACCGATCGGTCCATTGCAGTACAACGCGTACAGGGGTACAACGCGTACCCGCACACATTGAATGCAATGGGCCAGCCGGAGGCACCGATCGGTCCATTGCAGTACAACGCGTACAGGGGTACAACGCATACCCGCACACATTGAATGCAATGGGCCGGCCGGGGGCACCGATCGGTCCATTGCAGTACAACGCATCACTGTACATGTGACTGGCATATGTCAGCATGCCTGTCTCAGATGGACATATGCCAGCCACAGATAGCTCCCAGGGAGTGAGGGGCACACCTACATCATGACAGCCTGTCCAAACTTTATCATAAGGCATGTAAGGCTGTATTTCCTATTGTGTGTATGTTGGTGTACATGTTGTCCTGTGGGTGTCACCTGTGGGCAGCCACCCCCAGGCTGTGCACGTGTTCATGGGGACAGGATCCTGGGTGTTACGTGTACATGACCACTGTGATGTGCAACTGTTCATATCTGTGCATGTGCCATGGTCACATTTCACGGTGGTGTATGTGTATGTCATGTCACATACCCAGTGAGTCCCATGTGGGACGGTATGTTTGAGCCAGGGTGTCCCAGTGGCACAATAGTGATGGTCCTCCACAGTCTTTGTGCATGTAGTGTTTACAATGTCTCTGATTTCATGTGCACAATGGGAGACAGTCTCCACATCCAGGTTGTGTGTGCATGGACTTTGATGTTGTGCGTGTGTGTCACAGACGTCCATGTCTGTCCTGCCGTGGCAAGTGGGGCCACTACCTGTGGGGGTCATGGTTGTTTTGCTGTGGTGTATACATGATACTCCATGTAATGCCAGTGTCCATGTGGCAATACAGGGTCCCTGGGAATGTACCTGTCGTTGAGCTGTGGTGCCTGGGGCACATCTGTCCTCACATGTCACTGTGGGGGTTATTGTGACACGGCAGCAGGAGATGGGAACTGTGACACGGCCTCATGATATCCAATGGGCCAACCTGGGACTAATTGATGCCACCTGTTGGACCGTGTTGACAGATGTTGGCCATGTATGTACCATACATGTCCTTCCGGAACTGCACACTTCATGTAGTTGTGCCTCATAATGATGTATGTTGGGATCTTGAGTGTGTTCAATGCCGCATATGTGGGGTGACTGACAATCTTGCTTACTTCTCCTCTGCACTGCAGGGCTCCTGCTGTCCATCGACCATTCCCAGACCTGGCAACGATGGTGGAACGGGACAGCATCCGACGGTACCGCTTCACCAGGCAGCTGATTGAGGATTTGGCAGTGCAGTTGTCCCCACATTTGCAGCCTGGCCGGCCGTATCCTACAGCGCTGACCCCCAAGGTGAAGGTGACGGCAGCCCTACACTTCTTTGCCACCGGTACCTTCCAACATACTGTGGCGACTGCTGGTGGGATGTCACAGACCATGTTGAGCCATGTGCTCCGCGATGTTTTGGCGGCAATGTTGCTATTCCTGAACCGGTACATCTATTTCCCTAGACTGCGACGACTCACTGACGTGAAGAGTGACTTTTATGCCCTGGGGAGGATGCCGCATGTCATTGGCTCCATTGATGGGACACATGTGGCTTTGGTACCACCACAGGCCCAGGAGCAGGCCTACAGGAACCGCAAGCACTACCACTCGGTCAATGCACTGGTGGTGTGTCTTGCAGACATGACCATCACACATGTGTGTGCCCGTTTCCCTGGTTCAGCACACGATGCCTTTGTGATGAGGAGTAGTCGCATCCCCAGGATGATGGCACAGATGCAGAACCAGCGTGCCTGGCTTGTCGGTGTGTACTGACTTTGTGCCATTGTGTGTGATCTGATCTGTAGTATTCCGCCCACTTTTCCAAGTCAGCTAATGTGCACTTGTCTGTCCGTAGGTGACTCGGGATACCCCAACATGCCGTGGTTGCTGACACCCCTCAGGAACCCTGTGACACCAGCCCAGATGCGCTACAATGAGGCACATGGTCGGACCAGGAGAGTGATTGAGCGGACATTTGGTCTCCTGAAGAGCCGCTTCCACTGCCTGGACAAGACCGGAGGGTCCCTCCCATATGCCCCTGCGAAAGTGTGCAAGATTATCATCGTCTGCTGCATGCTCCACAACCTGGCAGTGCGGAAGGAGTTGCCTCTCATCCAGGATGACAATGACCAACATCCGCCACCTGTGGTGGATCCTGGCCTGGACCACGATGCCAGTGACGATGATGATGATGATGATGATGGTGATGTCCGCACACAGCTCATCACCAACTTCTTTAGCTGAATGTGAGTATCCTGAGGTGTCATGTCAATGATGTGAGTTGGCATGATGTGTGGGTGGTGCTCTGGTGCTGTTGGAGTGTGTCCATGTGCTACTTGACTGGATGTGTGTTGCGATGTGTGCTAACAGGTGGGCTGTACTCCCCAACAGTGTTGACATGCTAACTTGGTTCTGGGTGGGTATCTTGTAACATGTATTGTGCATGAGTTTTGCTGTTCTGTCCTGTACTCCATTGCTTTTGACTGTGTGTCATTTCTGTCCTTCACAGGGTACTTTCAGATTCGTTTGGTCAACTGTGTCCACCGACGACGTGATTGCACATCCAGGGTGGTAGCTGTTGTGTCCCTACAGGTGATGTGCGCCACACCCATGGACTTCCTTCCGTCTAGAGTTGTTGACTGTGTGCCCGCTGCCAGGTGGGATTACCTTGCATCTGTAGTGGTTACGACATGTTGCAACTGTGTAATAAACCTGTGCTTCACTTTGTGATGTGCGTTGTCTGTGGTCACACATTTGACTGCCATTTGCTTACTGCACCTGTGGGCTACTTGACTACAACTGGGAATGGGTGTGGTGTCTGTGCATTGCACCGTCTTCCCTGGCAACATCAGTGTAGGCAATGAGTCAGATGGCCTAGGTGTGTATGTGTTGTGTAGCCCTGGTGGTGTGTCTCCCTCATATGTGTCACGTTGCCTTTACTCACATGCCTGTGTTGTCCTTGCTGTTGCAGTTCGCATACACAGTGTAATTTTGCAGTTCATCATCCCCATAACAGCACCCACGTTGGAATCACGACAGAGGCAAGTATGTTGTATTAGTGTGTTTATTGTGATACATTTGTGTTAATAGTGCATAGGATGGGTAGTGCTGTACATAAATCTTGCAATCCGAAGTTCCTAGGTGAATTGAAAGTCCTGGTAGACAGGATCCCCAGTATCGGGGCCACAGTTGTCTGACACATTGGTCCAACTTGTACTCCCCATGCAATGTGTGGGAGTAGTGTTGCCGTCAACAGGGTGAACAGTCTGTGCACAAAGGCGAACATCCAGAACAGGTTCAGGCTTCCTGGGAGTTGTGCTTGGCCATCGGCCTCTCACTTTTCCCTCCTCGGACGACCCCTCTTCTTGGGGGGGGGCCCTCAAGTTCAGGCTGCTGCGGTGCAGGGGACTCTTTGCCAGAGTCCTCCTCCCTCCCTGTGGCAGTTGCAGTTTGTTCGGCACCAGATGTTGTTGGCACACAGGGAGGTGTGGACTGGTTGCTGTTCATCTGACGGAGGCATTGTAAAATGTCCCTGTGCACCGCCGTCATCTCATGCAGTGCATCCCACTTGGACTCCACGCGGGACATGTGTGAGTCCACGCGGGACATGTGTGACTCCACGTGGGACATGTGGGAGTCCAAGCGGGCATGATGGGCAGCCTGCTGCTGTTTCATGTCTCTGAGGAGCCCCACTACCTGGCTGAGCTCTCCGGTGCTGGACTGGTACGCATCAGCTATGCGTACCAGTTGTGGGTCATCATGCACACCAGCAACGTCTGCAAGCAGCGACCTCTATCTCCCACCCCTCCCACCACCCTTGCTGACATGTGCAGTGTGTGCAGTGGCACGCACAGATAACCCTGGTCCACCTTGGGGGTTGGTGGTGGTGGTGGTGTCCATGGCCCCAGGTTGGTCCAGGGTCCCTGTGCTGGTGTTGTTCCTTGTTCTGTCCATGTCGGCAGGGATGGTATTTGTGGTGACAGTCGTTGGAGGGGTGGGTGCAGGCGGTGCAGCTGGTGGTCCTGCTGGTGCTGCAGCTGGTGGTCCTGCTGGTGCTGCATGTTGACTTGCACCGGATGTGCCAGGTTGGTCTTCATCGTCCGAGGAGGACAGAGGCTGTACGACGCCAGTGAGCTCCACATCCTCTTGAGCCTGGGACTGGGACTCCTCAGCGTCTGCTGCTGTGTCCCCATCATCACCTGTTTTTGGGAGACACAAACAATGTATGTTATGTTTCTGCAGGCATCAATGGTTGACACACATGACAGTTGTGACTGTGCCTCTGGGTGCGGGCCTGTACATTGCATTGTCCTAAGTCGTCACAGTCAGGGGTTGATATTGGTGTGGCACATTGTCCTGCATTATTTGGGCATTTCTATGTATTTTCTGGGGTGTGAACATGGTCTGCATTGGTTGTGTTTGGTTGACAGCCGGCCCTCCTTCCCACCCACCCAGCCAGTCAGTTATCCCACCATGGAACGTGCTTGCGTTGCAGGGAGTGTAAGTTGTCTCTCAGGATGTCAGTCAGTGGTGTCCTGCTGTTTGTTGGTGCACAGTTGCCAGCAGGGCCTTGTGCTCCCCACAGCAGTAGCCAGTGTCAGCCATCTTGTGAGTCCTTCTCCACTTCCTGTGATGTGAGCATGGTTCAGGGTGGTGTTGATGGGACAGTTGTGGGGGTGAGCTATGTCTGTGACTACGACTCCCATCATGCTATTGCCTCCACCCCACTTCCCAGCATTCCCATACTTACTTGCTTTTGTGGGGAGTTCAGTGTGTGTGGGTGTGAGAGCAATGGCAAGATGGCTGACAGTGGTGTCCTGCTGTTGGTTGGTGTGCAGTACCCAGCATGCCCTTGTGCTCCCCACGACACAGCAACAGTGTCAGACATCTTTGATGGGCCTTTCCACTCTCTGTGGGATGTGCATGCGTGAGTGTGAGCTTGCTGGGCCATGTGGTGGGGGATGTAGAGCTGTGACTACGACTCCCATCATGCTATTGCCTCCTCCCCCTTCCCAGCATGCCCATGCTTCCTTCCTTTTGACTCTGCTTCCCTGTGGGGTGGGCTGGCTGTGCTGACAGGATGGCTGGGAGTGTTGTCTTGGCAGTTGTTTGGCTAGAAGTCCCAAGAGTGGCCCTGTGCTTCACACAACATAACCCAGGGTGGTGGTTCTTTGTGGGATCTTGTGTTAGGATGGGGGCATTGCATTCTACCAGGTGGGTTCTGTGGAGTTTGTGTTGGGGTGTGTGTGAGGGGAGGTGCTTGTGACTATGGTCAGTGCTGCAAGTCCTCCTTCCCACCCAGCTAGCCAGATATCCCACCATGGAACGTGCTTGCATTGCAGGGAGTGTAAGTTGTCTCTCAGGATGTCAGTCAGTGGTGTCCTGCTGTTTGTTGGTGCACAGTTGCCAGCAGGGCCTTGTGCTCCCCACAGCAGTAGCCAGTGTCAGCCATCTTGTGAGTCCTTCTCCACTTCCTGTGATGTGAGCATGGTTCAGGGTGGTGTTGATGGGACAGTTGTGGGGGTGAGCTATGTCTGTGACTACGACTCCCATCATGCTATTGCCTCCACCCCACTTCCCAGCATTCCCATACTTACTTGCTTTTGTGGGGAGTTCAGTGTGTGTGGGTGTGAGAGCAATGGCAAGATGGCTGATAGTGGTGTCCTGCTGTTGGTTGGTGTGCAGTACCCAGCATGCCCTTGTGCTCCCCACGACACAGCAACAGTGTCAGACATCTTTGATGGGCCTTTCTACTCTCTGTGGGATGTGCATGCGTGAGTGTGAGCTTGCTGGGCCATGTGGTGGGGGATGTAGAGCTGTAACTACGACTCCCATCATGCTATTGCCTCCTCCCCCCTTCCCAGCATGCCCATGCTTCCTTCCTTTTGACTCTGCTTCCCTGTGGGGTGGGCTGGCTGTGCTGCCAGGATGGCTGGGAGTGTTGTCCTGGCAGTTGTTTGGCTAAAAGTCCCAAGAGTGGCCCTGTGCTTCACACAACATAACCCAGGGTGGTGGTTCTTTGTGGGATCTTGTGTTAGGATGGGGGCATTGCATTCTACCAGGTGGGTTCTGTGGAGTTTGTGTTGGGGTGTGTGTGAGGGGAGGTGCTTGTGACTATGGTCAGTGCTGCAAGTCCTCCTTCCCACCCAGCTAGCCAGATATCCCACCATGGTACGTGCTTGCATTGCAGGGAGTGTAAGTTGTCTCTCAGGATGTCAGTCAGTGGTGTCCTGCTGTTTGTTGGTGCACAGTTGGCAGCAGGGCCTTGTGCTCCCCACAGCAGTAGCCAGTGTCAGCCATCTTGTGAGTCCTTCTCCACTCCCTGTGATGTGAGCATGGTTCAGGGTGGTGTTGATGGGACAGTTGTGGGGGGGCAATATGTGTGACTGCGACTCCCATGATGCTATTGGCTACACTGACTTGGCCAGCATACACAGAATTCCTTCCTT
Organism: Calotriton arnoldi; assembly: GCA_963921515.1. NCBI lineage: Eukaryota > Metazoa > Chordata > Amphibia > Caudata > Salamandridae > Calotriton > Calotriton arnoldi. The sequence goes on from CAWUFW010007431.1 coordinate 858,891, forward strand.
TGAGTGGTCTTCACTGTGTGTTGGTGTTGTTGTGGTGGCTACATGTCTGGATGTGTTTGTTAGTTCTATTTGTGCCACTGCCTAGCTGTAGTTGTAGTTGTGTTTGTACATGTGTTGGCACAGTTGGATGTGACTTTTTGATGGCATGTGTTGTGTTTATCTGACTGACATACACATTTTGGGATGATTCTGTTCTGGTTGCTGTGTAATTGCTATGAGTGCATGGTTTGACTCTCCCCTTGACAGTGATGTGTGTGTTTTGTGGCAGTATATTGTGTACATTTGTTGTGTACTCACCAGGCTCTGGGATGTCCTCTAGTCCATATACGCTCACTGGCGGAAGGATGGCCCGCACCTTCTCCTCCCAGGGCCTGAGGTATATTGGCTTGGCAGGAGGGCCACTGCCGGTGTATTGGCTGTTGATGTAGTCTTTCTTCAGCAGGTCCCGTACCCTCCTGCGCATACCACCTGTTCTGGATGTCGCTCTTTGTGCGCCGACATGGTAATTGTGCGTTCACCCTGTTGATGATCCTCTCCCACATCTTGGTTTTCTGGGAGATGGGGGTCTGTTGGACCAGTGTGCCAAACAGCTGTGGCTCTACCCTGAGGATCTTGTCTACCATGACTTCCAATTCACTATCTAGGAACTTGGGATTCTTCTTGGGGGGCATGGTGATCGGTGGTGATGGTGAGTGTTGTGTGTGTTGGTGTGCAGGTGAGGGTGTGTGAGTGTTTGTTTTGCTGGGTGTATGTGAGGTAGGTATTTGTTGGTGTGCTGATGGTGTGTGGCTTGTGTGAGGGATGAGCTGTGGGTGTGTGATTGCTTTCTCTTGGGTGCTGGCAGTGGAATGGCATTTGCAAAGGCTCATGGTTGTGATTTGTGTCCTTTATATAGGTGGAGTTGTGGGTGTGTCTTTGTTCTCTGTCCCCACCCCCCAGTATTTATTGGCTTGGTAATTGCTTGTTTGGCCTTTTTTTGGGTGATTTTTCCTTTGTGCTGTTTGTGTATGTTGGAAACGTTCTTGTGACCGAGTCGGACCCTGCATTTGTCTCGTACGGTGTTCTCTGTTTCGTTCACGCTGTGTTTGTGCAGTTTTCTATGCTGCATACGCGTCGGTCGCGGTGTTTTGTGTTGCTTCGGCTCGGTTTTGTATGCGTGTCGGTCGTACGGCTTGGCCTCCGTCCGACTCGCTCGTGGTTTTCGCGCCTTGCATCGTACTTTGCGGTTTGGAGTTTGCGCGTACGTTTCGGTCGGATTTGTTCCGGGTGCGTGTCGGTCGGTTGGATTCGCGTGTTTTTCCGGCCGGATTGCTGTTTTCCTTGCGGCTCGGTCGGTTGACTTGGTTTCGGTACGTGTCGGTCGGATTTTTCACGCCTTGCATCGTACTTGCCGTGTCGGGCGCCACGGGTACGTGTCGGTCGGTATTATTTCCGGATCCGAGTCGGTCGGTGCTTTTTCCGGCCCGAATCGGAATCGACCCCTCAGTGTTGTCATTATCCCAGCACTGCACCAAATTCACTTTCTTGAATGCTGATCTGCACACCCTACTAAAATGCCCCTCTTTGCCACACTTTGAACACATCTTATCCACAGCAGGACAAAATCTGGCATTTCCAAAATGTAATCCACTTCCGCAACTATAACACACAGCTCCAACCCTCTTCCCATCAGTTCTTTGCCACCTGGGTTTCCCCTCAGCTTTTTGCCCATCAGTTCTTTGCACATGGGTTTCACTTCATTCTTTTGGCCCACTATTTTCCTGGCTTTATTCCTTCTATTTTTTTACACCAAATGTACATTTTTGTCTTAGTTCCCCCTAATATCCTTCTCTGAATGCTCAATGGCCTTACCAATTTCAGTTGCAGCATTGAATGACATATCAGTTGTAGTCCAAAGCCTTTCTTGTATTTTCTTATTGCTGGTCCTCATTAAAATGTGGTCCCTCAACACTTGCTCATATGTAATATGCTCAAAGTCACACGTTACAGCTAAAGTTCTTAGTGCAGACAAATAATCCTCTATCATTTCATCCAATTTCTGTTTTCTAGAGTAGAAAGTATATCGCTCCATTACCACATTTGTTTTCCTACCATAACGTATACTTAATTGTTTTTCATCATATGAACACACATAAATATTCCCAGGATTTACTAACATTGGTAAATTCTTAAACTCCTTTAAACCTATATCTCCTAAACAGTGCTTCAATAAGGCCAAACGTCTCTCAGGTTCACAATTTATCCCCTTCCAGGACTTCCACATATGCCAGGAAAGCCGCTTCCCATGTCTCCCAATCCATGGGTGGTTCAGCTGGCACTGTGAGAAATGAAGGAGGTGGCACAATCCCAAACATTCCCCCCCCCCCCCCAAGGGCACTACCCACTACTAGTAAATACAATCCTACACAATAACTCTGAAAACAACAAAAGTAGTCACCGTTGTCCTGCAGAAACCCAAAGCAACGGTCACAGTCCTGGAAAAATGTTCCAAGACAATGATATGACCACTGTACAATAATAAAAAAATAAGAAAGGTCATCACTGTTGTCTAAAAGTACCTGGAAACCGGAAAACAACACAAGAACTAGCAAGCCCGTCAGAAGTGCACAAAATACAGAACAGGACGCTTCAAAACCAGTATGCAGACAGAATATCGAGTTGGAAATGTCGACTGACACAAATATCGAGTTGGAAATATCGTGATACAGAAATATCGACAGCAAGAATATCGTGGTCAAGAATATCGACTTTAAGGTAAGAAATATCGTTTTTTAAAATATCAAATTCATTAATATCGTTTGCAAAAATATAGTTGTTTAAAATATCGATTTTTAAATTAGTGTTATGTATTTTAGTATATATTTTAAATGTATGTGATCTATTTTTTTGTATAAGTATTGTTTTTGTTTTTTAATATATGTGTTATCAATTTTATTATAATTAAATTTTGCGTTTTTTAGTTCCGTAGCGGGTTGTGGGTTTATGGGGGAATAGGGTGGGAAGTAATTTAATTATAATAAATTAATGATTATTTTTTATTTAGTAATATTTATTTACTTTAGTTTTTATAGCACTAATTGTAGGAAGTAATTTATTATTAAGTAATCATTAATTGGTTGGTAATTATTATTAATTAATTAATTGGTAATTAATTATGTTCATTGTGCCATTTTTTAGGAGCAGTTTGTGGGGTTTATAGGGGTAAAGGGTGGGAAGTAATTTATTTTTAATTAATTAATAATTATTTGTTAATTAATGCTAATTAATAAATTAAAATTTAAATATGCAATTGTGTAATTAATTTTAGATGTGAGTTGTGGGGTTTATAGTGGTAAAGGGTGGGAAGTAATTTATTTTTAATTAATTAATAAGTATTTGTTAATTGATATTAATTTATTATTTTAAAATCAATTATGGAAATTGTGTAATGATTTTTAGGTGTGGGTTGTGGGCTTTATAGGGGTAGAGGGTGGAAAGTAATTTATGTTTAATTAATTAATATTTATTCGATCATTAATATTAATTTATCAATTGATAATTAATTAGGGTAAGTGTTTATTTTTGTGTGTGTGAGTTTTGGTTTTATAGGGGTGACGTTAGGGAAGTAAATTAATTTTTATCTGTTTTAATTTGTTTTTTAATTAATAATATTTCTTTAATTGATAGTTAATTATGTTAATTATGGAGGCACATTTTTTTAAGATTTAGATGTGTGTTGTGAATTGTGCGGTGTTATAGGGTAGGAAATAAAAAAGATTACATTTATATAATAATTAATAATTTCTAATTAAAAATAGTTATTTGTTTGTAAATTATTTTTAAATGTATTTAATATAATGTTTCTATGTATTTGTCATAACTATTTAACATTATAATGTGTCTATTTTTTAGATTTTAAAAATATTTTTATATATTTTTCATTTTATTTCTTTAAAAAATATTTTGTGTTGGTGATATTTTGTCTGTTTTTAATTTTGAACTGACTGGAGTGGGAATATTTATTTTTACCCCTCCGCTATCCAACACTTTCCCTATTGTTGCACTAACTGGAGTGGGAATAGTACTTTTTACCCCTCCGCTATCCAACACTTTCCCTAGTGTTGCACTAACTGGAGCCAGAATAGTAATTTTTACCCCTCCGCTATCCAACACTTTACCTACTGTTGCACTCACTGGAGTGGAAATAGTAATTTTGACCCCTCAGCTATCCAACACTTTCCCTACTGTTGCACTCACTGGAGTGGGAATAGTATTTTTTACCCCCCCGCTATCCAACACTTTCCTTACTGTTGCACTCACTGGAGTGGGAATAGTCATTTTTATTCCTCCGCTATCCAACACTTTCCCTACTGTTGCACTAACTGGAGTGGGAATAGTAATTTTTACCCCTCCGCTATCCAACACTTTCCCTACTGTTGCACTCACTGGAGTGGGAATAGTAATTTTTGCCCCTCCACTATCCAACACTTTCGCTACTGTTGCACACACTGGAGTGGTAATAGGAATTTGTACCCCTCCGCTATCTTAACACTTTCAATACTGTTGCACTCACTGGAGTGGGAATAGTAATTTTTACCCCTCCGCTATCCAACACATTCCCTACTGTTGCACTCACTGAAGTGGGAATAGTATTTTTTACCCCTTCGCTGTCCAACACTTTCCCTACTTTTGCACTCACTGAAGTGGAAAATTTAAGTTTAAAGACTTTTAAATAGTTTAATGTTTTAATTTATAATATATGTTATTGGTGTATGTATATATATATATTTATTTGTAAATTTTCATATATACAATTATAAAAATAAATTAAAATTAATAGTTTATTAATTGTTTTAAAGTAAATATATATATATATATATATATATTACATTTTATATACGTATGTTTAAATTATTTAATTTAAATGTATTTGTTATATTTGTTAAAATGTATATTAAATCTAATTTATTTTTTAAGTTAATTTTATTATTTAATATATTTAATATTATTTTTATACATATATTAAAATCGATATGTCAATAAGATGTAATGTCGGGCAGCTAATGCGTGAGACGCCAGATAAAAGAAAAGAAAAAAAGCTGTATGTACTGAAATGATTTCGCTGCAATGTTGGCTTGGTGACTAATAAAGTGTGTTAAAAAAAAGAAAAAAGAAAATATTAAAATCAATATTTTGTACAACTATATTTTTACATCAATATTTTTTTCGATATTTTTGTACTTACCATTATAAATATAGGATGTCGATATTTTTGACATCGATATTTATAACTCGATATTTGTGTATGGGCATATTTTGGGGGTCGATATTCTATCAGTGAACCTTCAAAACCAACACTTCACCCTTGCTATGAAGTGCCAAATAGAAGTATGTGTGCCTGTATGGTGTACACATCACCGTGTACACTGTGCCCAAAATTGCACTTTCTCCCATGCTAGTAATGCGCATTGCGATGCAAATGCGTGATGAGACGAAAACACGGTAAACTTCCCACACCAATACTTGATACATTACTCGGTCAAAGTGAAACACTTTCTTCTTCGAGGTACACCGATGCAATGCCCTCCTTGGATGTTCACCAATGGAATGCGGCTCCCAAAACCTCTCCTCCAATGAGATGCTCCTCCAAAAAAGACTTCACCAATCAGGATTAAACATCAATACGGTGCATCCAAACACCAAAACAGCTCCCAAGGTGCTGCTTGCAACCATTAGATCCAATGTTCCTCACATCACACAGGTTTACTCCCACTCGTTGCCAGTGTTGCAAATGATCCACCAAACGAGCATCAGTACAAACATAAGTAATTTTTATTTACAGACTTCAGACGTGCAGTCCAGTCCATGTTATACAAATGAATAGTGCAACTGTAAACAGCCTGCAATATAGATCTTACCCCCAACATTTAAAACATATCAACACATGAGCCTGCCCACACAGTTAGGCTCCAACTCAAATGATAACACAAAGACACGAGAGTGCACACATGTTGCGCTCTTGTCTCGTGCCAGTCACATGCCTCATTATTCTAAAGATGTGAACACGAGTGAGTGACACGAGCACAACACATGTCAGGCTTATGCACTCCACTTGTGCACACATTAAACATTTAACACATTCCATAACAAAAACATGCAGAAAAGATAACCTTTCATGAAACTGAATTACAGTAATTGGTTCAATCAATCAATCAGGGTTTGTAAAGTGTAGCTACTCACCTGTAAGGGTCTTAAGGCGCTGTGGGGGGGAGCGCAGAGGATCAGACTAACTGCTGAGTTCATCCGAAGAGCCTGGTCTTGAGGTTCATCCTGAATTACGTCAGTGAGGGTGATTACCTGAGGTGGATGGGCAGGGTATTCTATGTCTTGGAGGCAAGGTAGGAGAAGGAAATTCTTCCGGATCTGGTCTTGCATATTCGTGGGATGGTTGCCAGGGAAAGCTCGGCGGAGCGAAGGTGTCTGTTGGGTACGTGGAATGAGAGGTGGTGATTCTGGTATGTGGGTCCGGCATTGTGAAGGGCCTTTTATGCGTGGGCAAGGAGTTTGAATGTATTCTTCTGTTGACTGGGAGCTAGTGGAGTTTATGGAGGTGCTGAGTGATGTAGCTGCGATAGGGGATGTTGAGGATTAGTCTTGCTACGGTGTTCCGGACATTCTGGATCTTAGGAGGAGTTTCTGGGTGATACCGGCGTTGAGTGTGTTGCCCTAGTTGAGTCTGCTGCTGATGAGGGCATGGGTGACTGTCTTCCTGGATTCAGTGGGGATTCATCCGAAGGTCTTATCGAAGCAGACGGAGTGTGTTGAAGCAGGCCGAGGAGACAGTGTTTAACTGGCTGTCCATTGTGAGCGAGGATTCCAGTACGATGCTGAGGTTTCGTGCGTGGTTCGTGGGGGTATGGGGACTTCCTAGACCAGAGGGCCACCAGGAGTCATTCCAAGCAGAGGGGCAGGCACCCAGGATGAGGACTTCTGTCTTGTCCGAGTTGAGCTTCAGGCAGCTGTTCTTCATCCAGGCGGCAACGGCTTTCATTCGTTCGTGGAAGTTGTTCCTGGTGACAGTGGGTTCTTTGTTGAGTGAGAGGATCAGCTGTGTGTCATCGGCATATGAGACGATGTTGAGCCCGTGCTTCCTGATGATGTCTACAGAGGGCCATGTAGACATTGAAGAGGGTGGGGTTGAGGGAGGAGCCCTGGGGTTCTCTGCAGCTGATCTCTGTTGGTTTCAAGAGTTACGGTGGGAGTCTAACCCGTTGTGTTCTGCCAGTGAGGAAGGAGCGGATCCAGTTGAGTGTCTTGTCTCAGATACCAGCGTTGTGGAGTCTTGTGGCTAGGGTGTGGTGGGAGACGGTGTCAAAAGCAGCCGAGAGGTCCAGTAGGACAAGGGCTGTAGTTGTACCCTGGTCGAGGAGGGAGCGGATGTCATCGTTGGCGGTGAAGAGGGCGGTCTCAGTGCTATGATTGCTTCGGAATCTGGATTGGGAGATGTCCAGGATGTGGTTGGTTTCAATAAAGTTGGTGAGCTGGTCGTTGATGGCTTTTTCGATGACTTTGGCTGGGAAGAGGAGCAGGGAGATAGGCCAGAAGTTCTTGAGGTCCATCGGGTCCACTAGGAAAAGAGAAAATATTGGCACTAAACACTATATAAATACGTTTCACAATATTGTCTTGTCATAGTTTTTCATTAAATATCTCAACAGACAACATTTCCATTTGCCTCCTTGCAGACATCAATGTGAAGACTGACCAAAACATGTATGCCCATTAGGGTCCTGAATGCGGAAATAATAGGCAAGCGAGGGGCATTGCTTCTCGTGGGTCACTGCTTCCCATGGGGCACTAAAACATAAGGACAGAAGCACCTCATGTAAATTATATTTTATTTAACTCTTTCAGAACAGTTAGTGCATCGCGCTGCCACCGAGTGCTTCGGGGTAGATAATTGCTGCTGATATATGCTTTTGTAGACTGTTTTAAAATAACTTGAATTCTTGAAGACTAATTTAAAAATTACCTGCATACTTGAATCACTGTTGCACTTTGCTAATGTGAAAGGGGGTGCATGGAAGGAAATTGAGGTGCCATTTTGGTCAACACTTCAGTCGATTGGCCAGACTATAAAATCAAGCCCGTGGCACGGATGCTTTGTTAGTGCATTTTGCTGCCACCAAGCGTTTGGGGGAGATACTTGCTGCTGATATATGCTTTTCACTGTTTTAAAATTACCTGAATACTTGAAGACTGTTTTTAAATTGGTGTCAGTTAAATAACTGAAATTTGGCAACTCAACAATTTATCATGATTCCATCCTCACGAATGGAGCATCCGCCCCTTCTAGAGTTTGGCGGGCTTTGATGGGAAAGTGAAAAGGAGTTATAATTAAGGCTGCCTGCACCACAGCAGGAGATGTGGGAACATGGTTCATCGCTAAGTAGCAGAGATTATTAAATCTAAGATGTGTGCGGTTATTTAACTGATCCATATGGAGACATTATCTGGCATTTAAATAAGAACACCTGCGGTATGGGCGAGGGCCTTATTTCCTTTCATCTGGACGTTTCATGACAAGCGGCATGATAGGATGAGCAGGATTGAGTGCGACGCCCTTGACACAGTGAGTGATGTCCCTGGAGGGGCAATGGACAGCTCATACAGAGCATAAGTAATGGAGAGGACTAAATATTTTTTGGGCCTATGACTTGCTGAACTGTTATTTGACTGCTGGGATTTCTCAAATTGTCTGTCCATGGGAGCCTAATTGTGGTATTGGAGCATATAGTAATACTATCACATGAAATTCCTGCGAGTCTGTTTGACTGTATTACAAACTCATCAGCAAGATGGCGGCCGCAGTCATTGAGTGATGTACTGTTATTGTGTAATCCTCTCTTTATGTCCACATGTAACCCACATATGAGGAATTCCGTGTGATACCTTTAAAAAGCAATGTTAACGCTTCATGTACATACTCATTAATTGAAGGCATTGAAAAAGGCAGTCATGCCGAAACATGTCTGCACAATTAAAGAGATTGGGTGATTTGATATATGCCTGCGAGTGCCCGTTAATCTTTTGGGAAACACCTTGTCAATTTTTTGTGAGTCCATCCTCATGAACGGAGCAAACGCTCAGCTAGAGTTTGGTGCCTTTGATGGGAAAATGAAACAGAGTAATAATTAAGGCTGACTGAACCACTGCAGGAGATGTGGGAACATGGTCAGTCGCTAAGTAGCAGAGATTATTAAATCTAAGGTGTGTGCAGGTATTTAACTGACCCCTATGGAGACATTTTCTGGCATTTGGATAACAACAACTGCGGTATGGGCGAGGGCCATATTTCCTTTCATCTGGATGTTTCATGACAAGTGGCGAGCTTGGACGTGCAGGATTGAGTGCGACACCCTTGACACAGTAACTGATGTCCCTGAGGGGGCAAGGGACCGCTCATACAGAGCATAATTAATGGAGAGCACTAAATATATTTTGGGCCTATGATTTGCTGAACTGTTTTTTGACTGCTGGTATTTCTCGAATTATATGCCCATGGGAGCATAATTGTGGTATTGGAGCATATAGTAAAACTATCACATGAGATACCAGTGAGGCTGTTTGACTGTATTATGAACTCATCAGCAAGATGGCGGCCGCAATCATTGAGTGATGTACTATGATTGTGTAAGCCACCTGTGAGGACATCTGTGTGATAACTTTAAAAAGCAATGGTAACGCTTCATGTACATACTCATTAATTGAAGGCATTGAAAAAGGCAGTCACGCCGAAATGCGTCTGCACAATTAAAGAAATTGGGTAATTTGACACGTGCCTGCGAGTGCCCATTATTCCTTTTGGAAACATCTTGGCAATTTATCGTGAGCCTATCCTCACGAACTGAGCACCCACCCAACTAGAGTTCGGCGGCCTTTGATGGGAAAGTGAAACGGATATATATATATATATATATTCACTGAAAAAACCATAGGTTTCAGGGACGTTATATTTAGAAATTAGCAATTAAAAAACCATAGAAATTCGCTGAAAAAACCACAGGTTTCAGGGACGTTATAGTTAGTTGGACATTTCACTCGTACAAAACCAGAGAAATTCGGCCGTTATAGTTAGTTGAGCTAAGTATAACTCGCACCCCCGCAATGCACTGCTGATGACATCACATATTACATCACTCATGACATGGTCAGTGACATCACTGATTACATCACATATGCAAGTAGACATATACCTCAGTCACGAGAGCAGGCAGACCTTTAAACTTGACAGCTTGCACTTCCCCATTTGAATATGGGAGAGGAGTTGGCCTAACAGCTAGGGTGGTCGACACCGAATCTAGGGAACTGGGTTAGAGTCTCGGCAATGACGCTGAACATCCTGTGATTCTGGGCAAATCACTTAATCTCCCCGTGCCTAACAAAAATGAATGTGTCCTCATGTAAGGCAACTGGTGCTATGTAAAGCGCTCTGATACCCGATACCTTCGGGTCAAGTTCGCGCTATATAAAACTCTGTAAAAAAAAATATATATATATATAGAAACAGGCGAGAGAAGTACAGAAAGGAGCAAGAGAATTGCAGAAAAAAACAAGAGAGGTGCAGAAAGAGTAAGAAATGTGCAGAAAGAGGCAAGAGAAGTGCAGAAAGAGGCAAGAGAAGTGTAGAAAGGGGCAAGAGAAGTGGAGAAAGAGGCAAGAGAGGAGCAGAAAGTGGCAAGAGAAGAGCAGAAAGAGGTAAGTGAGGTGCAGAAAGAGGCAAGAGAAGTACAGAAAGAGGCAAGAGAAGTGCAGAAAGAGGCAAGAGAGGTACAGAAAGAAGCAACAGAGGTGTAGAAGGAGACAATAGAACTGCAGAAAGAGGCAAGAGAGTTGCAGAAACAGGCAAGAGAGGTGCAGAAAAAGGGAACAGGGGTGCAGAAAGAGGCAAGAGGTGCAGAAAGAGGGATGAAGGGTGCAGAAAGAGGCAAGAGGGGTGCAGAAAGAAGCAATAGAAGTGCAGAAAGAAGCTGGAGAAGTGCAGAAAGAAGCAACAGAGGTGCAAAAAGAGGCAAGAGGGGTACAGAAAGAGGCAATAGAAGTGCAGAAAGAAGCAACAGAGGTGCAGAAAGAGGCAAGAGAGGTACAGAAAGAGGCAAGAGGGGTACAGAAAGAGGCAAGTGGGGTGCTGAAAGAAGCAAGAGCAGTGCAGAAAGAACCAACAGAGGTGCTGAAGGAGGCAAGAGGGGTGCCGAAAGAGGCAAGAGGGGTGGCAACATTTTCAAGAGATGCAGAAAGGGGGAAGTGGGGTGGAGAAAGAGGCAAGAGGGATACAGAGAGAAACAAGAGAGGTGCAGAAAGAAACAAAAGAAGTGCAGAAAGAAGGAACAGAGGTGCAGAAAGAGGCAAGAGGGATGCAGAAAGAGGGAAGAGGGTTGTAAAAGAGGCACGAGGGGTGCACAAAGAAGCAAGAGGGGTGCAGAAAGAAGCAAGAGAGGTGCAGAAAGAAACAAAAGAAGTGCAGAAAGAAGGAACAGAGGTGCAGATAGAGGCAAGAGGAGTGCATAAAGAGGGAAGAGGGGTGCAGAAAGAGTCACGAGGGTGCAGAAAGAAGCAAGAAAGGTGAAGAATGAAACAAAAGAAGTGCAGAAAGAAGCAGCAGAGGTGCAGAAAGAGACAAAAGGGGAGCAGAAAGAGGGAAGAGTGGTGCAAGGAAGAGGCACAAGGGTTGCAGAAAGAAGGGACAGACATGCAGAAAGAGGCAAGAGAAGTGCAGAAAGAAGCAAAAAAGATGCAGAAAGGGGGAGGAGGGGTGGAGAAAGAGGCAAGAGGGGTGCATAAAGAAGCAAGAGAGGTACAGAAAGAATCAAAGAAGTGCAGAAAGAAGCAACAGAGGTGCAGAAAGAGGCAAGAGGAATGCAGAAAGAGGGAAGAGGGGTGCAGAAAGAGGCACGAGGGGTGCAGAAAGAAGCAAGAAAGGTGCAGAAAGAAGCAAGAGAAGTGCATAAAGAAGCAACAGAGATACAGAAAGGGGGAAGTGGGGAGGAGAAAGAGGCAAGAGGGATATGGAAAGAAGCAAGAGAGTTGCAGAAAGAAACAAAAGAAGTGCAGAAAGAAGGAACAGAGGTGCAGAAAGAAGCAACAGAAGTGCAGAAAGAAGCAAGAGGGGAGTAGAAAGAGGGAAAGGGGTACAGAAAAAGGCACAAGGGTTGCAGAAAGAAGGGACAGAGGTGCAGAAAGAAGCAAGAGAAGTGCAGAAAGAAGCAACAGAGGTGCAGAAAGTGGGATGAGGGGTGAAAAAAGAGGCAAGAGAAGTACAGAAAGAAGCAACAGAGATGCAAAAAGGGGGAACAGGGGTGGAGAAAGTGGCGAGAGGGTGCAGAAAGAAGGAAGAGAGGTTCAGAAAGAAACAAAAGAAGAGCAGAAAGAAGAAACAGGGGTGCAGAAAGAGGAAAGAGGGGTGCAAAAAGAAGCACGAGTGGTGCAGAAAGAAGCAAGAGAGGTGCAGAAAGAAGCAAAAGTAGTGCAGAAAGAAGCAACAGAGGTGCAGAAAGAGGCAAGAGGGGTGCAAAAAGAAGGAAGAGGGGTGCAGAAAGAGGCACGAAGGGTGCAGAAAGAAGCAAGAGATATGCAGAAAGAAACAAAAGAAGTGCAGAAAGAAGGAACAGAGGTGCAGAAAGAGGCAACATGGGTGCAGAAAGAGGCAAAAGGGGTGCAGAAAGAAGCGAGAGGTGCAGAAAGAAACAAAAGAAGTACAGAAAGAAGGAACAGAGGTGCAGAAAGAGGCAACAGGGGTGCAGTAAGAAACAAAAGAAGTGCATAAAGAAACAACAGAGGTGCACAAAGAGGCAAGAGGAGTGCAGAAAGCGGGAAGAGGGGTACAGAAAGAGGCACAAGGGGTGCAGAAAGAACCAAGAGAGGTGCAGAAAGAAGCAAGAGAAGTGTAGAAAGAAGGAACAGAGGTGCAGAAAGAGGCAAGAGGGGTGCAGAAAGAGGAAAGAGGGGTGTTTAAGAGGCACAAGGGGTGCAGAAAGAAGCAAGAGGGGTGCAGAAAGAAGCAAGAGAGGTGCAGAAAGAAACAAAAGAAGTGCAGAAAGAAGGTACAGAGGTGCAGAAAGAGGCAAGAGGGGTGCAGAAAGAGGGAAGAGGGATGTGAAAGAGGCACGAGGGGTGCAGAATGAAGCAAGAGGGGTGCAGAAAGAAGCAACAGAAATGCAGAAAGAGGCAAGAGAGGTGCAGAAAGTAGCAAGAGTGGCTTGCACACCATTAGTACCAATTTAACACCCACATTTAGCAATAAGTAACAGGTGACCATTCTAGGTTTACAAAGGACCTTCCACCATGCTGTAACACTTGTTGCTGCATTTTCAGTAACGTTTGAGCCGTTTGAGCTAGAAACAAGGCTTTTTTTGTTCAGATCTGCAGATTAGGCAGCAGATGATGGATTATGTGGCTAATACGGAAAATGTATAATTGTGCGAACGTCGGTGCAGCCAAACAGTCGCATAATTCCAGTGGCCCTGCTCATACCTCTGACAAGGTCCAGAAGTGCTCCTCAGTGATTCCTTCTTTTTTTTGTCTCATTGAGTTCATAGTTTAGCTTCTATGGAAATGAGAAAGACTAAACCTGAGGTTACCACAACACAGACTACCATACCACATAATTACTCTCCATAACACATAATCCCACTCTACATAATTCCTATACACTAAATACCACATACTTTCGCGCTCTTGGTTGGGAGATGAAGTCCCCTTGCCTCCTGAGGGTCCCTGGGGGCCAAATAGCCCTCCCGTTATCTCTAGTAAGCCCCACACAGCTGGATTGCTGAGAGTGGTCCGAGGCCATGCCCCCTTTTTACACCACTCTGCAAATGCGCCTCCTGGAGCACTGCTGCTCAGGGGATGAAGTCCACTTTAGTCCTGAGGTCCTCAGAACACAAGAGTACCTCATCGCTCCACCAGCAGTGCGCCAAGAGGCGTGTTTGCAGAGTGGTGTAAGAAGGGGTGTGGCCTCGGACCACCTCTCAGCAATCCCACTGTGTGGGGATTACTGGAGGTACCTGGTGGTCTAGTTGGCCCCTAAGGACCCTTAGGATTGAATCCCCCAATTCAGAACGTGCCAGGAGGCGCGTTTGCACAATGGTGCAGGGAGGGGGCGGGGCCTTTGGCAAGATGCCAGTTTTTTTTTTTTTGGGAAGGGGTGCTATGTGGCCCCCCCTTCCCTTAATTATTTTTGGGCCCTGGAGACCCCATCCCCAGGGCCTGAGCTTTTATTTGTTTAAAAAATACAGGAAGGGGGCCATGTTTTACATTTTTCCCATGAGGGGGATCGCGTGGCCCCCTTCCCCTGGGTCACTTCTGGCCCCGGGGACCCCATCCCCCAGGGCCTGGCCAGTCTGTTTTTTTGGGGGGGAGGGGGGCCACATGGCCCCCCTCCTGAGGCCAATTATGGCCCTGGGGACCCCATCCCCCGGGGCCTGGCCTTATTATTTTTTTTTTAATTAAATAAATCAAAAGGGAGGGGGCCGAGTGGCCCCCTCCCGGGCCCCTTCTGGCCCTGGGGACACCATCCCCCTCACTCTGGGGACTGCGGGGGGAGCCCCACTGCCCCCACGGTCCCAGCCTGCTCCCTGCCCCCTGCAGGAGCCGGCATTGTTTTTGGACAAGTGGAGCTGCTGACATGCAGCTCCCCTTGTCCAAAAGCAATCTGCTTCGCTTCATGGAAGCAAGAGCAGGTTTTCTGCTCTCGCTTCCATGAAGCGAAGCATTGTTTGCAATGAAAGGAAGGGAGCTGTGCTCCTGCACGGTCATTGCAAACTGCAAAGTCCCGGGGGTGGGCACCCCGGGACATTGCCGGAGCCTGCCCTGGGGGTGGAGGTCCCCAGGGCCATAGAGGGCTCCAGGAGGGCAGCCCCCCTCCCATCAGTATTAAAGCCCCAGGGAGGTGGTGGTCCCCGGGGCAGTGTGGGGGGGGCATGAGCCCCCCCACACTTATTTTTTTAATTATTGAAGCCCCGGAGAGGTGGTGGTACACGGGGCTTGGGGGGCCCATGAGGCCCCTGTCCTATTCAATTACAAGCCCTAGGGAGGTGGCGGTCCCCGGGGCTGCGTGGGGGGAAGGAGCCCCCCCAGACATTTCAATGAGAAAGCCCCGTGGAGGTGTCTATATTATATGAGCTAACTATAACTTGCTCCCCTGCAATGCACTGCTTATGACCTCACATATTACATCACTCATGACATAGTCAGTGACATCACTGATGACATCTCAAATAACATCACTGATGACATCATCCAGTGACTGTGAGTGTTTTAAAAAAGTTTATGAGTGTGAAACATATACACCAAGGTGTATTGATGAATCATTGGGTGTATGAGTGCCTGTATCAATGATTCAGTAGGTACGTGACTGACTGTATAAGTGAGTGATTAAGTGTCTCAGTGAATGTATGGGCCACTGACTAGGTTGTCTGAATGTCAGTATCAGTCTGTAAGATTGTGTCCAAGTGGCTGTATGGGTTGGTGAATGGGTACATGAGTGGCTGTATGGGTGATTGATTGCTTGGCTATATACCTGTATGAGTGTATGAGTGTCTGTGTGGGTGGATGAGAAGGTGTGTGAGTGCCTGCATGGAGGAGTGAGTGGGGTATGGGTTAGTGAGTGTATAAGAGAAGGGCTGTATATGTAAATGAGTGTGTGTATGGCTGTGGCAGTGAGTGAATTGATGTGTCAGTGGTAAATGGGTGAGTAACTACATATGTGAAAGGCAGTATACGTGAGTGCTGGAGTATATGAGTGACTATATGTTTGAATGAGTGATTGTGAGAGTGGCTGGATGGGTGAGTGTGTGCTTGTGTCAGTGACTGTATAGATGAGTGAGTATGTGTTAGTATCTGTATGAATAAGTGAGTGGCTATGTGTATAACTGTATAGCTGAGTAAATGGCTGTCTGATTGACTCTATAGGTGAGTGAGTAGGTGTGTGAGTAGCTCTATGAGTGACTGACAGTGTGTGATTAGCTGTATGGCTGTATGAGTGGATATATCAGTAGCTGTATTAGTGAGTGAGTTGGTATATGAGTGGCTGTATGGTTGACTGAGTGGATGTGTGTGTAGACCTATGAATCAGTGAGTGAGTGTATAAGTACTGGTGTGGGTGTGTCAATGGTTTTGAGAATGGTAGTGTGGAAGTTGGAATGAGTGTATGAAAGGTTATATTGGGGTATGAGTGAGTCGGACATTCTGTGGATGATGTCATCATTGATGTCATGAGTGATGTCATTTGAAATGTAATGAGTGGTGTCATCAGTGATGTCACTGAGCATGTCATGAGTGATGTAATATGTGAGGTCATAAGCAGTGCATTGCGGAGGCACAAGTTCAAGTTAGCTCAGCTAACTATAACTGCTAAATTTCACTGGTTTTGTACAAGTGAAACCTGAACCTAACTATACCATCTCTGTAACCTTTGGTTTTTTCAGTGAATTTCTAAGTTGTTTTTAATTCCATTTCCTAACTATAACGTACCTGTAACCTTTCTGTTTTTCTGTGAATTTCTAAGGTTTTTCAAATGCTAATTTCTAACTATAACGTACATGTAACCTTTGTTTTTTTCAGTGAATTTCTAAGGTTTTTCAAATTCTATTTCCTAACTATAATGTCCATGCAACCTATTATTTTATTATTGAATTTTTAAGGTTTTTAAATTGTATTTTCTATCTATAATGGCTCTATAAAGTGTATTTTTATAACCTTGTATTTTTTCTTCAGTGGATTAATAAGCGTAGTTTTTTTCTTTACATTTTGTTATATTCACAACAACGTCGCAATACCTGTGGTGACGTCATGAAAGGTGCATGTTTTTGAGGTAGTATATATAGACATATTTTATTTAATAGCAGACACTAGTTGTTTAGAAATGTAGACTTTATATTGGAGTTTGTGTGATTGTTTTGTGAAAAAAACCTCTTCAATGTGGTGTTTAATATATTTGCAGTGACTCTGTAGACCGCAGTGCCGTCGGTAGTCGTGAAGTGCGCATGTTTTTTTAAAACTCGAGAACACATACTTACAGATATTTTAATTAATATTTGATACAAGTTGTTTACTGATATTCTCTTTAAGCCTAACTTTTGTAAGAATTTTTCAATTAAAAGCCTTTTATTTGGTGTTTTGTCTGATCGCTGCGATGACGTCGTTAACCGCGATGAATACCTGTTTTTGGTGAAGTGTATAACATACATTTATACATATTACATTGTATGATGCATATTTGGGGTTTAATATGAGTCGATTAACACTTATGTTTGAGTATTTATTTTCAAATAAAATATTATTCTGTTCAATTTCCGGTCTTCGCGAGCCCACCAATCGTTGCGAAGATCATGTGACTGGGAAAGAAAAAAATATGATTGGATGATACACTTTACAACTGTAAGAATAGGAGAAAACATGCCCATTTATCTATCTTGAACATTCTTTAAGAGGAGTTCATTGTGAGCGTCTCACTAGCATTTGTTGGAGTGGTTCTTTTGCATATTTTTGCGAAAATGACAACTCAGCCAGAAGAGGGAGATCAGGTGGAACAGCAGGTGGACCAGGAAGTCCAAGATGTGGATTCTAGTGACTCTGGAGATGAGGGGCTTCCCCAGAAGAAACCATGCGTTGCCTGGGATTTCTTCAGGACTCTGTCGGGAGAATCAAAAACAGTCGCCTAATTTGTGCAATACATAATATGTGATGAGACATTTTCAAGGGGTACAAACAAGAAATATTCTTGTGGGACTAAGTCCATGCTTTACCATCTAAAAACATACCATGGCAATCGTCTAAACACAGCAAGAAGGCAACGCAAGGCTGAAGGACCCTCAACTTCAATAGCAGCTGCAACAATACCGGGGCCGAGAGTACCTTCAGAGGTCCAATCTGAACTTCAAGATTTGGCTCCAGAGTTTTCCCGCATGGCATCAAACTGCATGGTTTGTGGAGTTGTAAGGAGTGCTGGAGAGCAGTCCATAACAGCCCTTCATAATACTGCAAAGAATTACAAATGTTGATTTTTTTTATTTTTGGCCATTCATAGTTTTTCTACATTTTTGAGTGTGTGTTGATGTTTTTGCACTCCCAGTTGGCATTTTTGTTTCCAGCAGTAAAAAAAATTTAAACTTTAAAATTTACAAAAAAACCTAAAAAACCCATCTTTTTAGTTAAAAAAAGATAAGCTGAATGAATCAGTGTATGAACATGTATATCGTGATTGAATGCATGCATGAGTATTGCATTGATGATTGAATGACTGTATGAGTGGTGCAGGGATGACTGAAAGAGTGCATGAGTGGTGCATGAATGATTGAATGATTGCAAGAGTGGTTGGGTAACTGCATGTTGAGTGCTTGGCTGATTGGATTAGTGCGTGTGTAGTGCCTGGGTGATTGGATCAGTGCATTTGTAGTGCCTGGGTGATTGGCTGAGTGCATGGGTAGTGTATATATGATTGGATGAGTGCAGAAGTAGTGCGTAAGTGATAGAATGACTACATGTGTAGTGCATGCGTGATTCGATGAGTGCATGTGTTCTGCCTGGGTGATTCAAGGAGTGCATGAGTAGTGCCTAGGTGATTGGATGAATGTATGTGTAGTGGCTGAGTGATTGGATGACTGCATGGGTAGTGCCTGGGGGGTTTAATGAGTGTATAGATACTGCAAGAGTGATTGTATGAGTACAAGGGCAGTGGCTGGATGATAGCATGAGTGCAAGTGCAGTGCCTGGATAATTGGATAAGTCTAAGCGCAGTGCCTGGGTGAATGGATGAGTCCATATGTAATTCATGGATAAATACATGAGTGCAAGTGCAGTGCCTGGTGAATGAATGAGTACAAGTGCAGTGCCTCAGTGATTGCATGACTACATGGGTAGTGCATGAGTGTATAGATGACTCCATGGCTACCTCCTGAGTGACTGGATAAGTGCCTGAGTAGTGTCTTGGAGATATGATGAGTGCAAGTGCAGTGCTTGGATTATTGGATGGGTGCAAGTGCACTTCCTAGGTGAATGGATAAGTGCGAGTGTAGTGCCTGGGTGAATGCATGAGTGCAACTGTAGTGCCTGGGTGATTGGATGAGCGTATGGGTATTGTCTGGGTATTTGGATGAGTTCATGGGTAGTGCCTGTGTGAGTGTATGAGTGCAAGTGCAGTGCCTGGATGATTGTATGAATGCATGGGTAGTGCCTGAGTGAATGATGAGTGCATCGGTAGTGCCTGGGTGAATGGATAAGTGCAAGTGTAGTGCCTGGGTGAATGGGTGAGTGCAAGTGTAGTGCCTGGATGAATGAATGATGAGTGCGAGGGCAATGCCTGTGTGAATGCATGGGTACAACTGCAGTGCCTGGGTGAATGCATCAGGCAAGTGTAGTGCCTGTGTGAATTAATGATTGCTAGTGCAGTGCCTGGGTGATTGAATGAGTAAAAGTGCAGTGCCTGGGTGATTCCATGACTGTATGGGTGGTGCCTGAGTGATTGTATGAGTGCAAATGCAGTGCCTGTGTGACTGCATGAGTGCAAGTGCAGTGCCTGGATGAGTGCAAGTGAAGTGTCTAGGTGAATGAATGAGTGCAAGTGCTGTGCTGGGTGATTGCATGACTGCATGGGTAGTGCCTGAGTGAATTGATGACTCCATGGGTAATGTCTGGGTGATTGGATGACTGCAAATGTAGTGCCCGTGTGAATGGATGATTGTATGAGTGGAAGTGCAGTGCCTGGGTGAGAGGATGAGTGCAAGTGTAGAGCCTGGGTGAATGCATGAGTGCAACTGTAGTGCCTGGGTGAATTCAAGAGGGCATGGGTAGTGGCTGGGTGATTGTATGAGTGCAAGTGCAGTGCCCGGATGATTGGATGGCAGCAAGTGCAGTGCCTGGGTGAATGGATGAGTGCACTGGTAGTGCCTGAGTGATTGGATGAGTGCATGAGTAGTGTCTGGTTGTTTGGATGAGTGCATGGGTAGTGCCTGGGTGATTGGATGAGTGCATGGGAAGTGCCTGGGTGCTTGGATAAGTGAAAGGGTAGTGCTTGGGTGATTGGATGTGTGCATGGGTAGTGCCTGGGTGAATGAATGAGTTCATGGATAGTGGCTGAGTGAAAGGATGTGTGCAAGGGTAGTGCCTGCCTGAATAGAGTAGTGCAAGGTTAGTGCCTGAGTGATTGGATGAGTGCAAGATAGTGCCTGGGTAATTGGATGAGTGCAAGTGTAGTGCCTGGGTGATTGGATGAGTGCATGGGTAGGGCCTTGGCTATTTGATGAGTGCATGGGTAGAGACTGGGTGATTGGATGAGTACAAGGGTTGTGCCTGGGTGATTGGATGAGAGCTTAGTTAGTGCCTAGGTGATTGAGTGAGTGCATGGATAGTGCCTGGTTGATTAGATGAGTGCATGGGTAGTGCCTGGGTGATTCGATCAGTGAATGCATAGTGCCTGGGTGATTGGATGAGTGCATGGGTACTGCCTGGGTGACTAGATGAGTGCATGAGTAGCACATGGGTGATTGGATTAGTGCATGGGTAGTGCCTCATTGAATGAATGAGTGCAAGGATAGAGCCTGGGTGATTGGATGAGTGCCTGGTTAGTGCTGGGGTGATTGGATGAATGCATGGGTAGTGTCTGAGTGAATGGATGAGTGCAAGGGTAGTGCCTGAGTGATTGGATGAGTGCATGGGTACTGCCTGGGTGATTGGATGAGTGCATGGGTAGTTCCTGGTTGATTGCATGACTACATCGGTAGTGCCTGAGTGAATGGATGAGTGCAAGGGTGCTACCTGGGTGATTGGATGAGTGTATGGGTCGTGCCTGGTTGATCGTATGAGTGCATGGGTAGTGCCTCAGTGAATGGATGAGTGCATGGGTACTGCCTGGGTGAATGGATAAGTGCAAGTGTAGTGCCTGGGTGAATGGGTGAGTGCAAGTGTAGTGCCTGGGTGAATGAATGATGAGTGCAAGGGCAATGCCTGGGTGAATGCATCAGTGCAAGTGTAGTGCCTAGGTGAATTAATGATTGCAAGTGCAGTGCATGGGTGATTGAACGAGTAGAAGTGCAGTGCCTGGGTGATTCCATGACTGCATGGGTAGGTTCCGAGTGATTGTAAGAGTGCAAGTGCAGTGCCTGTATGACTGTATGAGTGCAAGTGCCAAGCCTGGATAATTGTATGAGTGCAAATACAGTGCCTGGGTGAATGAATGAGTGCAAGTGTAGTGCCTGAGTGATTGCATGACTGCATGGGTAGTGCCTGAGTGAATGGATGACTCCATGGGTAATGCCTGGGTGATTGGATGACTGCAAGTGTAGTGCCTGGGTAAATGGATGCATGCAATTGCAGTGCCTCAGTGAGTGGGTGAGTGCAAGTGCAGTGTCTGGACGATTGCATGACTGCATGGGTAGTGCCTGAGTGAGTGAATAAATGAATGCATAGGTAGTGGCTGGGTGAACGGATAAGTGCAAGCATAGTGCCTGGGTGAATGGGTGAGTGCAAGTGCAGTGCCTGGGTGAATGAATGATGAGTGCAAGGGCAATGCCTGTGTGAATGCATGGGTACAACTGCAGTGCCTGGGTGAATGCATCAGGCACGTGTAGTGCCTGCGTGAATGAATGATTGCTAGTGCAGTGCCTGGGTTATTGAATGAGTAAAAGTGCAGTGCCTGGGTGATTCCATGACTGCATGGGCGGTGCCTGAGTGATTGTATGAGTGCAAATGCAGTGCCTGTGTTACTGCATGAGTGCAAGTGCAGTGTCTGTATGAGTGCAAGTGAAGTGTCTAGGTGAATGAATGAGTGCAAGTGCTGTGCTGGGTGATTGCATGACTGCATGGGTAGTGCCTGAGTGAATGGATGACTCCATGGGTAATGTCTGGGTGATTGGATGACTGCAAATGTAGTGCCCATGTGAATGGATGATTACAAGTGCAGTGCTTCGGTGAGTGGATGAGTGCAAGTGCAGTGCCTGGGTGAGAGGATGAGTGCAACTGTAGTGCCTGGGTGAATTCAATAGGGCATGGGTAGTGGCTGGGTGATTGTATGAGTGCAAGTGCAGTGCCCGGATGCTTGGATGGGAGCAAGTGCAGTGCCTGGGTGAATGGATGAGTGCACGGGTAGTGCCTGAGTGATTGGATGAGTGTATGAGTAGTGTCTGGTTGTTTGGATCAGTGCATGGGTAGTGCCTGGGTGATTGGATGAGTGCATGGGAAGTGTCTGGATGATTGGATAAGTGCAAAGATAGTGCCTGTGTGATTGGTTGTGTGCATGGGTAGTGCCTCAGTGAACGGAGGAGTGCATGAGTAGTGTCTGGTTGTTTGGATGAGTGCATGGGTAGCGCCTGGGTGATTTGATGAGTGCATGGGAAGTGCCTGGGTGATTGGATAAGTGCAAGGGTAGTGCCTGGGTGATTGGATGTGTGCATGGGTAGTGCCTGGGTGAATGAATGAGCTCATGGATAGTGGCTGAGTGAAAGGATGAGTGCAAGGGTCGTGCCTGATTGAATAGAATAGTGCAAGGTTAGTGCCTGAGTGATTGGATGAGTTCAAGATAGTGCCTGGGTAATTGGATGAGTGCAAGAGTAGTGCCTGGGTGAATGCAAGGATAGTGCCTGGGTGATTGGATGAGTGCATGGTTAGAGACTGGGTGATTGGATGAGTGCATGGGTAGTGCCTCAGTGAATGGATGAGTGCAAGGGTTGTGCCTGGGTGATTGGATGAGAGCATAGATAGTGCCTAGGTGATTGGGTGAGTGCATGGATAGTGCCTGGTTGATTAGATGAGTGCATGGGTAGTGCCTGGGTGATTCGATGAGTGCATGCATAGTGCCTGGGTGATTGGATGAGTGCATGGGTACTGCCTGGGTGACTAGATGAGTGCACGAGTAGCACATGGGTGATTGGATTAGTGCATGGGTAGTGCCTCATTGACTGGATAAGTGCAAGGATAGTGCCTGGGTGATTGGATGAGTGCCTGGGTTGTGCCGCGGTGATTGGATGAATGCATGGGTAGTGTCTGAGTGAATGGATGAGTGCAAGGGTAGTGCCTGAGTGAGTGAATGAATGAATGCATAGGTAGTGGATGGGTGAACGGATAAGTGCAAGCATAGTGAATGGGTGAATGGGTGAGTGCAAGTGCAGTGCCTGGGTGAATGAATGATGAGTGCAAGGGCAATGCCAGTGTGAATGCATGGGTACAACTGCAGTGCCTGGGTGAATGCATCAGGCAAGTGTAGTGCCTGCATGAATGAATGATTGCTAGTGCAGTGCCTGGGTGATTGAATGAGTAAAAGTGCAGTGCCTGGGTGATTCCATGACTGCATGGGCGGTGCCTGAGTGATTGTATGAGTGCAAATGCAGTGCCTGTGTGACTGCATGAGTGCAAGTGCAGTGCCTGGATGAGTGTAAGTGAAGTGTCTAGGTGAATGAATGAGTGCAAGTGCTGTACTGGGTGATTGCATGACTGCATGGGTAGTGCCTGAGTGAATTGATGACTCCATGGGTAATGTCTGGGTGATTGGATGACTGCAAATGTAGTGCCAGTGTGAATGGATGATTACAAGTGCAGTGCTTCGGTGAGTGGATGAGTGCAAGTGCAGTGCCTGGGTGAAAGGATGAGTGCAAGTGTAGAGCCTGGGTGAATGCATGAGTGCAAATGTAGTGCCTGGGTGAATTCAAGAGAGCATGGGTAGTGGCTGGGTGATTGTATGAGTGCAAGTGCAGTGCCCGGATGATTGGATGGGAGCAAGTGCAGTGCCTGTGTGAATGGATGAGTGCACGGGTAGTGCCTGAGTGATTGGATGAGTGTATGAGTAGTGTCTGGTTGTTTGGATGAGTGCATGGGTAGTGCCTGGGTGATTGAATGAGTGCATCGAAAGTGTCTGGATGATTGGATAAGTGCAAAGATAGTGCCTGTGTGATTGGTTGTGTGCATGGGTAGTGCCTCAGTGAATGGAGGAGTGCATGAGTAGTTTCTGGTTGTTTGGATGAGTGCATGGGTAGCGCCTGGGGGATTTGATGAGTGCATGGGAAGTGCCTGGGTGATTGGATAAGTGCAAGGGTAGTGCCTGGGTGATTGGATGTGTGCATGGGTAGTGCCTGGGTGAATGAATGAGCTTATGGATAGTGGCTGAGTGAAAGGATGAGTGCAAGGGTCGTGCCTGATTGAATAGAAGAGTGCAAGGTTAGTGCCTGAGTGATTGGATGAGTGCAAGATAGTGCCTGGGTAATTGGATGAGTGCAAGAGTAGTGCCTGGGTGAATGCAAGGATAGTGCCTGGGTGATTGGATGAGTGCATGGGTAGAGACTGGGTGATTCGATGAGTGCATGGGTAGTGCCTAAGTGAATGGATGAGTGCAAGGGTTGTGCCTGGGTGATTGGATGAGAGCATAGATAGTGCCTAGGTGATTGGGTGAGTGCATGGATAGTGCCTGGTTGATTTGATGAGTGCATGGGTAGTGCCTGGGTGATTTGATGAGTGCATGCATAGTGCCTGGGTGATTGGATGAGTGCATGGGTACTGCCTGGGTGACTAGATGAGTGCACGAGTAGCACATGGGTGATTGGATTAGTGCATGGGTAGTGCCTCATTGAATGGATGAGTGCAAGGATAGTGCCTGGGTGATTGGATGAGTGCCTGGGTAGTGCCAGTGTGATTGGATGAATGCATGGGTAGTGTCTGAGTGAATGGATGAGTGCAAGGGTAGTGCCTGAGTGATTGGTTGAGTGCATGGGTACTGCCTGGGTGATTGGATGAGTGCATGGGTAGTGCCTGGTTGATTGCACGACTACATCGGTAGTGCCTGAGTGAATGGATGAGTGCAAGGGTGCTACCTGGGTGATTGGATGAGTGCATGGGTAGTGCCTGGTTGATCATATGAGGGCATGGGTAGTGCCTGAGTGAATGGATGAGTGCATGGGTAGTGCCTGGGTGATTGGATGAGTGCATGAGTAGTGACTATGTGAATGGATGAGTGCAAGGATAGTGCCTGAGTGATTGCATGAGTGCATCGGTAGTGCCTAGGAGAAAGCATGAGTGCAAGGGTAGTGCCTGGGTGATTGGATGAGTTCATGGGTAGGACCTGAGTGAATGGATGTGTGCAAGGGTAGTGCCTGGGTGGTTATATTAGCGCATGGGAAGTACCTGGGTGATTGAATAAGTGCAACGGTAGTGCCTGAGTGATTGAATGTGTACATGGGTAGTGCCTGGGTGAATGAATGAGTTCACGGGTAGTGGCTGAGTGAAAGGATGAGCGCAAGGGTAGTGGTGCCTGATTGAATAGAAGAGTGCAAGGTTACTGCCTGAGTGATTGGATGAGTGGTAGATAGTGCCTGGGTATTTGGATGTTTGCAACAGTAGTGCCTGGGTGATTGGGTGAATGCATGGATAGTGCCTGGGTGATTAGGTGAATGCATGGATAGTGCCTGGTTGATAGGATGAGTGCATAGGTAGGCTTGGGCGATTGGATGAGTGCATGGGTAGTGACTGGTTGATTGGATGAGTGCATGGGTATTGCCTCAGTGAATGGATAAGTGCAAGAGTTGTGCCTGGGTGATTGGATGAGAGCATAGATAGTGCCTAGGTGATTGGATGAGTGCATGGATAGTGCCTGGGTGATTCGATGAGTGCATGCGTAGTGCCTGGGTGATTGGATGGATGCATGGGTATTGCCTGACTGATTGGATGAGTGCATGGGTACTGCCTGGGTGACTAGATGAGTGCAAGAGTAGCACATGGGTGATTGGATTAGTGCATGGGTAGTGCATCATTGAATGGATGAGTGCAAGGGTAGTGCCTGGGTGATTGGATGAGTGCCTGGGTAGTGCCGGGGTGATTGGATAAATACATGGGTAGTGTCTGAGTGAATGGATGAGTGCAAGGGTAGTGCCTGAGTGACTGGATGAGTGCATGGGTACTGCCTGGGTGATTGGATGAGTGACTGGTTGATTGCATGACTACATGGGTTTTGCCTGAGTAAATGGATGAGTGCAAATGTACTACCTGGGTGATTGGATGAGGGCATGGGTAGCGCCTGGTTGATTGCAGGAGTGCGAGGGTAGTGCCTGAGTGAATGGATGAGTGCATGGGTAGTGCCTGGGTGATTGGATGAGTGCATGAGTAGTGACTAGGTGAATGGATGAGTGCAAGGATAGTGCATGAGTGATTGCATGAGTGCATCGGTAGTGCCTAGGAGAAAGCATGAGTGCAAGGGTAGTGCCTGGGTGATTGGATGAGTTCATGGGTAGGACCTGAGTGAATGGATGAGTGCAAGGGTAGTGCCTGGGTGGTTACATGAGCGAATGGGAAGTACCTGGGTGATTGAATAAGTGCAACGGTAGTGCCTGAGTGATTGAATGTGTACATGGGTAGTGCCTGGGTGAATGAATGAGTTCACGGGTAGTGGCTGAGTGAAAGGATGAGCGCAAGGGTAGTGGTGCCTGATTGAATAGAAGAGTGCAAGGTTACTGCCTGAGTGATTGGATGAGTGGTAGATAGTGCCTGGGTATTTGGATGTTTGCAACAGTAGTGCCTGGGTGATTGGGTGAATGCATGGATAGTGCCTGGGTGATTAGGTGAATGCATGGATAGTGCCTGGTTGATAGGATGAGTGCATAGGTAGGGCTTGGGCGATTGGATGAGTGCATGGGTAGTGACTGGTTGATTGGATGAGTGCATGGGTATTGCCTCAGTGAATGGATAAGTGCAAGAGTTGTGCCTGGGTGATTGGATGAGAGCATAGATAGTGCCTAGGTGATTGGATGAGTGCATGGATAGTGCCTGGGTGATTCGATGAGTGCATGCGTAGTGCCTGGGTGATTGGATGGATGCATGGGTATTGCCTGACTGATTGGATGAGTGCATGGGTACTGCCTGGGTGACTAGATGAGTGCAAGAGTAGCACATGGGTGATTGGATTAGTGCATGGGTAGTGCATCATTGAATGGATGAGTGCAAGGGTAGTGCCTGGGTGATTGGATGAGTGCCTGGGTAGTGCCGGGGTGATTGGATAAATACATGGGTAGTGTCTGAGTGAATGGATGAGTGCAAGGGTAGTGCCTGAGTGACTGGATGAGTGCATGGGTACTGCCTGGGTGATTGGATGAGTGACTGGTTGATTGCATGACTACATGGGTTTTGCCTGAGTAAATGGATGAGTGCAAATGTACTACCTGGGTGATTGGATGAGGGCATGGGTAGCGCCTGGTTGATTGCAGGAGTGCGAGGGTAGTGCCTGAGTGAATGGATGAGTGCATGGGTACTGCTTGGGTGATTGAATGAGTGTATGGGTTGTGCCGGGGTGACTGGATGAGTGCATAAGTAGTGACTAGGTGAATGGATGAGTGCAAGGATAGTGCCTGAGTGATTGCATGAGTACATCGGTAGTGCCTGGGTGATTGCATGAGTGCATGGGTAGTGCCCGGGTTATTGGATGAGTGCATGGGTAGGACCTGCATGAATGGATGACTGCAAGAGTAGTTCCAGGGTGATTACATGAGCACATGGGTAGTGCCTGGGTGATTGGATGGGTGCATGGGTAGTGCTTAGGTGATTGTAAGAGTGCAGGAGTAGTGACTGAGTGAATGGATGAGTGCAAAGATAGTGCCTGAGTGCATAATTAGTGCCTGGGTGAGTGCATGAATGCATATGTAGTGCCAGAGTGAATGAATGATTGCAAGTGCAGTGCCTGGGTGATTGAATGAGTACAAGTGCAGTGAATGGGTGATTCCATGACTGCATGGGTAGTGCCTGAGTGATTGTATGAGTGCAAGTGCAGTGCCTGTATGACTGCATGAGTGCAAGTGCAGTGCCTGGATAATTGGATGAGTGCAAGTGCAGTGTCTGGGTGAATGACTGAATGCAAGTGCTGTGCCTGCGTGACTGCATGACTGCATGGGTAGTGCCTGAGTGAATGGATGACTCCATGGGTAATGCCTGGGTGATTGGATGACTGCAAGTGTAGTGCCTGGGTAAATGGATGCGTGCAAGTGCAGTGCCTCGGTGAGTGGGTGAGTGCAAGTGCAGTGCCTGGATGATTGCATGACTGCATGGGTAGTGCCTGAGTGAGTGAATGAATGAATGCATAGGTAGTGGCTGGGTGAACGGATAAGTGCAAGCATAGTGCCTGGGTGAATGGGTGAGTGCAAGTGCAGTGCCTGGGTGAATGAATGATGAGTGCAAGGTCAATGCCTGTGTGAATGCATGGGTACAACTGCAGTGCCTGGGTGAATGCATCAGGCAAGTGTAGTGCCTGCGTGAATGAATGATTGCTAGTGCAGTGCCTGGGTGATTGAATGAGTAAAAGTGCAGTGCCTGGGTGATTCCATGACTGCAAGTGCAGTGCCTGGATGAGTGCAAGTGCAGTGTCTAGGTGAATGAATGAGTGCAAGGGCTGTGCCTGGGTGATTGCATGACTGCATGGGTAGTGCCTGAGTGAATGGATGACTCCATGGGTAATGTCTGGGTGATTGGATGACTGCAAATGTAGTGCCCATGTGAATGGATGATTACAAGTGCAGTGCTTTGGTGAGTGGATGAGTGCAAGTGCAGTGCTTGGGTGAGAGGATGAGTGCAAGTGTAGAGCCTGGGTGTATTCAAGAGGGCATGGGTAGTGGCTGGGTGATTGTATGAGTGCAAGTGCAGTGCCTGGATGATTGGATGGGAGCAAGTGCAGTGCCTGGGTGAATGGATGAGTGCACGGGTAGTGGCTGAGTGATTGGATGAGTGTATGAGTAGTGTCTGGTTGTTTGGATGAGTGCATGGGTAGTGCCTGGGTGATTGGATGAGTGCATGGGAAGTGTCTGGATGATTGGATAAGTGCGAAGGTAGTGCCTGTGTGATTGGTTTTGTGCATGGGTTGTTAGTGCCTTAGTGAATGGAGGAGTGCATGAGTAGTGTCTGGTTGTTTGGATCAGTGCATGGGTAGCGTCTGGGTGATTGGATGATTGCATGGGAAGTGCCTGGGTGATTGGATTAGTGCAAGGGTAGTGCCTGGGTGATTGCATGTGTGCATGGGTAGTGCCTGGTGAATAGAAGAGTGCAAGGTTAGTGTCTGAGCGATTGGATGAGTGCAAGATAGTGCCTGGGTAATTGGATGAGTGCAAGAGTAGTGCCTGGGTGATTGGGTGAATGCAAGGATAGTGCCTGGGTGATTGGATGAGTGCATGGGTAGGGCCTGGGTGATTCGATGAGTGCATGGGTAGAGACTGGGTGATTGGATGAGTGCATGGGTAGTGCCTCAGTGAATGGATGAGTGCAAGGGTTGTGCCTGGTTGATTGGATGTTATGTTATAACAATTTGTATAGCGCACTACTACCCATAGGTGTCTAGGCGCGTTGCGGACCACATACTGAAGCGGGAGACTAGTTTTTAAAAAGCCAGGTCTTAAGGTGTTTCCTGAATTCAAGCAGGGATGTAATCTTCCTAAGAGAAAGCGGAAGCGAGTTCCAAATTCTAATGGTACTATGTCTGAAGCTCCTACCTCCCCAGTTCATCGTTTTAACTCTGGGGGTAAGCATTAAAAAGGCGTTAGCTGATCGTAATGACCTACTGGGAGAGTACCAATTAAAAACGTGATGAAGAAATTGTGGGCCGTCTCCATGAAGTGCCTTGTGTGCGATGCAAAGTGCTTTAAATTTTACACGCTGGCCAACTGGAAGCCAATGCAGATCTTGAATCCCGGCCCTGATGGACTGGTGTTTAGGGACATCCAGAAAGAATCTGGCAGCGGCATTCTGAACTGATTGTAGCCTTCTGAGCTGGTTGGACTGCAAATTGATATACAAAGCGTTGCAATAATCCAACTTAGATAAAACCAAAGTAGTTAAGACCATTTTCCTAGCATTTCTAGGAATGTAGGGAAGAATTTTACGCATCATTCTGATTGTAAAAAACGCCGAGGACACCACCTTTGAAATCTGAGATTTAAAGTGAAGCTTCTCGTCTATTATGACCCTCAAATTTTTTGCTTTCGCCACCGGAGTAGGGAGGGGGCCCAGAGAACTGGGCCACCAAGCTGGTGACCAAAGGGGAGAAAGCTTGCCAAACAGCACCACCTCAGTCTTACTTGAATTTAACTTCAGGCAATGCCTACACATCCACTTACTCAAGGATACCATACAGTCATGGAGTTTGGAAGAGTAGTTAACATCCCTGTCAATAGTTGAGATCACCAATTGGGTGTCGTCGGCATATGAGGTCGGAATTAAGTCAAAACTTCTAATCAGAGGTGCTAATTCGGACACATAAATATTAAAAAGTGTAGGGCTCAGAGAAGAGCCCTGCGGTACCCCACATGGCAAGATAAAAGGTGCTGATTTAAAATCGCCTATTTGCACTGTCTGTGTTCTATCTGTTAAAAAAGATGTTAAAAGCATGAGAGCATTTCCTCCCAGACCTATACATTTTAAGCGTTTTAGCAGCAAGGTGTGGTCCACGGTATCAAAAGCCGCGGACAAATCTAGTAGGATCAGGGCCGCCGATCCTCCCCCATCCAAAGCAGTTCGGATTTCCTCTGTGGTCTTTATCAGGGCTGTCTCAGTGCTGTGGCATGACCTAAAGCCAAACTGACTGTGATCTTGGATATTATTTTCTAAAATATGTTTGGAGAGTTCTATATTTACAATCTTTTCCAAAATTTTAGCCGGGAGCGGAAGCCTCGCAATAGGTCGATAGTTAGCGGGATCCGTTATTTCTAAATTGTTTTTTTTTAGTAGTGGTAGAATGCAGGCTTGTTTCCACCTTATTGGAAATGTTCCTTGTGAAAGCATCTGATTGAATATGTCAGATAACCGTGGACTAGCCAGATGGCCAACAAGATGGAGAATTCTTGGAGGGCAAGGGTCTCCGGTGAGCCCGATTTGATATTTGCAAGAAGCGTGGCAATTTGCACTGGAGATGTAAGGGAAAAGTTTAAAAGGGGCGTTGTAATCATAACTTCCTGTTCTGTGGAGTTTGAATTTGGCAAATGTAAGACAAATTGGTCATAAATTTGGTCAACCTTTGATGAGAGCATAGATAGTGCATAGGTGATTGGGTGAGTGCATGGATACGGCCTGGTTGATTAGATGAGTGCATGGGTAGTGCCTGGGTGTTTCGATGAGTGCATGCATAGTGCCTGGTTGATTGGAGGAGTGCATGGGTACTGCATGGGTGACTAGATGAGTGCACGAGTAGCACATGGGTGAGTGGATTAGTGCATGGGTAGTGCCTCATTGAATGGATGAGTGCAAGGATAGTGCCTGGGTGATTGGATGAGTGCCTGGGTAGTGCCAGGGTGATTGGATGAATGCATGGGTAGTGTCTGAGTGAATGGATGAGTGCAAGGGTAGTGCCTGGTTGATTGCATGACTACATGGGTAGTGCCTGAGTGAATGGATGAGTGCATGGGTACTGCCTGGGTGATTGGATGAGTGCATGGGTAGTGCCTGGGTGATTGGATGAGTGCATGAGTAGTGACTAGGTGAATGGATGAGTGCAAGGATAGTGCCTGAGTGATTGCACAAGTGCATCAATAGTGCCTGGGTGAAAGCATGAGTGCATGGGTAGTGCCTGGGTGATTGGATGAGTGCATGGGTAGCACCTGAGTGAATGGATGAGTGCAAGGGTAGTGCCTGGGTGATTACTTGAGTACATGGGTAGTACCTGGGTGATTGGATAAGTGCAATGGTAGTGCCTGAGTGATTGGATGTGTACATGGGTAATGCCTGGGTGAATGAATGAGTTCATGGGTAGTGGCTGAGTGAAAGGATGAGTGCAAGGGTAGTGCCTGATTGAATAGAAGAGTGCAAGGTTAGTGCCTGAGTGATTGGATGAGTGCAAGATAGTGCCTGGGTAATTGGATGAGTGCAAGATAGTGCCTGGGTAATTGGATGAGTGCAACTGTAGTGCCTGTGTGATTGGATGAATGCATGAATAGTGCCTGGGTGATTAGGTGAATGCATGGATAGTGCCTGGTTGATTCGATGAGTGCATAGGTAGGGCTTGGGCGATTGGATGAATACATGGGTAGTGTCTGAGTGAATGGATGAGTGCAAGGGTAGTGCCTGGGTGATTGGATGTGTGTATGGGTATTGCCTGGGTGACTGGATGAGTGCATGGGTAGTGGCTGGGTGATTCGATGAGTGCATGAATAGTGCCTGAGCAAATGGATTAGTGCATTGGTAGTACCTGAGTGAATGTATTAGTGCATGAGTAGTGCCTGGGTGAATGGATGAGTGCAAGGGTAGTGCCTTGGTGATTGGATGAGCACATGCATAGTGCCTGGGTGACTGTCTGAGTTTATGGGTAGTGGCTAGGTCATTGTATGAGCACACAAGTAGTGCAAGGGTGATTGCATGAGTGCATGGGTACTGCCTGAGTGAATGGATGAGTGCAAGGGTAGTGCCTGGGTGACTGGGTGAGTGCATGGGTAGTGGCTGGGTGATACGATTAGTGCATGAATAGTGCCTGAGCAAATTGATGAGTGCATGGGTAGTACCTGAGTGAATGGATTAGTGCATGAGTAGTGCCTGGGTGATTGGATGAGTGCATGGGTAGTGTATCAGTGAATGGATCACTGCATGAGTAGTGCCTGGGTGAATGGATGACTGTATGGGTAGTGGCTGGGTAATTTAATGAGTGCATGAGTAGTGCCTGGGTGAATGGATGAGTGCAAGGGTAGTGCCTGGGTGATTGGATGAGCACATGCATAGTGCCTGGTTGACTGTCTGAGTTTATGGGTAGTGGCTAGGTGATTGTATGAGCACACTAGTAGTGCAAGGGTGATTGCATGAGTGCATGGGTACTGCCTGAGTGAATGGATGAGTGCAAGGGTAGTGCCTGGGTGACTGGATGAGTGCATGGGTAGTGGCTGGGTGATTCAATGAGTGCATGAATAGTGCCTGAGCAAATGGATGAGTGCATGGGTAGTACCTGAGTGAATAGATTAGTGCATGAGTAGTGCCTGGGTGATTGGATGAGTGCATGGGTAGTGTATCAGTGAATGGATCACTGCATGAGTAGTGCCTGAGTGAATGGATGACTGTATGGGTAGTGGCTGGGTAATTTAATGAGTGCATGAGTAGTGCCTGGGTGAATGGATGAGTGCAAGGGTAGTGCCTGGGTGATTGGATGAGCACATGCATAGTGCCTGGGTGACTGTCTGAGTTTATGGGTAGTGGCTAGGTGATTGTATGAGCACACGAGTAGTGCAAGGGTGATTGCATGAGTGCATGGGTACTGCCTGGGTGATTAGGTGAATGCATGGATAGTGCCTGGTTGATTGGATGAGTGCATAGGTAGGGCTTGGGCGATTGGATGAATACATGGGTAGTGTCTGAGTGAATGGATGAGTGCAAGGGTAGTGCCTGGGTGATTGGATGTGTGTATGGGTATTGCCTGGGTGACTGGATGAGTGCATGGGTAGTGGCTGGGTGATTCGATGAGTGCATGAATAGTGCCTGAGCAAATGGATTAGTGCATGGGTAGTACCTGAGTGAATGTATTAGTGCATGAGTAGTGCCTGGGTGATTAGATGAGTGCATGGGTAGTGTATCAGTGAATGGATCACTGCATGAGTAGTGCCTGGGTGAATGGATGACTGTATGGGTAGTGGCTGGGTGATTGAATTAGTGCATGAGTAGTGCCTGGGTGAATGGATGAGTGCAAGGGTAGTGCCTGGGTGATTGTATGAGCACATGCATAGTGCCTGGGTGACTGTCTGAGTTTATGGGTAGTGGCTAGGTGATTGTATGAGCACACGAGTAGTGCAAGGGTGATTGCATGAGTGCATGGGTACTGCCTGAGTGAATGGATGAGTGCAAGGGTAGTGCCTGGGTGACTGGATGAGTGCATGGGTAGTGGCTGGGTGATTCAATGAGTGCATGAATAGTGCCTGAGCAAATGGATGAGTGCATGGGTAGTACCTGAGTGAATAGATTAGTGCATGAGTAGTGCCTGGGTGATTGGATGAGTGCATGGGTAGTGTATCAGTGAATGGATCACTGCATGAGTAGTGCCTGAGTGAATGGATGACTGTATGGGTAGTGGCAGGGTAATTTAATGAGTGCATGAGTAGTGCCTGGGTGAATGGATGAGTGCAAGGGTAGTGCCTGGGTGATTGGATGAGCACATGCATAGTGCCTGGGTGACTGTCTGAGTTTATGGGTAGTGGCTAGGTGATTGTATGAGCACACGAGTAGTGCAAGGGTGATTGCATGAGTGCATGGGTACTGCCTGGGTGATTAGGTGAATGCATGGATAGTGCCTGGTTGATTGGATGAGTGCATAGGTAGGGCTTGGGCGATTGGATGAATACATGGGTAGTGTCTGAGTGAATGGATGAGTGCAAGGGTAGTGCCTGGGTGATTGGATGTGTGTATGGGTATTGCCTGACTGACTGGATGAGTGCATGGGTAGTGGCTGGGTGATTCGATGAGTGCATGAATAGTGCCTGAGCAAATGGATTAGTGCATGGGTAGTACCTGAGTGAATGTATTAGTGCACGAGTAGTGCCTGGGTGATTAGATGAGTGCATGGGTAGTGTATCAGTGAATGGATCACTGCATGAGTAGTGCCTGAGTGAATGGATGACTGTATGGGTAGTGGCTGGGTGATTGAATTAGTGCATGAGTAGTGCCTGGGTGAATGGATGAGTGCAAGGGTAGTGCCTGGGTGATTGGATGAGCACATGCATAGTGCCTGGGTGACTGTCTGAGTTTATGGGTAGTGGCTAGGTGATTGTATGAGCACACGAGTAGTGCAAGGGTGATTGCATGAGTGCATGGGTACTGCCTGAGTGAATGGATGAGTGCAAGGGTAGTGCCTGGGTGACTGGATGAGTGCATGGGTAGTGGCTGGGTGATTCGATGAGTGCATGAATAGTGCCTGAGCATATGGATGAGTGCATGGGTAGTACCTGAGTGAATGGATTAGTGCATGAGTAGTGCCTGGGTGATTGGATGAGTGCATGGGTAGTGTATCAGTGAATGGATCACTGCATGAGTAGTGCCTGAGTGAATGGATGACTGTATGGGTAGTGGATGGGTGATTGAATGAGTGCATGAGTAGTGCCTGGGTGAATGGATGAGTGCAAGGATAGTGCCTGAGTGAATTGATGTTTGCAGGGTAGAGCCTGAGTGAATGAATGAGTACATGGGCACTGCCTGGGTGATTTGATGAGTGCATGGGTAGTGCCTGGGTGATTAGATGAGTGCATGGGTAGTGCCTGAGTTAATGGATGAGTGCAAGGATAGTGCCTGGGTAACTGGATGTATGTATGGGTAGTGCCTGATTGAATGGATAAGCAGAAGTGTAGTGCCTGGGTATGACTGCATGGGTAGTGCCTGAGTGAATGCATGACTCCATGTTTACTGCCTGGGTGATTGGATGACTGCAAGTGTAGTGCCTGGGTGAATGAATGAGTGCAAGTAGAGTGCCTGGGTGAATAAAAGAGTGCAAGTGTAGCACCTAGGTGATTCCAGAACTGCATTAGTAGTGATTAAGTGAAAGCATGACTTCATGGGTACCGCCTGGGTGATTGGATGAGTGCCTGAGGAGTGGCTGGGAGATCGGATGAATGCAAGTGCAGTGCCTGAGTAATTGGAATACTGCCTAGGTATTGGCTGGGTGATTGGATAAGTGGAACTGTAGTGCCTGGGAGATGGGATGAGTATATGAGTAGTGGCTTGATGAATCCATCATTAGATTAGTGATTTGACACACTTAATATATCCCTACCTTCAACTACTGTGAATAATTATAAGCAGACAAAAATGTATGAGAATGAACATTAGGCAACCAAACAACATACAATATTTTTTAACCAAAACTTTAATTCAACATAAACAAATGTTTTACTGTTTTTTTTTTACTGTTTTCAGCTTTCATACTTCTTCACTTTCAACAGTGCTTTGTATGAAGCATTATCATTAAACAGTGGGAAAAACAATCAATGGATGGTAAAAAACCAAATGTGCACAGTACATCATTAAATTATGTCATACTGTTCACTGCACTCACTACAAGTTTTTTTAATACTGGCTTGCTGATAGGTTACTACCTTAATGAAAGCAACTATATGTTAAAAGTGTTTCTGATATTTTTATATCTGGTACAAAATATCCAACAATTATGAAGCAGTCTTCATTTTTGGATATCCTTTTGTAAACATCATCCCTGTTTGGCCAAATGATGTCTAAAATGTTCTTAGTCCATGTACGAAAAACATAACACATAGTCCTACGTAGAAGTTGCTGTAGCAGAAACAAAAGACAACATTTTTGTAGTGGCGAAGAGACTTTTCACATGCAACTTAAGGCTACTGATATTATAGTAAATCCATTTACTTTTTATCTGTAGTAACACACTGTAGTCCTCAAATGTTTTATAAATTCCTTTACCGCAGTTAAAAAGAGTCTTTCATTTCAACATGATACCACATTTTTTACCCTAAATTCTCCTTAGAACTTCGATTCTAGAAATAGCAGATATGAGATTGGTAATTTTTTAGGTAGTCTTGATTTGAATGTCACTTGTAGGTCATTTCACTCTGTCCATCCTGTTTGACATCTTAAATATATTGTGTAGCATCCAGTGGTTATATTAACTCCTTCATGAAATATGATTACTATAGTTGTGTACGTTTTTTTTAGATGGAAATTTGCGTCGCTTTAAAGTTTGTTATTTCAGTTCCTAATTTAGTTACATCCACTCTGCATTGTTGTAGCATGACTATGACATATGCACTTGCCACACCAGCGGGACCAGGGGACTACTAGTCCCGGCTTTCCTTGCGGCCGCGAGCCACTGCCGACTTTGTCTCGGCGCCCGGAGGTGCACAGATAAGTCACCAGACACTCCTGCAGTGCGGGAGCACTTGCCACACCAGCGGGACCAGGGGACTACTAGTCCCGGCTTTCCTTGTGGCTGCGAGCCGCCACCGACGTTGTCTCCACGCCCGGAGGCGCACAGATAAGCCACCAGACACTCCCACAGCGTGGGAGCACTTGCCACACCAGCGGGACCAGGGGACTACTAGTCCCGGCTTTCGTTGCGGCCGCGAGCCCCCGCCGATGTTGTCTCCGCACCCGGAGGTGCACAGATAGGCCACCAGACACTCCTGCAGCATGGGAGCACTTGCCACGCCAGTGGGACCAGGGGACTACTAGTCCCGGCTTTCCTTGCGGCCGCGAGCCGCCGCCGATGTTGTCTCCGCGCCCGGAGGCGCACAGGTAAGCCACCAGACACTCCAGCAGCACGGGAGCACTTGCCACACCAGCGGGACCAGGGGACTACTAGTCCCGGCTTTCCTTGCATCCGTGAGCTGCCGCCGACTTTGTCTCCGTGCCTGGAGGTGCACATATGAGCCACCAGATACTCCCGCAGCGCGGGACGCGCGCGGGCCATACCCGGGCAAAGGGCAGGCCCGTCTGCGTCCGTCAGAGCCCGGAGGAGGCTGGGCTGGGCCCCCCCTCTTGGCGTCTCCAGCCTACACACCAGGTCAAAGGATCCAAGCTCCAGCTGGGAGGAGTGGCGTTAAGGTAAAAGCTTAAAACGTTTTCTAGCTGTGTACATATAAGGCACCTTCTACCATGGGGAAACGAAAACCCACGCCTGCTGCTGAAAGCACTGACGCTACCTTAGATGGCTTTCTGCAAAAAGCGGTGGGGGTTATTAATAAGGAAATAGAACTTGCAGAACGTAGACTTTCACTAGCCCCACCATCTGATTTTCCCATCCAACCTGTCTTTGCCACTGGAGCTTCTAACCCAGTTACAGCTAAAACAGTTATCGAACAAGAGGCACAACCGCCACTTTCACCCACTGTTGTAATCTTGAGTCAAGGTGACCTAGGTAGTGCGCACGTGGGAGAGGATATTGCCATGCGACCATCCACGGGGCATTCTGGGCTACAGAGCGCAATAGGAGGGAAAAGGAAGCGTACCGAACTGGCAGGGATTGACCACCAAGTGAGGGGCCATTCCCCAAGGGTCAAGAGAACCAAACAAACTCACCCACCAGAAAAAGCTGGTAGATCGCGTAACGGAGGAGGAAACATTACTGCACAGACTGAAATGGACACATTGACTGACAAAATCAGCAAAGTGGTGTTAGAGGCTTTGGAACCTATTTTATCCCACCTAGTCTGCAAAGAGGAACATCTTGACCGACAATTGCAGGCCTCAGGGAAATCAGTGGCACTAAAAAAGCAAAATGGCCTGAATTCCATTTAGCTGCACAGACGAAAGGGTAGTCGATGCTCTCTCTAGTGTCCCTGTGGGCGGGAGGCCTCAACAAGTGAGCCATCTAATACATATAATCAGATAACATCTCATGAGCTCCCACTTACTTCCGATAATCCTAATAAACATTTAACGGCATCGCCAGCAAGGGCATCTGGATAGGATGGGATTTCGAATGGGAACAATTGTAGGTTGGGGGGAGGGGCCACAAGTCAGACAAGACTTGACCTCCGTAGTGGGGGGAGTCAGTTACAAGAAAATACACACACAAATGGCCTTGTGCCTGGTCTTTTAAGCGGGCGGGGGTAAAATAACATCTTAAACTTACCCCCAGAGTGCACACCCTATACCCTGATCTTGACAAGGGTCCCTTATCTCCCCCTGGCCAACAAGAAAGTTGCCAGAGCCTTATTAATAAGTCAGCCCATTGGTGTACTAGGAAAATCCAATCTCAGATAAATTGGCCCGAACACATTATTATGGCAAGGTGGGTGAGTTGGTTGGGTAAAACAATTAAATGTATGGAAGGGGATTGTGTAGTGCTGAATTTTAAGAATATGACGTGCGTGCATCTTGCTTTGAAACACCTTAGAGACTCTCCCACTGATCAGATACAGGCTTGTTCATTGGGCTTTTTCCATCCCCGCCAACAGGGGACCTTTAAAAGACAACAGATCTGGCGGCCAGCTCAGAGTAGATACTTCCCCCCCAGCCTCTCTCATTCAATCACCCTAACCACTTTGAGACGCTCTCTGGCTTAACAGAAATAGATTGACTACCTGCGCGACCCGGCAGACCGGCCGACTTGAAAAGAATACGTTTCCAAGGTGTCGACCCTGGGAGAGACTCAAATGCAGTTGATAGCATCGCTGGGAATAGGTTTGTTGCTAATTTACCGGGTCCTTCTTTGCAAAACACCATTAATATTGGTGACAATACAAATGAATCTGAGACCTGTATCCGCCTGCCTACTTCACCTCCCGTTCACAATCTAGGAGGGGTGGGGTTTGATCCAGTTACTACGCCTATTAGGCCTGTCACTAACTGCACTCGGGTGGACACAGTGAACCAGGATTATTTAACGTCTCCATTTAGAATTATCTCCTGGAATATCGCAGGTATCCGTCCGAAATTATCGGACGAGGTATGGCTAGAGTATATTAAGGTCTTCGATATCATTTGTATTCAGGAAACATGGTATAAGGATGATATTGTGCTGGATGGTTATTGTTCTTTTACCGTCCACGCAACCCCTTCACCGGCAGGGAGGGCAAAAGGAGGGCTGGTGACATTGATATCAGTTAAATATGGGTCTATTCAAGCAAAGGCTGTAATTAAATCACCCTGGTACCAACTTATTATGATCTCCAACCTGATCGAGGTTAAGTTATTATTGGTCAACTGGTATTACAACATTTTTTTACCAAAACAGCTGCCACGTTATTGAAACCCTACAGGCGGAAATCAATAAGTTAGCGGCGAAGTGGCAGCCTCTGTTCATCCTCTGGGTGGGGGACTTTAATTGTACCACCTGCTTGTATAGCACCAAACAAGTTTGTGGGCTGCTGGACACAGAGGGCCAACCGCAGCCTCATTTTATTCACACACCACAGGGCGAGGCTTTAAATGCTATTATCATTGAAAATGACTTGTGTTCGACTGATACCCTCGTCAGTAGCCCCTTAATACAGTGCCGCACTTATGTTGGAGGAGGTAGGGAAAGTTTCATTGATTTTATGTTCATATCAAGAAAGTTTGCCACCCTTGTTGGTAACTTTGAGGTGGAACCAAACAACGTTACTGATCATAACCCCCTCACTGTTTCCCTCAGTGTAATAGCCCAGGAAGGGAGAGGTGACGGTCGCCCCATTCAGTATAACACCAATCAAGGGGTGAGATTAAAATGAGGCAAAATAAACCCTATCCAATTTGAGGAGAAAACCTTTAAGGCAAACTTAAGCTCTATCATGAGATGCCTCCCACACAATTGTTTCCCAGATGAGGTTATACAGGGTTTTGAATCAATCTGTGTGGATGTAGCCAAAAGCTTAACAAGATCATCACAGAGAAGGGAAGTCCAGGAGACAAGGTGGTTTAACGCCGAGTGTTCAAGATCCCAAAAGAACCTCAGAAAGGCCCTGCATGCAATCCCCCGGGATAAAATCCAAATTAAAAGCGCAAGATAGGCTTACAAAAATACTATCAACAAAAGGAAAGAAGAACTGAGGAGGTTAGCCTAGGAAGACCTGGAGAGAGCCAGTGAGCTCAAAGATACCAAGAGCTTTTGGGAGGTCATAAATCGTCCCCTATTCTCGGCTGATGCAAGGTGTATGGACTCATTGATACTGGGGGAAGTTTGTGAATCCCATTTCTTGGCCATATTTAACCCTAATTGGATTTCATTACAGGAGATAAGAGAGGATGTGCCACCAGACCTAATCTTGGCCTCCCAACTCAGTGCTTCCTTTACAGTGATTGAGGTCGAGGATGCCTTGGCAAAGGGCATCTGTTTGAAAGCCCCAGGCCCTGATGGGGTCCCTTTGGACCTGTTCAAAAGCAATCCCAATCTCTGGGCACCCCTACTGACTAATGTTTTTAAAGCAGCGGTGATTGGTCCCATCCCAATATCCTGGAAGGAGGCCATCATGGTCCCAGTGTTGAAGCAGGGTCCCGTTTTACCATATAAACACCCCACACAAATTCCTGCTCTACACCTGAAGCATGTAACCCCCATATAGGCCCCACCAGTCAGAACTTAAGAAGTGTGTTAACTTGACCATTTTATTTCAACCATTTAGTAGGTGCCATAATGGTTCACGCCTCCTTAGATACATACACACATAGGCCCAAGCCCACTGCCTCTTTTTATCATTTTCAATAAATAAAATCTAATAGGCCCCACTGATCTTAAACACGTATTTCTGTCATGCACAGCACTGCGAGGCAGCCTGGCCAACCACAGAAATTTTCCCCACCTACAAGAATAGCTTAGGTAACACGTAGGCCGGACGAGCTGGTACATTTTGTTCTTTCATAAGCGATATTTGCTATATTTTTATCTTATGAAACTTTCCAAGCTTGCTCAAACGAAACCAACGACAGCACCATGGCATGAGAACATCTTATAAAAGTTCTGCTGTCTTATAGATTTTCCGAGAAGCTTATGTTAAAAGTTATAATTTTTTTATGATCTGCGGTCAAGCATCACTGACCACCCGATACAACACCTGTTTCACCATGGTACCACTTCTGTGTTCTCAATATTTTTCCGAAGTAACTGAAAGCTTGCGGTCAAAAGCCCACGTCAATGTAGTTAACAGTTCTGCATTTAACAAGTATAAAATATTTGTACCCCTGTTAAAACACCGAACTCCTACTATAGTGCCTAGCACTTGGGTTCCCGGTCGACCGAATACCTATCTTGGGCCTAGAAGCCTATTCTGAGGTGGTAGCGCTCATCTTAGATTTAAAGTCTTTTTGCCTTTGTCTTTTTCTCTAGGTCTTTCATTTCCACCCAATTCCTTGCATTTCATATACTCTAAATATTGTAGCCTTGGATGGTTTTTGCTCTCTCATTTAAGATTTGCCTCCTAGGCACTTGCCTATTCATTAGTATATATGCACAGCTATTTTTGCCTGACTTAAATTGTGATTTTAATAATTTTCTCTGTGTTCATGCATTGATTTTCTCTGTGTTCATGCATTGATTTACTCTGTGTTCATGCATTGATTTACTCTGTATTAATGAATAAAGTGCCACTTCAACTCAGTGCCTTCGTTTCACACCGGTGTTCCTTATTTTTAGACAGCAGCCTTCCTGCTCCCCTTGAGCTGGTCTTGACCACCACAGTCAGTTCATTTACCCTCGAACAGCTGGCGAACCACGAAGGTCTCGTGCGGACTATTCCTGCCTGCAGCGCGGACCTGGGACACACCTGCGGCTGGCCCCGGCCTCTCCCCGCCTCTCCCCACCGCCTGCCGGGTAAGTCAGGGACGTTTTTATTTTTTTCCCTTGCATTCATTCCGGTGTCTGGCATGTGTGGTCTGGTAGGTTGAGCCCTCCGGGG
The DNA here is from genome assembly GCA_963921515.1 of Calotriton arnoldi. Lineage (NCBI taxonomy): Eukaryota > Metazoa > Chordata > Amphibia > Caudata > Salamandridae > Calotriton > Calotriton arnoldi. The sequence goes on from CAWUFW010007431.1 coordinate 901,175, forward strand.
TCTCCCTCGTGCCTCGTGACTGACGAAAAATATGAGCCACCCATGGCCTTCAGAAGGGTCATTTTGACAACACTATACTAGATCATGCTACCACCTTCCTAGAAACTAAGTACTCTGGCACCAAGCTACAGAAGAGAAAGGCTACCCTAGATCTCTGGCGTGTTTTCAAAGACACTGCCCACGAACGCCCAGGCACAATGCACTCAGCTATGCCCTCTGCTCCTCCACCATATCATATTAGCGGTATGTACACTGAACTCACTAGCACCGAAAGCCCAGACTTAGCAGTTACCACCAATGACCTACCAGCTGCTGGTTTTACATCAATATCTTTTACACCAAAACCAGATGATCCTTCTCCCCCACAGCACCTTCCTCTCGACAGAGCCATGATAAATACAACTCCGACCACGCCACCTCCACCTAGCCACGGCACAACGATAGAAAAAGTGGTACCAGGGATACCAGGACAGATAGACGCCCAATTCACATTAAAACTCACTCCAGCCCTAAATACTACACAACAACACCAAGAGGAAGATGAAGACTCTGACTGTGCCTATCGCACTCCATCTCACTGCTCACGCACTAACAGCAACCCTTTCCTTAACACCATCATGCCGCCATTCCCAAAGTCGTGCCCCTCTTCCCAAAGTCAGCTGCCCTATAACACCACTGCACCTCTGTATGAGGGACCGGGGTCTGGCATCATGACAACACAACAACAGATTTTGGATCTCCACAACCCACCATTGCTGTGCAGGGATGGGGGACAGCTTGCCCCTATAAAATATGACCCCGCCCCGTATGACAACTGGAGAGCGCATGCTGACTTAAGCAAGAGCCTGGGAAGTATCACACCAGACCACCCTGAAGCAGACATATTACACATGCATCAGTCACCAAGCCCTGAAAGCCAGGTGGACAGAGTGAGACGCATGTCACTGAAATTAGAGGCAATGAGGCACACATTCACTGAACTGCTCAGTAACACTGACGGTCCAGCACCATCACAGCGGCCCACAGTACACCAGCTCATCCAGGAGCGTTCACAGACATGTGCCCGTGGGGATGACGAGGGGGTTGGGGGATCACACGATAGTGAAGCCCCCCATCAGTATGAAGCTGCTGCATCTGGGATAACACAGACAGCTGCCACAACTCGTCAGGTCGACCCCCAAGAACGAGCACCCCGGCTGGAAAGGACACCAGCCGTGGCAGATCCATACCACCCACTACTTAGGGAGCTCCAACAGACAGGAGACCCATCCGTGAGAAGAAAGACTAGGCTAACGGAAGCAGAGAAACTCAAAATATTGGGGACACACGGGCGCCCGGATGACACAACATATGACGTCTCAGGCACTGCCTCCATGCGCGCCACTAGAATGTGCACCACAAAATGGTGGTCTAACTCCCAATGAGATAGGGACACTTGGGGAAGGCTCAGACTTTGCTGTCAATCCCTTTTCAGACAATTTGGCAGGCTGGTCGGAGGCCTTAGCGCCACAAATGATCCCATGGCCACGAGAAGGGTCCTTTGAGCCACAGCATATGGCAACAGCAGTAGAATGCATCTTGGAAGGAGTGGGAGATGAAGGTTGGGACTATGATTATATGCGGGCTAGTCTAAAGATATGGCAGAAATATGCCTACCAATATCACATTACACGACCAAAAGTAACAGGCACAGGGGTAACACGCCAGATGCCACTGTTGTACAAAAACGCCAATGACCCCCCAATTTATGTTCCGTGGTCCCAGATGGACAAAGACAATCTCAAAAAGCATCTCCCGCCCCTCACGGAGGGTGCGGGAAAATGGATTGCAGCCTTTGAGAGACACACTACAGGTAACGAAATAGCCATAGGAGGTGCAAAGAGCCTGCTTGTCTCCCTTATCAGAGAAGATGCAGAGGATCTTTTTAAACACATTAATGGCAACATCACAATAGTTGGAACAAAACATGATGGCGTATCATTCAACAAAATAAGAGCGCCAGTATGGTTCCAATTACACAGAAAATTCCCGGATGTCCCAGACATAGGGGCCTTGGTATCTCAAACTATGCAACAAAATGAAGACCCAGCACAGTACATTTCAAGAATGAAGGAAAAGTTGGCATCAGGAGTTAGGGGAAACATGGAATGCTACAGGAGGGTACGGTAGACTTTTCTACCACACCGTAAAGAAGGGATTGCCCACTGAAGTACAGGAAAAACTAGATGGAATAGTGGCAATGGAATGTAAGCCATGGCCCGAGATACAAGACCATATCATTCACTTCTGCAAAAAGAGGCAAGAACAGGAAAAGAATAGACAATTAGCTATAGAAAATGCAGCTGCCAAATTGGTGCAACAGAAACTTAATAAGAAAGAAGAGACGCCAGACACAGTCATGGTAGCTACACCTGTCAATCAGATGACGGCAGTCACGACATTTCCCCAGGCTGCCATGAATGCACTTGCAGGCAACACACAGCCTACCCCACAACCCGTGCAGGCACAGCCACAGCCTGCCGTACAATACGTACAGGCACAGCCAGTCGTACACTACGTGCAAACACAACCAGCTTACAGCAATGATGCCCAGCCCTATTACAATTACAGACCCAACATGAATAGGAACACAGGAATGCAGGGAAGAGGTAGAGGGATGGGACAACAGAGGTTCCAGCAACAGCCAGGACAACTTAGTTGCTTTTATTGTCAGAAACAAGGCCACATGCAAAGAGATTCCCGTACTAGAATACGAGATCAAAGTCAACAGTCCATGGGTCCCGCCCAGCAAGCACCCCAACGATTCCAACAACAACAGCAGATGCAGCCACAGCCCCTTCAGCCCCAAATGCTATACTCCTACTCCCAACAAGTACAGCAGCAAAGCATGCAGCAAGTGCAGCTTCAAGCACCTATGATAGCCCAAGTTCAGCCACCAGTTCAGCAGGTGCAGCTCCCAATGCAACAACAACAACAAGCACCTGCATATCAGGTGGTACACCAAACTCAAACACCTGTGCCCCAAGGGGGCACGGTGATGACCTCCAGCAACCCATTCACCCAGGGCACCATCCAGCAATATCAAACAGGAGGATACACTGGTTAGGACAGCCCACAGACAACTCTTGTGTGACCAGTTTTATCGTGCACTATGGATGGTGAAGAGGATCCGATTGTCCTTGTCACGATAAACAATAAAACTTACAGCTTTCTCATTGACACAGGTGCTACGTACTCCTGTATTACAGGAGGACCATTGCCCATTTCAGATCAGATAGCGGACACACAGGGATTCTCTGGGGCAATAGCAAGGGTCCCCTTCACTAAGCCAGTACCAATAGAGATAGGAGGCCATGTGGTGGAACAACGACTGCTCTACTCACCACGGTCCCCAGTGAATCTCTTAGGACGTGACCTCATGGCAAAACTAAACATGACCATCCACTTTGATGAGAACGGAACAATGATTTGCTCCATACCAGGTACACCACTGGCTAGAATGATGGCAGTCACTGTAGACTCCTCCTTGAGCAGTCAGGTCAGAGCCCGTCCAGTGGATGAGCATGCCTTTTCTGGAGCAGTCCACACCATTGTCGCTACCACTCCAGAACTAAAAGGCCGCACTGTTCAGCTACCCAAAGAGTTTCTTTTCAGGCCCCAAGCGTCAGGCTCACAAATATCTGACAAGCACTTGATCCTAGACATATGCGCCCTTGAAATAACATCCACATATGGAGCATTTCAAGCATTTGATGATAATGCTTGTACTTGGGCTTGTGTGGTTTTCATTCAACCAGGAGGATTAGTTAGAGATATTTCAGATGACCAACTATTTGGACCCCCTGAACACTACTCCAAAAGTGAGATTGTCTATCTCAATGAGGTGCCCCTCTCAGTGACAGTGGAAATAAGAACACCCACTGCCGTCCCCCGATATGACTCTGTCTGTGAGGCAGATTTGGCTCAAGTTCCAGCACATCTTTGGACAACAGGCCCAAATGATGTAGGCCTTATTCACTCTGCTGCACCATTCAAAATAACACTGAAACCAGGTGCTATCCTGCCAAGAATAAGGCAGTATCCCTTGTCTAAGGAAGCAGAGGAGGGTATTGCCCCTACCATATAAGCATTGCTGGATCAGGGAGTCATATACCCTTGTATTTCTACTTGCAACACGTGCCTTTTCCCGGTGCGGAAGGCCAAGACCAACCAATGGAGGCTGGTTCATGATCTTCGTCCCGTTAACAACATAGTCATACCTGAGTTCCCCATCGTCCAGACCCCTCTGTCATCCTCACAAACGTTCCCCCGGATGCACAGTACTTTTCCGTCATTGACCTGAAAAATGCTTTTTTCAGCGTCCCCCTGCACCCAGACAGCCAATACCTATTGGCTTTTACATTCAGAAATGTGCAAATGACGTACAGAAGGTTAGCACAAGGCTATTGTGAGTCCCCTAGTGTCTTTAACAGAGTTGTCAAAGCAGACTTGTCGAATTTTCAATGTGACAGCACCCTGCTGCAATATGTCGACGACATACTGCTCTGCAGCCCCACAGAACAACAATGCAGGAAAGATACAATATCACTACTCACCACCTTAGCGCAGAGAGGATACAAAGTAGACAAACAGAAGCTTCAATACTGCCAAAAAGAGGTACACTATCTTGGCCAGTTACTGTCAGCATCAGGAAGACGAGTTACACCAGATCGAGTTGAAGCAATAAAATGCACCTCTGAACCACAAACAGTCAAGGACATGCAGAAATTCCTAGGATTAGTGAATTATGTCCGCCAATGGGTCTTTGATTTCTCAACAATAACTGCCCCTTTGCTGAAAGCAGTTAAAATGGTCAAAGACAGACACAACAAAATAGATTGGACACCTGAGATGAGAACAGCCTTCACGCAGTTAAAAGATGAAATAACAAATGCACCAGTGTTAGGATCCCCTGATTATACCAAAGAATTCTACCTATTCACTCACTGCGATGGCCAAGTTATGACTGCAGTACTCACACAGAAATACCCCATGGGCCATAAGCCCATTGCATACTTCAGCGGCATGTTGGACTCTGTAATGAAAGGTCATTTTTCATGTGAACAAGCTCTCGCTGCAGCAACATTCGCTGTGGAGAAAAGCACCCCCATTGTAATGGGGTCCTCTTTAACTCTGTACACTGAACATGTCGTTTTTGCAATAATACAGAAAGCAAAAACAACGTTAACAACACAAAGAGTATCAGGTTACAAAGTAATACTATCATTACCTTCTCTGAAAGTTGTCAAGTGCCATACCCTGCCACGTTCTTTGCCCATCCCATTGAAAGTTCAGATGATGACCCTCATGATTGTGCCACATATTCACCAGATGAGTCAGGAGCAGCAAAAGAGGACCCCTTGACAGACAGTACCGTATAGTTTGTTGATGGATCATCCACCATTGATCAAGACACAGGGATTAGGTACCCAGGAGCTGCAGTAGTTCAAGCACAGCAGAAAGACTCCTCTGATTCCCTAGACATTGTACAGCAGCTTACATTACCTTCACATTATTCGGCCCAAGCAGCTGAGCTAGTAGCACTGATTGCCGCTTTAAACAATGGGGCCGACGATCGCATCACTGTTTACTCAGATTCCGCATATGTAACAACAACAACACACTCCAGTATCCTCCGCTGGAAAAGGCGTGGATTTCTTAAATCAGATGGCACGCCTGTAATTCACAAACAGTTATTGGAGGAACTCATAGATGCCCTTACACTGCCAGCTGAGGTAGCTGTAGTTAAATGTGCAGCACACACCAATGGTCAAGACTTTGTCTCCAGAGGTAATGCTCTGGCAGACTGGGCAGCTAAAGCTGCAGCCAGATGGATGAAGGAACACCCAACGCGGATCCCCCATACACTATCGACCACACACAACAATACGATCGCATTGCACAACAACATCTCAGAGAAATACAAGAAAGTGCACCAGTTCAAGAGAAAGAGTTGTGGAAGAAGAGGGGAGTACAACAGGATTCCGCTGACTTCATTTATAGGCAGACAATGACAGGGAAACCTGTGATGCCACAGGCCTTATTGCAAGTGGCGTTAGATCAACTGCACCTTCCTACCCATGTTGCCCGAGACAATATGTCCACAACGTTACTGACAGACTGGTTCATTCCCAATGCCCATGAACAAATACAGCTTTTTGTCAATAAATGTCTCATCTGTCAGCAATACTCACCAAATCCAACCTTGAAAACAGTCGCTTCCACCATCCCAAAACCCTCAGGCCCATTCAAAGAACTCCATATTGACTATGTCGACATGATTGATCGATGCCAAAATTATCGATACCTCATTGTAGTAGTATGCCCATTCTCACGCTGGATCGAAGCTGGACCGTGTGTCCACTGCGATGCCAAAGCAGCAGCCACATTCCTACTCCGTGAGGTCATTTCCCGATGGGGTGTGCCCGACGCCATCCGCTTCGACAACGGAAGTCATTTTTCAAACGCCATCTTTTCCTCCCTGACAACAATATTAGGCATCAGGCACAAATTGACATCAGCTTATCACCCACAAAGCAATGGCATTTGTGAGCGCCTCAACGGCCTGCTCAAAAGTAAAATAAGCAAGATAAGCACAACCATTGGAAAGAAATGGCTCTATTGCCTACTAATTGCCCTCTTTTCACTAAGAAATTCCCCAAGTTCGGATCACCACCTCACGCCCCATCAGCTTGTCACTGGACGATCCATAAATATAGCAGTCCCACCCACTAGGCCCAAAACCGATAATGAGTCATCCTCTGAGATTGTTAAAGCTGAGCTATACGATTATTTGTGTGCACTAACCCGCGCTGCGCAGTTCCTTTCTACTCAGGTATCCAAGAAGAAGGAGAAGGGCCCCATCAATCCTGAGCTCCCACCAATCCGTCCTGGAACTCTGATATTTGTCCGGAAAAACATTCGACGTTGGAAGGACCCAAAGTGTGAAGGTCCCTACGCTGTGACAGATTCCTCACCCACTGCAGTTCGCATAGCTGAAAGAAAGGCATGGATCCACAGAACGAACATCAGGATCAATCCTGCACCCCAGCAGCTCCAGGCAAAGGACTAGAGGAGGGAAATGCCATGCCCTTGGTACCCCTAAACAGGGACAGCGGGTTCCCTTCCACTTTCGATGAAGAAGACGACAACACTCGCGTGCAGATTCATGAATACAGTGGCCGCAATGCCAAGATATGTATTTGTTCTGTTCTATTTTTCTGTATTCTTGCTGGAGTGGCACTTGCAACATTTAATTGGTATATTTTTTACTGTATCACTATAAAGGTTCATTTTCCTCAAAATACAGTTAGTAGCAATACCCCGGCTTTTACAACATCACCCCCTGTACCAGCAGTCACCCATAGTCAAAAGGATTCACAAAGCAACACACTAGGTCCAAAACACCCTGACAGCAACATTGCCAGCACACACACTAGTATGCATCCCGGATCCCCAACTCCTATCCCAGTCGAAAGTACTACTACATGGGACGGTGTCGTGGATCTAACAATAGGTCCCTGGCTCTCGCCCCGCCAGCACAATTCCAGCCGCCACAATTCCGACAACTCCTGCAGATTCAGACGGGGTAGGCCAAGGTTTTGGAGAACACATAGACCAAGCAAACAGGCCGCACCAGATTGGGCCATCGCTCTTCAGGACACGGTTGTTTACATTGCTGACCAGCATCCCATGCCCGCCTTCCATTCCCCACGTCCTGGCCAATCAGCAAGTGATCATGGGGCTCATAACGCTTTGTTAGACAATATGTGGTATAGGGACATGACAGCAGTAGGCAAGAAGGTAACAAAGGAGTCGTGTTTTGTGTGTTCACACATTCCCCATGCAGTAGGCGCATACAAATTGTTTTTTCCCAGAGAAATACCACCACCAACTGCCAAATGTCTCCTCCACCTGTTTCTGTGCTGTATACACGGACTGATCCAGCTTCTGTCAGCAGAAATTGACAATGTGTTTGTGAACACCACAGAGTGGGATTATAATTATTTCACGCACAGAGTTGTAACTGATGTACCAGAGTTTGAGAGAGAGATGGAGAACTTCCATAGGTGGGAAACATCTATCTTACTAACACAAAGTTATGAATATTCCTTTCAGAAAACTGGGGTTTTCCTCTTTACATCACCCTCGGCAGCATGCCAAACAAAAATGGACAGACTAATTCACAACCATAGTTCACACAAGGCCCAATGCCCCTGTCAGTATAGGACTGTGCTACTTTTACAGGCCCATATTTATTACAACAATAAGTGGCATGGTCCACACAACCTCACGTGTAAGGCAGCTTCCTTAGGAAGGCCCTTTGTAGTGACAGAATATGAACAGGACGTTGATTGGGATGTTGAGACTGAGTGCAAGGAAGCTTGGGCACAACAAACTAGAAGGTATACCTTTGGTAAAGGCACCACCTACAAATGGAAAAGAGCATACAAGCTAAAATCTCCTCTCCTTTGCTTCCTAGGCAATGGCACAATTCCTGTGGGCCGCAACACCGGATGCAACAACACCATCTTTAATTTGGACCTCCAAGACGGCACCTCCAGCCTCATGGACATCTATTGGGCATGCGGAGAACGCCTTTATCTACAGTTGTCTCCCCAGTGGAATGGCCTATGCACAATGGTCACTGTGCATGAGCTGCATCTGGTTGTCCCGGCATCCAACATTTCCCCCATACATACCCACCCGATGACAGGTGATGTCACCCTGCTCCACCGGCACCGACGAAGTGCCCAATATTTTGCCAATGACGCTTTTCATGAAGTTCCTCTGGAATTTTGCCTCTTCAATGATGCACAGCTGTTCTTCGGAGGCGTGTTCCCCCTGTGGCAGACATCAGCTAACGCTGAATGGCTGCAGGTGACCCGCTACGAACTTATGAAGCTCATCAACAACACCCGAGACGGGTTCAACGCAATAAAGGAAGAACTACGCCCATTGAGGCTTATGGTTCTAGAGCACCGCTATGTTCTAGATCAACTGACTGCGATGGAGGGTGGAGTATGCGCCAAAATTGGGAAATCCTGCTGCACGTTTATACCGGCTAACGATGCAAATAACGGAACGCTCACCAGGGCAATTGCGGACTTGGACACTTTAGGGAAAAAGATGCATGAGGAGGGAGGTGCCGAAGCAGACGTTTTTCATAATTGGTTTAACTTTGACTAGTTGCCTTCATGGCTGTCTGCTATCTTGAAAATTGTTCTACCTATTTGCTGCGTGTTGATGCTTGTGTGTTGCGGTGCACAGATCATAATGAAGTGTGTCCAAAGATTCAGTACTAAGGTAGTAGGAATGAATTACATTAACACGGGGATTTACACCAAACAACATTATCAGGTCATGGACCGTGCTCCAGGGGATGGGGATGGGCTAGCACAAGTAGAAATGATAAAACTAGCACCAGCTGACGCTCATTACGACGTACCATCAGCTCCCCCACTCCCCCCAGGTAGATACGCCCTAAAAGAGGATCCTGCCACTGATCAATATGAAAGCCTATCTGACAGGCCTGACGGAGAATATGTTGAAATACGAGCACAATTACATGACCAGTACCAGTGCTCCTACGTTAATGATTCACTTTGGATGTCCAAAACAGATGAAGAGCCAGCAAAGTATTGTGTGAGAGTTTTGTTCAAAAATTAACAAAAGGAGGGAAATGAAGCAGGGTCCCGTTTTACCATATAAACACCCCACACAAATTCCTGCTCTACACCTGAAGCATGTAACCCCCATATAGGCCCCACCAGTCAGAACTTAAGAAGTGTGTTAACTTGACCATTTTATTTCAACCATTTAGTAGGTGCCATAATGGTTCACGCCTCCTTAGATACATACACACATAGGCCCAAGCCCACTGCCTCTTTTTATCATTTTCAATAAATAAAATCTAATAGGCCCCACTGATCTTAAACACGTATTTCTGTCATGCACAGCACTGCGAGGCAGCCCGGCCAACCACAGAAATTTTCCCACCTACAAGAATAGCTTAGGTAACACATAGGCCGGACGAGCTGGTACATTTTGTTCTTTCATAAGTGATATTTGCTATATTTTTATCTTATGAAACTTTCCAAGCTTGCTCAAACGAAACCAACGACAGCACCATGGCATGAGAACATCTTATAAAAGTTCTGCTTTCTTATAGATTTTCCGAGAAGCTTATGTTAAAAGTTATAATTTTTTTATGATCTGCGGTCAAGCATCACTGACCACCCGATACAACACCTGTTTCACCATGGTACCACTTCTGTGTTCTCAATATTTTTCCGAAGTAACAGAAAGCTTGCGGTCAAAAGCCCACGTCAATGTAGTTAACAGTTCTGCATTTAACAAGTATAAAATATTTGTACCCCTGCTAAAACACCGAACTCCTACTATAGTGCCTAGCACTTGGGTTCCCGGTCGACCGAATACCTATCTTGGGCCTAGAAGCCTATTCTGAGGTGGTAGCGCTCATCTTAGATTTAAAGTCTTTTTGCCATTGTCTTTTACTCTAGGTCTTTCATTTCCACCCAATTCCTTACATTTCATATACTCTAAATATTGTAGCCTTGGATGGTTTTTGCTCTCTCATTTAAGATTTGCCTCCTAGGCACTTGCCTATTCATTAGTATATATGCACAGCTATTTTTGCCTGACTTAAATTGTGATTTTAAATAATTTTCTCTGTGTTCATGCATTGATTTTCTCTGTGTTCATGCATTGATTTTCTATGTGTTAATGCATTGATTTACTCTGTATTAATGAATAAAGTGCCACTTCAACTCAGTGTCTTCGTTTCACACCGGTGTTCCCTATTTTTAGACAGCAGCCTTCCTGCTCTCCTTGAGCTGGTCTTGACCACCACAGTCAGTTCATTTACCCTCGAACAGTGTATAAAAAGGAAATAGGAACGACCCCGCCTGTTACAGGCCAATCTCCCTAATTGACGCCACTGTAAAGGTATTGGGGAGGGTTATTCTTGCACGTCTTGTGACCTGGGCAAATAACTCTGGGATTATGTCACAAAGCAATATGGCTTTAGGAGGGGGATGGGTACCAATGAACAGTGCCTCAATTTGTCTCTGATTATGGGTAAGTACATGAAGGCCAGGAGGGGGGTCTGTCCACCTGGCCTTTATGGACTTATCCAGCGCCTTTGATACTGTCAATCGGGAGAAATTGTGGGGACAGATGGAGAAGATGGGTATCGAGGAAGCTCTTATCACCCTCCTGCATAGGCTTCATGCGACCATCACTGTCGCCATACTATATGGCCCCCGGGGGGAGAAGACTAAGCCTATTGTCTCCACAGAAGGTGTTCGGCAGGGGTGCATCTTAGCTCCATTTCTCTTTTTATAGTACACAAATGGCCTAGAGGCATTTTTAATGGAGAAGGCATTTGACTTTCCCAGAATAGGAGGCAATCCGGTCCCACTGTTGTCATATGTGGACGACACTGTTTTAATGGCCTTGACAGCCAATAGCCTCCAAAAATCTTTGAATGCTTTTACAGATTTTATGTCAGCATTGGACCTAAAAGTTAATTTTATCAAATCATATATCATGGTGTGTGGCCCCAAACTAACCAAAACAAGAAAATTTACTGTGAAGGGTAAGACCATTGATAAGCTGTCCAATTTTACATATTTGGGGAACATTTTTAATAATAAAATGAATTGGGACTCTCTTGTCACTGCAAGGGTACAACATACTAGCCGGGTAGTGGAGGGTTCATTCCGCTTTGCATGTAAATTAGGCCATAAGCCGGTAACAGAGTTGGTTCCCCTATATAAAGGTAAATGCTTATCTGTTGCATTGTATGGGGCAGGAGTGTGGGGACATCATAAAAGCAGGCATTTACAAGCTTTGGAAAATAAATTCATAAAAAGACTATTGATGACCCCAAGGAGTGCCTCCACACTTTTTTGTCACTCTGAGGTGGGGCTGGATTACATAGAGGACCGAATTGATATCGCCCCACCGCTTCTCTGGGCTAAAATTTGGAAGTCTGAGGACTTAACGTTCTCAAGGGAAGTTATCAGGGATTGTATGAACCTTGATAATGCTTCGGTGATCCCATGGCTACGATTTGTGAGAGAAAAATTTAACGTGATTGGCCTGGGGCACTATTATGATAATCCCGTTAGCATTCATAAAAATGCGAAAACCATCATAAAAGAAGCTGAGGCAAATACGCGTTGCCGGCACCTGGGAGTGCAATGTCACCCATGCATGTCCCCCCCACAACAGCAATTTTACTTATCTTTTACTAGTAATGCACAGACACGATTTTTTATGACCAGACTTCGCCTAGGCACTATTCACTTTTTAGTGGCATTCCCCACATAGTCAGGATGGGTTGATAAACTTACTGCTTGCCCATGTGACAATTTGACAGCTCAGAGCACTTTGCACTTTACGCTGTTTTGCCCCCTCAACAAAGACCCGAGGGCAACATTCTTAATCCCACTTTTGAGAGAAATCCGTCCCTGTACTTACATGGATGGTTTTAATCTTTTACACTCTCTGTCTACTGTTTCTATTTGCACTGCTGTCTCCAATTACATTAGAATTGCCATGTCAATAAGAAAACAATATGAGTCACAATAGATAAATTGGTGTTTTAATTCATTTAACAATTTTTTATATAATAATTATTGATATTGATGAAATTTGACTATGGATATCAAAGCCTGTTGTCCTGGGTAATGAGCCTGTGGGATTAGTTTCCTTTGTAAATTGCAAATTGCCTAACATTTATGAAATGTGGGTTTTTAGTGATTTTTATTTAAATTACTGTATAAACTTGATATGAAATTCCTTTTTAAAGTATCATGTATGTATGTTAAACTTTTATGGTCCTTGGAACCAAATAAAGTTACCTTTGATTGATTGACATATTTTCCATACCTGTGTAGAAACAACGTTGAACAAAGTACTGATCTGCAGTTTGGACAGGTCAGATCTTGATGGGCGTTTGTAGTTACATTTTCAAAGGGCGCAGCTTTACAATCTGGTAATGTAAAGTAGAGGAATCATTCTGAATTGATTTCAGTGCTAGACATAAATTCACAATCTTCACAGCTATGGTTCCATTTAAAAGGTAAACAAAATAATTCATTGATATTCACATTTTCTTCCTCTACTAGTCCTAGCATTACCATTAAAAATTCTTAAGAATCCTGCTGAAGATTTCGAGAAAACACTACTGATCCAGTACAGTCATCTGTAAGTTTTCTAACTCCAGAAGCAGAATGTATAATACTTCTATCACTTCTTAATTCTTCAAGTAAACTACATAGTTGTGAAGACATTCTTTTATCTACCGTTTCTTTAATAGAATTTTTAAAATGAGGCAAATGGTATAGTCCATTTAACACTACATTTGCATAACAGTACACTCCAGATTTATTATCAAAGTGATACCCTTACATTTCCTCATTGTGCTGTAGTTTTCTTTTCTTATGTCCTTGTTGTTTTTCTTTTTATTCATCTTTCGGTTCAGCTTCGGACACATTATCGCATTTTCAAACACAGATACTGGCCTAAATGAGGAACATATTGACCTCTTAACCGATTGTACTCCCTTACACAGTTCACATCAGCAATTACCTTCTTCTCATTAAAGTCAATCAGAAATAAACCAGACAATGTTCTAATTCGAGACAGAGCTACATATGACATTCCTTCTTTGAATACACTACTACCAATATTAACAAGAGCTGTATGTACACTTAAACCTTGCGATTTGTGGATAGTTGCTGCATATGCTAAAAACACTGGGAACTGCTTTCGCTTTATATACAAGTCTTTCACGAGTAGGCTTCGTACAACGCATCTACCAATCTGCTTAACTTCACCAACATCATCACATTTTATGGCTAAGTATTCCATGTAATTTCTGTTTGTGTAATTAATACGTTTCATAACTTTACCCATTGTGCCATTCACTAGCCCTTCTTCAACATTTTTGGATGTCATTTTGTAAACATCATCCCTGTTAAGCCAAATGATGTCTAAAATGTTATTAGTCCATGTACGAAAAACATAACACATAGTCCTACATAGCAGTTGCTGTAGCAGAAACAAAAGATGACATTTTTTTAGTCGTGACGTGACTTTTCACTTGCAACTTAAGGCTAGTAGTATTATAGTACCTCCATTAACTTTTTATCTGTAGTAACACACTGTAGTCCTCAAATAGTTTATAAATTCCTTTCCCTCAGTTAAAAAGAGTCTTTCATTTCTGACAGCTTGCTGTAGACAACACCCTTAGTAGGCCAAATAATGTCTCAGAAACACAGAATCCATATTTATGTCAACACTTTACCACATTTTTTTATCCTAAATTCTCCTTAGAACTTCGGTTCTAGAAATAGCAAATATGCGATTGGTAACTTTTTAGGTAGTATTGATTTGAATGTCACTTGTATGTCATTTCACTCTGTCCATCCTGTTTGACATCTTAAATATATTGTGTAGTGGCCAGAGGTTATATTAACTCCTTCATGAAATATGATTGCTATAATGTGAAAAAAAATTGAGATGGAAATTTGTGTAGCTTTAAAGTTTGTTATTTCAGTTCCTAATTAAGTTACATTCACTCTGCATCATTGTAGCATGACTATGACATATTTTCCGCACCTTTGTAGAAACAACGTTGAACAAAGTACTGATCTGCAGTTTGGACAGGTCATATCTTGCATGAGAATTTTTACAGATATGTAACTGTTTCTCTAATCCTGCAGTTTTTGACACAGACTTTTCTAAACTATCCAATTTTGATTGCAGTTTTTCTGTTAGTAGCACTGTGAATCCTTGATGTTTCATTTTATCATTTGCTTTAATTTCGATGATCTCTTCTTTTTCCAGTTGCAATAATTCTTCATTGAATTTACTACACTCCTCAAGAGTTGGCATAAAAATAAAATAGACTTCTCTTCCTTAAGAAAATTATACATTACTTCAGCAGCTGAAACTTTACTTGGAAACAAATGTTTGATGAGGTGGGATTCTAATACTGTCCTTCCCTCTTTGGTGAGGACTCCCACTCTTATGTCCTTTAATATATCTCAATAATGCATATCTGATGCTTGACCCATATTTTGGATTAACTCTTTGTATTGAAAGTTTTCCCAAATGTTTACATTTCCAATACTTCCTAGGGAATTCCTAGTTTCATTATGTAATAGTTTCTTGAATACAGGTTGTCCTTTTACTGGAGTTAGTTGTAGCAGGTTTCAAAAGACTATTAAGTGTTTTCCTCCAAAAAGCATGTCGTAGTCAGTTTTTAATATTTGCTGCATTCTTAAATGTATAAAAGCTAGCATTAGTTTAGACACTATGCTGACTTCATCAATAATTAGTAGCTTTAATTTCTTTAATACTCTTGCCACTTCATGGCAAGCCTCACCAGATAATTTGTTGTATTCTAATTTGTTGTCATGTTCAACAGGCATCATTAATAATCGATGACGGTTAACTCCTCTAATATTATGTGCAGCTAAGTCCGTGGGTGTAGTAACTACACACGACAAATTGGAATCTGTTGTCTTCTGTAGATATCTAGTCAGTACTTTAATCTAGAAACTTTTTCCAGTTCCAGCTTGACCACTTATTTACGATAGAACTAGTTTATATGTAGAACATGTACACTCTTTTTTCTCATGCAGAAGTCCATGTTCTACTTTACCTTTTACGTCTTCAATATTTCTTACAGATCTATATTCAATTGCTGTATTAGTTGTTCTACATCCACAGTTTCCTGTCTTACTTGCTACATTGCATTCTCTACCTCATTGATAGCTATTGCAACTGCATTTTGAATGATTGGCTGTCCAAGAGGATCTTGACCTTCAGGTGATGTTCTTTGACTGCTCTGAGAACTCTCTCTGGCTATCTCAGCAGCAATTGTTTCTTCTTGTTCAATCTCATCTCTCAACATTTTAAGATACACTGGAAACACAGAGCACTCAATGGTGTCTTTCACAGCATTGAATGAGTCTTCATAACAGTCAAATTCTCCAAGTAGCTCACTTTCAGTTCGCCATGACTTGAACAACTGCAACAGGGCTAAGTAGAAAAACTCTCTTTTGTCTGGAGTTTGGCAACTTAGCTTTCCATGGTTAATTAAATTTCCTTTGTTATGTCTGACCAAACATCCTTCACATCCATCAGCAGAGAATTTTCTTTCTTCTATGTTTTCACTGACATTATTTCTGTATGTATAATGTTGAAGTATTTCATACTGACACATTATTTTTAGATGAGGACTCCTTCTTGGATAATATGTATCCACCTTGTTAGTCTTCAGAATATCTGTACTGTGTGGCTCAGATTACGCAAGATATTGGATTTTAGGAAAATACTTCAGTACTCTATTATGACTATTAACAAGCCCTAAACTTACACATGGAACTCCTCTAGATTTAGAAAACAAACTAGCTGAGCTTAACCAGTTAAGCTCAGCTAGTTAACCAGTTAAGCTCAGCTAGTTTGTTTTCTAAATCTGCACATTCATAAGAGCTGATCTCTCTGTGAGAAAGCATTTTCAAACTAAAACTGTACAATTTCTTTGTAAGAGTCTTTTCTCCTCAAATCTCCCCCCACATCTCCTTCATCTCGGTTTTCTCTGACTTTGTTATATAAGAGGTGACGTACCGAGCAACAGCAATTGAATTATCTGCAACAAACTGTAGATCAATCTTTGCATTCCACATCTTTGAAATCACAAGATTGTAGTCCATGATGTATTTTGAGGCTTCTGTTCTTCTGAGGTTGTATGCGTTCGTTGGTGATTTCTGTGTGAGAGTGTGTCGGACTTCAGACAAAAAGATGTTAACTCTTCCTTCTGTGATCACAGGTCATGGAAATTCAAACGACATCTTGTATAAAAATTTTCTTTTGATGTATATTTTCAACAACAGTATTTCCCACAACTATCTGCTCTATGAAAGACAACACAGACTCATCAGTATCTGTTCCAAACTTTAGGGCATCAGTTACCCATAATAGCATGTGAATATGTGGAGCACCTCTGGCTTGGTATTCTTTACGCCAAAATAAATCAGTCACTTCACCTAGAAGTGGATTACTCTTGTTGCAGGTAAAAGCCATCATGGCTTGAAATCTGTGGTTAAAATATCTGCAAACTTTTGCAGGTTCCAGTGAGCAGAGTTCTCCTGGTTTCTTTAGATCAATGTCTTATATATTTCAATTTGCCTCTCGCAAGAATTGAAGCAGGTCATACCATGCATACTCAGCACAACTGAGTGTTAGAAACCATTTAGGTGCTCCTAAATTTCCCAACATACATTTTAGTTCACTGTGACAACGATACCAATAATCATTGGTCCCACGTTGACATGCCATGAGATTAATCATGTTGTATTCCAATTGTTCATCTTTTCCGTGAATTTTCTCAACAAATTCTCTTGCAGATAGATTTTGCAGATTTACACCTGTTTTCAAAATGTGGTTTACAGAATAAGACAATGAAGACAAATCACTTTCAAATAATAGATGAAACATATAAGGGATATATTGACAACATCTAGAATCCTCTGAATAAAGTCTAGTACATCTGTACTCGGCCGTAGGTATTTGTACAGACTGATCATCATACCTACCACCTACTCAAGTAGGAAAGAGATGAGGGAAGCAGCGAGCTTCTAAACATTTTTCCGACACACTAAAGGTAGTTCCTTTTGCTTCTTTTAGTTGATATAGATCAATAGCATCACCAACAATGTCTTTTGAATGCAGGGGATGGATGCTGTAATGTTCATAAATTTCTTCTAATCTGCATCGATCCACTTTTTCTATCTGGCCTGTTGATGATGATGTATTGTCCTCCAGATCAGGGTTGGGGGGAGCTCGCGGAGTTGAACTCTGTGGAGTTCCACGGCGTTACCAAAAATATCTGCCAAATTCAGCGGAGTTCCGCACGCAAGCGGAGTACTGTATTGCTCATCCACCCCTGTGCTATTAGCCTATTTCTATTAGCATATATTAGTCCAGGCTGCGATGGTTTTCCCACAAGTCTGACATTGGTGGCCCAGTGCCCTCTGAGGTGAAGCCTCCAGGGGATGCATGGCAGGGACTGTTCAAGCTGGTTGTCCAAGAAGAGTCAAAGAAGAAGCTGGGTCCCTGAGACCACATGGCAGTGGGACGCTTATGCTCGTTGATCACAGAAAGCTCCATATGCAGAGCAAAAAACAAGGTGTAGAAGTGAAGGAGAGCTGGTCAAGTGAAAGGCGGTAGCGGGTGCACCAGAGGTGGGGAGAGTGCTCGGGACTCTAAGTGACAACAAAACACGTTTGGCACCAACCCAAGTCGGAGGTTTCACGACAACATAAGCTTCACTTTCTGCAATTTGTTAAGAAATGAGATTGTCTCCCCTTTTGAATCGAGTCAGGTACTTCAAAGCTGCAAGCAACGGAAGTAACCAGAAATATCATTTAATGACTACTGGCATGCTAGAACTGGCACAACTAGAAAGCTGGCAGTAATACCCTCAACAAATCATGATTGGTTAAAAAAAGCAAAAAGAACCCACCCACTAAGGAAGTAACTATTCTCAGCACTCCGGAAATGACCGCTCCAGCAACTCTATAGTCGTCCCTAGTAACCCACTTCCGGAAGCAGGCAGGCCCGGGGCAGGCTCACCTCACACCTCCGTGAGGAAACGAGGACACCTTTGGAGCCCCCTCAGATGAAGCCATATGTCCCAGGGCGGAGAGCTGGTCTTCCTCAGCACGGTGGGTGCAATATTCTTACTCAAGTGCATGAAGCTCACCTGCGGGGAGCCTGAGATTTGAGTCACGGAACCCGGTACTGCAATTAACAGTAGCGGTTAACTCCACTCAGCTGGTTGGCGGAGTATTTTGTTGAACTCCGTGGTCAAAACTCTGGTAACTCCACCGGTGGAGCAGAGTTTACTGCACACGGTTACTCCAGATATGTGATATCTTGAAGAATTTCTGTATTTTTATAATATATGTTATTTTGTACTAGATATGAAGTTGCATTTTTAGCTTTGCTAGCATCTACTAACTCTTGGCATATTGTTTTACTCTTAGTCGGGACACCATTTACTAGAATTACAAGTCCCTCTTCCAAATTTCGCTGTACCCCTATAGTTTCAATATTTTTCTTAAAATCTAATGGCAAGTATACAACTCTACATTTGAGACCTTTCTGGAGCTCAGTTGGAGCTAATTTTCCTGTCTTTGGCTCCATGCTAACTATAGCTTGAAATGGACGTATAGACTGTATTAATATAGATTCATAAACATTCAAATCTTTAAGTACTTCTGAAACAGGTACTATTTCTAAGCTGTTGTGTACTGTTCTAGAAGGCATTTTGTTTTCCTCTAACTTAATATAGCAGTACTTTTTTTTTTATTAACATTTTCAAAGACATACAATGTCCAACATATAATTAACATTCAGACCGTTGTACAACAACATCCATCATCCAGTTTTTGCAACTTTACATTATTACCTGTGAATACATTTACTACAGTGCAGCTGTTACACATAATTAGTCAACTTGGTGCTGTTGCAGATAGTCAGTCAAGCATTTCCAGTAATCTCTAGGCCTTGAGCCCATGGGTAGCTCCTCCTCATACGTTTGCAATGTGTCTTTACAATAGGACAGATCTTGGATCCATTTCCTAACTTTTGGCGCCCTCTTACTGCCCCAACATAACGATATTCTGCGTTTAGCCAATAGCAGCGCAATTACACAGAACTTGCGCTTAGTGGCACGTACAGCAGGAACTAGACCAAGCAAGCATGTACGAACAGTGCATTCCACCTCAATGCCCACCATAGTGCTCAGCATCTGCGTTACCCTTAACCAAAACTCCGTCACTTCTGCACAAGACCATGCAAGGTGTATGAAATCTGCTATTTCAGTATTGCAGCGTTGACATTTAGAATCTGTTCGTAAACCATATCTACAGAGCCTTGCAGGGGTATAATAAGTCTGATGTAGGTACTTATAATGTAATATACGTAAGTTCCCATTGGGTGTGAGCAAGCCAGTCAGCGAGCAGGTTATAGCCCATTCCTCCTCTGTTAATGGTATATCTAGCCCATCGTTCCACTTCTCCAATGCCCTGTGTGTATTATCCGCTATGTCTTCCTGTAGCTTAACATATAGTCTAGACACCATGTGTTTAGCAGCGGGTGTTGTGATCAGTAGCTGTAGCGTGGACAGCTGTGGTGGTTCCTCAGGGTAGGATGGGTACAACCTCTTTATTGCTTCCTGTAATCTGTGATACGTAAATCTAAACAGTAATGTCTGGTTGCTTATGTATGATAGCTCATCAGGTGACCTAAAAGCCCCATTGTGATATATATCCCCCATGGTATCGATACCCACTTGTCTCAGCAGGCTCATGCCCACTTGTTCCTGGGTAACTGATAGTTCCGGATGGTAATGCAATTTCAGTGCAGGGGCGTATAGTGGTAATTTATGCGCTTTTTGACCCATTACACGCCATGCATTGTTTGTGGTATCTATTGTATTTGTCTTGTTTATGAAGTGGCGGCCTACGGTGCGTTATAATCGCATTTAACGGAGTTGGTAAGGCATCGCCTTCTTCAATAGCGACATGTGTGAGGTAAGGGATCTTATGATACCAAAAATGTGCATATTGCGCTTGTGCACATAAATAATAAAGCAAGAAGTCCGGAACCTTGAATCCACCCTTTGAGTAAGGTAGTGTAAGAGCGCGTAGTTCTATCCGGGCCTGTTTACCCGCCCATATCAGGCGCAGTGTCATGGTGGTTATCCTACGAAACACCTCTGCCGGGGGCTTAATCGGAATGTTATTAAATAGGTACAGCAACTTTGGCAAGACAACCATCTTTACAATGGCTATTCGGTCAGCCAGCGATAATGGTAGTTGAATCCATCGCCCTATTTTTTCTTCCAGCACACTAATCGCCCTGCCATAATTGGCGCGGATTACAACTTCTGGGTCACGGTGATACCAAACACCCAGATATCTAACTGGCTCTGACTGCCATTCTAAGGGAAATTCGGTTGAATGCGGGTGTGTGGTGTCTGTTAATGATATAATTATTGATTTGGCCCAATTTATTTTGAGCCCCGACTACTGCCCAAATTTAATATACTCCCTCAGTAGAGGATTCAGATTCATTTCAGGGTCTCGTACATATAGCGTCATGTCATCTGCATATAACGATATATGCAAGGGCCTCTGCGGGAATTGGAGTGCTGAGTAGTGATGTCCCTGTCGAATCTTACATGCCAATGGTTCAATCGCTATTGCGAATAATAACGGGGACAATGGGCAACCTTGCCGCGTCCCCCTAGCTATCGGTATGGCCTCAGATATGTATTTATTGACTTTAATACGCGCCATCGGTGCAGTATATAGTATTTGTATCCACTGCAGGAACATAGGGGGGAATCCCATTCTCCGTAAGATCGTGTGCAGGTATACCCATTCAATAGAGTCGAATGCTTTAGCAGCATCTAGAAGAATTGCGGCAGCTTTAGTAGTGGGGCTTAAGTAATGCGAAAGCGCAAAGAGCGTTCTAGTATTATGGGCTGTTGACCTTGAGGGAATAAACCCTGATTGATCCGGCAGTATTAAATTGGTCATCAGTGGTTGCAGTCGAGTAGCTAATAGCTTGGCCAGTATTTTTGTGTCTACATTAATTAGGGACAGTGGCCTATATGAGTCGCAATATTCCGGATCTTTGTTAGGCTTTAAAAGTGCTATAAGCATGGCTTCTCTCAATGTTGGTGGTAACATCTGTTTATCATGAGCCTGCTCCGTACATCTCTACCAGGTGGGGCGCTAGCTGATCGGCAAAAGACTTATAAAATTCACATGTGAACCCATCAGGGCCTGGCGCTTTACCATTTGGAAGTGATTTTATGACTGTTATTACTTCTTCCACTGTAATCGGTGAGGACAGGTAGTCTCTTTGTGCATCCGACAACCACGCTATCGCTACATCTGCGAGGTAGTCTCCTATTGTGTCTGGTGAAGCTGTGGGCTGCGAAGTGTAGAGCTGTCCATATGTATTCATGAATTCCCTCAATATGCCCTGTGCAGTATATTGCAGTTCCCCATTTGCATCCCTGACCGCCCGGACAACCTGCGGAGTATGTCCTGTACATATTTTAGCTGCCAGTATCCTACCCGGTCTACCACCCTCACCGTAGGATCTCGCTATCTGTCGCCTTGCTACATATTTGAGTTCGTCATGAGCATATGTTTGGTATTCTGTCAGTGTGGTCCTGATGTCTCCCAATATCTTTGTGTTTTGTGTGCGCTCGTATTCCTTCTCCAGCGTACGTAGTTGGTCTTCACGCACTTCGAGCTGCCTGCGTATATCTTTGAGAATGCCAGCATTAGTACTTATGCAGACTCCCCTGATAGTAGCTTTGAAAGCCTCCCATAGTAGGCCGGGGTCCTCAGTTGTGGGTTTATTGATGTCAAAGTACTCTGTGATAGCTTGACTAATGGTGTCAGTATACATTGAGTCTAGTAATGCTTTCGCATTGAACCTCCAGCTATAAGGGGGCGGCACATAGTTTGGCATAGCCATGGAAATGAGCACTGGGTTATGATCGGATATTGTTTTGGGTAGGTGATTCACAGCTCGTGTCCATAGAGCTATATCGTCCGATACCAGCCAATAATCAATACGGGACCAACTATTGTGCGCTGCTGATGTATGCGTGGCTTCCATACGTTCTGGATTTCGGGTTCTCCAAATATCAGTAAGCCGTATATCAGTCATAATATCGTTTAGTTTGCCCCTCGCCCTTTTGTGAGCTTCCAATGATGAACCCGACCTATCAAGGTCGTCATGTAATGCAATATTAAAATCTCCCCCCCAAATTAAGGGGATGTTCGGTAAATCGATGAGTTTGCGCCATAATGCATGGTAAAATTCAGGATCATCTATATTTGGGCCATATGTATTAATTAAAGCGAGTCTCTGCCCTCTTAGTGTTCCCGTAATGATAACATAGCGCCCTAGCTCATCTGTGATGGTGGCATCTATATTAAATTGCAATCCTTTTTTAATCAATATGATGACCCCTCTAGAGTAGGAGGAGTAAGGTGAACTGTGTATTGTCTCCGCCCATCTATGTCCGATGCGAGTGCTAGAATTGGGTGCAAGATGCGTTTCCTGCAGGAACGCGATGTCAATTTGTAGCCTGTCCAAGGTAGCAAATATTTGCCGGATATTTTTCGGGTTATTAAGCCCTCTCACATTCCAAGTTAACAAGTTTAAGTGCTTAGGTTGTAATCTCTCAGTGGTCATTACTAGTTACTTGTGTGCAGTGTATTGAAGTACAATTCGTGCAGCATGCACTTCTCCCGTTTTCTAAAATGAAACTAATGGCATTGTTTAACTGTACGTAACTCTGGATTTCAGCGACGTTTCTCAAGTACATTGGCCTATATAACCTTCCCCAACACCCCCTTCCTCCCACCACCCACTTCAGCATCCCAACCATGCCAAAGACATACCCCTGAAAGTAGTAACAACATAATCTAACTTTGATTGGGGAACTCCCGCTTGGGGGTCTGCCAAGTGCACACAACTCCATCCAACCTAGTGGATGTGGTCAGGTATACATTAGTGTTGCAGACTGGAAACATCTCCTCCAACCTATGGGTTACCATTTTTGACAGCCATATGCCTATATCTGGTTAGCACAACCGGCTGTAGCGAATTGCCAGGTACCGCCCTTATACACAATAATACTAACAGTGAGGTACTACCTGCAGGTCCAGCCCGGCAACATTGCTATAGTTTCTACCTCTGTGTGCTTAGTACCAACATAATAGCTTAATCTGCAGTATTCTCCCTCTACTCCCTATCCATAGCTACATTCCTGTCTGGTAACTGTAGAGCTACAGGGTCAATCAGGTAGTCTATATATTCTAGCATTCGGCATCCCTCATTCCTGACAAGGCCAGCACACATATGTGAGTTATACCTGCTCCCAGCCGGGGCAGGCGGCGCCCTTTTACGTGATCACAAGCGTACTAGCTAGCCATAGGGCCCCACATCCCCCCCCGGGTCCCAGGGCAACTCAGTTTTGGCAGAAACAAATGTCTGTCCTTAGGCACCTGCATTAGACTCCGGATGGCATCTACAGCCTGTGACGACGCAGCTGCACCGGTGTGCCAACAGTTCCATCTGTTATCCCATTACTCCCATGTGCTTCATCAGCTTATAATGTCCGATTGCCGAGGATTTCCGTCCTTCCCATGAGTACTTATTCCGAGTCTTGGTTTTGCTCCGCTCGTTTACGTTCCTTACGTTTACTGTTGATTTTTTTAAGAAAGTCCTGTGCTGCTTTCGGTGACAGTAGAAGCGTGGATTGGCCTTCATGTGTTACTCTCAGCCGGGCTGGATAGAGCACAGCATACTCTATTCCTAATTCTCGCAGTTTCTTTTTCGCTGGGTTGAACTCCTTTCGTGCTAGTTGGACCGTCAAAGTGAAGTCTGGGTAGAACTCCAATGCATTGCCCTGGTAGTTGATCTGCTGTTTCTCTTGGGCTAGCCTCAAAATGACATCACGGTCTCTATAATTGAGGACACGGGCAATGATAGGTCTCGGAGTGGCGCCAGGCTTTGGTCTCGGGGCCATCGATCGATGCGCTCGTTCTATTAAAAATACCGCTGAAAGGTGTTCCGCACCAAACACGCCACGTAGCATTTCCTCCACGTACGTTTCCATCCGCCCTTTGTTTGTGGACTCCGGAACTCCCGCTATTCTGATGTTGTTGCGTCGAGATCTCGCTTCTAAATCCTCCGCCTTATTTTTGATGACTTCCAATAGTTTCTCCATCTCAGTGCATTTTTGTGTCGTGTTATGTGACTCATCCTCCACCGCCGTGATGCGATTTTCGGCCTCGACCAGACGCTCTCCGTGTTTGTCCAGCTTAGCCGCCATATTGTCGACCCATTGGGTGATGGTGTCTAATTTCCCATTAATGTCCTGTAGACTTTGTTGGATTGCCTGTAGGACACCTTCCATGCCAGTCCGAGTTGCGTTGTCGGTATCAAGTTCGGTGTCTGAATGAGCCGTCGCACCCTTGGTGTGTCGTCTGGTGTCAAATGATATTTTGGGTTGTTGCTTGTCTGGCTTCCCCATTGCTGCGTTTTTGGGCCTAGCAATTTTGGAGGGAAAGTATCACCAACTGTCTTGGTGCCTGCGCAGCTTCGTGCAATGCACCACTTTGCAGAGAAACGGCCGCCTTGTCTCCTTAGCCCCTCTTCCGCTAGTGCATCGCCCCAGCACAGCGCAACACACGTCTCACCTTCAGCAGAAGCGGTGCATAGCCGTTAGTGACGCGCCACTTCAGTACCGATCCTCCAAGCCCCAGAGCGATATCACCCGGCAAGACGGTCAGGCATGCAGGCTCTCCGACAGTGTGACCCTCTCCTGCCTGTCCCTCGCTGTAATCAGTAATTCACCTCAATCCCATCACGCACATGTAGCACGGCACGCTGAGCAGGGGCCTCTGGGCTGTTAAGTGTTCAGGCAGCACAGTTCACTCTCTTCCCCTCTTCATGACCGGGCATCAGCAGCACACGCCCCATTCGCCACCTCGTAAGGCGCCAGTATAGGAATTCTCAGCGTTGCTG
The DNA here is from genome assembly GCA_963921515.1 of Calotriton arnoldi. Classification (NCBI taxonomy): domain Eukaryota; kingdom Metazoa; phylum Chordata; class Amphibia; order Caudata; family Salamandridae; genus Calotriton; species Calotriton arnoldi. Next base: position 926,885 of record CAWUFW010007431.1, read on the forward strand.
GGGGGTATTTACTGCGTAGCAATTTACATATAGTGCTCGTCGCTGTTTACCTCCGCACACCTTCCATTTATAAGCGCGATGCGGTGGGCGCTAGGATCATGGCGCAGTCACATGTGTTGGGGATACGGTCCTCGCCTGCATGGGCTACGCCTTTTATGTCACTACTGCAAAGCCAGGCGCAGGCTAATCACCAACCCGGGTGTCGTGTTTGTTGGAACTCCCCACTGCGTGCGCTCCACACAGTAACGATCGCCAGCATCACCACTGTCCGCCATTTTGAACTCACTCACGGGATTCCACAATATCAAATGTCCCACACTCTCCATATAATGCATCCATTGCGCTTTGGCGGTTCAGCACGAGCCCTTATCCATATTTGCACAGTACACAGGGCGTACACACACCGGAATATGGCTCAGTTCCATATGTCGCTCCTCTCTTTCCCCGAGTCTTCAGGGCGCCGCCATCTTGTGTCTGGCTGGTCCCGTCTCGCGCCCGGCTGTCGTTTTCAATTTATCGGCGTTTACTGCATGTTGCCGCTCTCTCGCTCTGCTCGCTGCGGTGCCGGCACCTTCCGATCCTCAGATTGTGCATTTGCGGCCGTTTTTGAGTCCGCTTAATATGCTTTATTAGCTGATATTGCGCCTGACCGGCGGAGCTGTCTTAGAAGGCAGCCATTCCGCAGTGCGCCCTCTAGCGCCCCTTATTATTATAGCAGTACTTACATATAACTTGTTGGGTAGACAAGTCAAATCGTCCCTCTACAAATAAATAAATAGCAAATTCTCACCACTTATTGTTATTCTCCTTTTCAGCTTTAATGTACAAATCAACATTACGAGTTTGATTTTGGTAGTGAGTGCATCAACAACATGTACAAACACAGTTTGGTTGCCTTGGTTGCTCTGAAGAAACTGTGTTAAACTTTCTAATCTGTTTTACAAAATCAGAAACACTAATACATCTGTTCTGCTCCACAAATCCTGTTGTTACCAACTCTTCATTTTCCCTACACTCCTGTTCTGGTCCAAAAAAATGAAATTCAAAATCATCACAAACCTTTTCTACTTCTACTACACTACCATGCAAAAGAGCTCTATTCATTTCTCCTAAACATAGAGCAGGAGTTTTTACATAATAAATCCTTCTAACAAAGATTCTCATTATTGAATGGCGTACGCTTAACATTCTAAAATGATTGAAACTACTTTGACACACTTTTTTTGACAGACAAGCTAGTGAGTGTCTTTGTAAATTAGTCTGCTTTCTTACTTTGCATGGATCTAATCCTTGCAAAGTACGCATTTTCTGTTTTAAACTTCTGGAAGCAAACATACGGAGTACATTTCTCAATATATCAATTGATTATTGACGAATGCTACAAACACTACTACAAGTCCATTTATACACAGGGGCCTGTCTATGCCTTCCTTGCATCACGGCGTCCCGGGGTGCCCTCCTCCTCCTCTCCTGCAGAATCCCCTACGTCAGACGTACGTCATGGTAGGACTGCGCATGCGTGCGCATGCGCAGTCCTACCATGACGTACGTCTGACGTAGGGGATTACGGCAAGGAGGAGGAGGGCAGCCCGAGATGCCGCGATAAAGGTAAGTGCACTTTTATTTACTTTAATTGTAATTGTATTTGAAAAATATTTATTGAGGGGGGATGGGAGGCGGGAGGGTCCGGGGCTGAACTTCGCTCCGCTGCGGAGTTGGGAGTTTTGCAGGAACTTCGCGTTCTCCCCGGAACGCGGAGTATGCAAAAATCTGCAAACTTCGCCAGCGGAGCGGAGTTCGTGGCCCAGGGTTACTATTTAAGTGTGTGAAACTGCCTTTATTAGCACATCGTACATATACGTTGTGCCTGTATGTGTAAATGAATCTTTGCGTGCTTATTTAACTATCTCACTGGGTGTTTCAGTGTCTGTCTGCTTTTTTACTTAGGTATGTCAGATTTAAGTCTGGATGAAGGCTGGATGTATAATGTGCACAGATGTTTCTATGAGTGCTTATAACTCTTTAAAACATCCCTACATCTGTTACCTTTTAAGCGAATAGTTCCCTGCACTATGGCATAGCTACAGCCTACTTTAGTGTTCACTCACATCTGGTACAAGAACCGTTTACACCTTGTCTAGCAGTTTTAAGTGATAATTCAGCTCTACCAGTAAAACTACATGTCCTAGCTCAACTATACCAGGCCTGAAAAATAATACAAGGGCTAATTGTCTGCATGGTAAACTTGAAAGTGTCAGTTGCTTAGCAGATATCTGAATGAGTTTTTCAGTTCCTATCTGAGGCTGTGATCCCATATGTATGTAAATCTTTTACTAAATCACTGTCTCTCTTTATGTGATATGTGATTGTGTGAATGTGTCTGCAAAGGCCTGCATAGATTGCCTCTTGGGTGTACTAGTGAATATTGGGTTATTTAAGTGTGTAAGAAACAGCCTTTATTACCAGTAGATACATATAAGTTGTGCCTGTCTGTGTGAGTGAATCTTTGTGTGCTTCTCTAATTACTTCACTAGGTCTTTCAGTGTCTGTCTGGTTTTCTACTTCGGTATCTCAGATTTAAGTCTGGGTTTAGGCTGGATATATAATTAGGCACATATGTTTATATGAGTGAACATAACTCACTGAAACATCCAAGTGCATCTTTTACTTTTTAAGCGCATAGCTCCCTGTGCTATGGCCTACCTACAATCTACCTCAGTGTTCATTTAAATGTGGTACAAGAACAGTTTACACCTTGTCTTGCAGTTTTAAGTGGTAAGACACCTCTACCAGTAAAAGTACATGCCCAAGCTTAAGTATACCAGGTTTGAGACATAATACAAGTGCTACTTGTCTGCATGGTAAACTTGAAAGTGTCTTTTGTTTAGCAGATATCTGAATAAGTGTTTCATTTCCTATCTGGGGCTGTGATTCCATATGTATGTAAATGTATTACTAAATCACTGCCTCTCTTTATGTGATATGTGATTGTCTAAATGTGTCTGTAAAGGCTTGCATAGATTGCCTCCTAGATGTACTGGTGAATATTGGGTTATGTAAGTGTGTAAGAAACTGCCTTCCTTACCCCAAAATACACATCAGTTGTGTCTGTCTGTGTGATTGAATCTTTGCGAGCTTGTCTAACTACCTCACTAGGTGTTTCAGTGTCTGTCTTCTTTTCTACTTAGGTATCTCGGAATTAAGTCTGGGTGTAGGCTGGATGTATAATTGGGCACATAAGGTTTTATGAGTGCCCATAGCTCACTGAAATTTCAAAGTGTATCTTATACTTTTTAAGCGAATAGCTCCCTGCACTATGGCCTAGCTACATCCTACCCTAATGTTCACTTATATCTGGTACAAGAACACTTTACGCCTTGTGTATCACTTTTAAGTGATAAGAGAGCTCTACCAGTAAAACTACATACCTAACCTGAAGTACACCTGGCCTGAGACATAATGTAAGCACTACTTGTCTGCATGTCACTTGTTTGGCACACATGTGAATGAGTGTTTCAGTTCCTGGGGCTGTGATTCCATATGTATGTAAATGTATTACTAAATCTCTGCCTCTCTTTATGTGATATATGGTTCTCTAAATGTGTCCATAACGGCCTGCATACATGGCCTCATGGGTGTACTAGTAAATATTGGGTTACTTAAGTTTGTGAGAAACTGTGTTTATTACCAGAAGTATCATATCAGTTGTGCCTGTCTGTGTGACTGAATGTGTCAATGCTTCTCTAACTATCTCACTAGTGTTTCAGTGTCTGTCTGCTTTTCTACTTACGTATCTCGGATTTAAGTCAGGGTGTAGGTTGGATGTATAATTGGGCACATAGGTTTCTATGAGTGCATATAACTCACTGAAACATCAAACTGCATCTTTTACATTTTAAACGAATAGCTCCCTGCGCTAAGGCCTAGCTACAGCCTACCTCACTGTTCAGTTATATATGGTTTAAGAAAAATGTATACCTGGTGTAGCAGTTTTAAGTGATAAGACAGCCCTAACAATAAACCCCCATGCTCAGATTTATAATTCATATACAGCTATAGTGCATAATTTCCATTTTCCAAACTGAGTTTTGTATTCGTCTTTTATAATGGAACAAACAAGACTACAACTCCCAGAATTCAAATAAAAACATTAGTTATAAGCACCACATCACATATACACATATAAAACTTTGACATGATATACTACAAGATTCCATATAGGTTTAACCATTAATGTGCAGTTATTTCGCCTACCACTTCCAGAATGCAGTAAAGCAATACAAGTGCAACATTGTCATCCATGTAAACACATTCTCAACTAACTTGACAGACACCTGATCTGCACCTGAGACAAACTATGTCTTAGTTACCTATTAATAGACATGTAAAAACACTTACAATTTGATTTATATATCATCCATTCTTTTTTTAAATAATTATATATATTTCAAAATCTTTTATTACACTATGACATAATTATATACCTTATTAATCATTTTTTGCCTTTTCAAACAAATTTAATTAACATACCAGAAGATTGAGTTAGTTGGTAACATCGTTTTCTTTTCTCTTACTAGGTAGATGCAATATTCCCAGTGTTTGTAAAAACTTAGCACAAGAATGGCACACCTCTCTGATACAAAGGAATCATAAATGGCAACCTTCTGAACTTTGGATCGCCTGATACTGCAAAAGTCAGCAAATAAAAACATTGCTTTCATATTTCAGTCTTGTAACTGCATTTCTGAATGGTTACTGTCTATTAACCCTTTCACTCCTGTTTGGGGGTAGCCCAAAATGCATGCCTTTGTGTCAATAATCACGAAGTGATCGCGATAATCGTGATGAATTCGTGAAAAAATCAAGAGTCGCAAAACCTACTTCCCTTAATACTTTCATATTTCTATCACTATACTACACTTTCTTGGAACATCCTCACTGGGTAATCTTACCTACCTTATAAAACAATGAACCTAAACCTCTCCAATTTATAAAAATTAATACCTGTTTCTTTATCACCCTTCCCCCAATACACCCTCTTCAGATTCTCCATAGAAACCCACTAGAACCAGTAGGGCACAAGTTCACAACACATTCCAGAAGGGCCATACTAGTTACAAAATGAACTACAGCAGGTGTGGTTTACTGCACATACTGTAAAGCATATCGAACTCTCTTTTACATGTTTTTCTATTTACCAAAGCCAATGAAACATTTATTTACTAATGATTTCCAAATGCAACCTACTTTTCTTCACCACCTCCATATTCCCTTCATCCAATCAAATTTTGAGTTTTTTTCAAACCGCCAGCACACATGCATTTTCACAGTACCAACTGTGATATTCAGCTGCAGACCTGTCCTGTGTGCTACTCCCCCTTCCTACAAAATGCTTAGACTGTGGATCGTGCCATAGCTATGTCTAATGGGCTAAAGAGGCTGCAAAAAACAAAGGTATTGACAGAGACTTGGGTTACCCTAATGTGGAGATTAGCTGGTTTGGCTAGAGAGGTTTAAAGTTTCATCAGCTGCTGGCTTTGGTTAAAACCATCGTGGATTTCCAAACTCCTCTCCTCATGATTGTGCACTGTGGTTGCATTGACCTAGGCACATTGACTGGGGTAGGGCTGGAAATCCTAATGAAGGATACCTTTGCAGAACTGATGTGGCGTGTCCCTCACACTATCTTGGTGTACTCTAATATATACCAAAGACAGAAATGGAAGTGGTCAAATCAATTCTGTCTCCAGATTGACAAAGCCAGTAAACATGTCAATAAATCTGTTTCTGTTTTCCTCAGAGACCATAACATGGGCTCTGTCTACAACAACAATCTGCATTTTGGCATGTATAGAATATACAGAGGTGATGGAGTTCACTTTACAGATGAAGGGAACACAGTGTTTCTAGGCAAACTGAAACTTTGCATACAGTCTTATATGTAGCTGTCATATATACACTCTCAACACAGAGGCTCTTGTCAGAGCCACCCAAGAGCCCAAAATGTTGATAATTTTCTAATTAAATGATTTTTTGGGGGCGGGGGGAATTTGTGGCGACGTTGGGATGACCGCGAGCGCGTCGTGAAATCTCTGAACAAATGCAAATATTCAACTACCAACACCATATTTAAAAATTATAACTTAAAAAACTCATTCTAACTATTACAATACACACATTATTAACCTAAAGAACATGATCGTACACATATATTTGTGGTAATTTTTTTATAAACTGTGTTTGTACCCTTCTTCCTGTTTTCACGTTGACGCAGAGAGTCGCGATGCCTTAGGTAACCGTGACGATCAAGCCTTTTTTAAGGTGTAAAACACATATATGCATACATTTTACAGTATTTTAGACACTAGGGGTTTATTACTGCACAGTTTAAAGTCATATTTTTGTAGGGAGTTTGTATAATAACAATCATTTAAACCGATTTTCCATTTTTGCGGTGACGTCGGGTGTTACGTTGATATCGGTAGACGGGATCACTGCGAATATGTCACAAAATGACAAAACAAATGCAGACATCAATAGCCGCCACCACATTCAATACTTATAACTGCAAAATGGATTATAACCAACAAACTAAACACATTACTAGCTAAATGACTGTATAATAGCATGTACTACTCCCTTAATATCTCTATCACACAGTACATAACTTTTCAGTGTAATCTATAACTGCATGCATCACTGAATCAGTAAGTGTCTCATTCACTGTATAAGTATTTCAGTGAATCTGTAAGATGGTGTATCAGTCTAACAATGCCTCTTTAACGAAATGCGTGACTGCCTCATAAAATCTATGAGTGGGTGCATCAGAGTCGCAGTAGGTCTATGATTGCTTGCATAAGTCTCTCACTCAATCTGTGAGTAGTAACATGACTGCCTCTGTGCATTTTTAAGTAAGTATATAACTATCTGACTGGATCTATGAGTGGATGCATGAGTAGCTAAGTGGGTGTCTGAGTGAGTGAATGAATGGGTGCATGAGTGTCTGAGTGGGTCTGTGAGTGAGTGCTTAAGTCTCTCAGTGGGTCTATCACTGGCAGCATGATTGTCTGAGTGGTTCTGTCTGTGGGTGCGTGGGTCTCTGAGTATGACTGTGAGTGTATACAGGAGTCTCTGAATGTATAACTGACTGGGTGTATAAGTCTCTGAGTGGGGTAGCCACCAACGATCACCTTCCATCAGGGGAGCAAGCCGTGCCACATTTTCTACTCACTGCATCATTGGGGACTCGGAATCCCGTGAGCCCCTGCGCTTGCGAATGCACTCAAAAAGCGCCTGCAGTCCCGCAGCACAGGACAGGACGCGCACGGGGGCGCGCCAGGGCCGCGCAGTCATCGTCCAGAAGAGGTTGGGCTGGGCCACCCCTCTTTTATCTGGCATTTGAGGGTGAAACACAGGCACGGCCCATTGGCAAGAGGAAAACAAGGTCTGCAGAACCGTGAGGAGAGGTCATAACCACCCTGGACACCTTTCTTTTTTTTGAAAATCTTTTTATTAAACAAGCTCAAGATAAATACATACTTTTCATGATTATGCATGCATGTCAACACAGTCAGCATATTTGTGAAACATTTGTTGGGTTCTCGGGCATTGGTCTGCACCCTAAAGCCACCTGAATGTCTACAACAAGGGCTTATGTCTATAGCACAACCGTTACACATGTATTAAACAGGCAAATTCTCTTATGTATACATAAATGTATCCTACACTTGTAAGCGTCTCAACTCCCTCTATATTTGTGCCATTGCGACCAGACCTTCTCCCACTTCTTAATGCAGCCCCTACCTTTGTACACAGTTTCTTCTGCTCACTGCCACCAATCTAAATCTTTTTCCCATTCGGCCACTGATGGTGGCTGAGGTGCTCCCCAAAATCTAGCAATATTTCGCTTTGCAACGCCAGCCGCCAACGTCAACCAAATATTGATATATCTGGGTCTTTCTGTTTCCCCCTTTAATCACTAGGAGAAGCTCCTTTGCAACTAGTGCAACCTCCACATTGGATACTTTTGCCATTACGTCTGTAATATCCCGCCAGAAGGGCACAATCTTGGGACATTCCCATAGGATATGGAAGAATGAGCCCCCCTGCTGGCAGCCCCTGGCGCAAAGCGGCGTCAGCACCCTCCCCCATTTGAACAACTTAGTGCGAGGATAATATGTACGATGTAGCACTTTAAGCTGTACCAGCCGGAATCTTGATCGTATTGCTATTTCTCTAGGGCCCTGGAGTGCCTCCGACCACCCCTCATCGTTTATATTGCCCAGATCATCGACCCAAGCTGCCCTGAGGGCTGTCAGAGGGTCTGGCATGTTGTTCATGAGTTTGCAGTAAATTGTGGATGTAGCTTTCTCGAGGATGGGGTCTGCCAGGAGTCTATCTTCTAGGGGGAATGATCTGGAAGGGTCTCGCCTCGCTGTATATGGCTTTGCAGGGCATGCATGAGCCTCAAGTATGGGAATCTTTGAGTCGGGGTTAGGCTGTATTCCTTCTGTAGGTCCTCGAACGACAGAGGTGCATCATTTCGTCACACGTCTCCTAACTTTTCTATTCCTATTGTCTGCCAGCTTCTGAAGCTACTCAATGTTGCCACTTCTTGTAACTGGTCCCCTACCCACAGAGGTGTTATGCTTGTTAACCTGTCCTGCCATCCCAGTATTTGGTTTGCTTCCTTCCAACATGCCACTACTGTTGCGGTGTGACTAGGCCATGTGGGGCACCCCTTTCTTGCGTAGATAAGTGATTCGCAGTTCCCTCCTACCATTGGTACTTTGTCCACTCTATAGACAGGCTCACTTCCATCCGCGAACACCCAGTTAATAATGGCCAATAGCTGTGAGGCTAGATAGTATAACTTTATGTCCGGAACCACAAGACCACCATCATAAACTCCTCTCTGCAGCTTGCACAATGCTATTCTAGGTGCGCCACCCTGCCACAACAATGTCCGGACATCTTGCGCTACTCGCACAAAAATTGCTGAGGGAATCGGATAGGGGAAATTCTGCATGATGTATACGGCGTGGCAGAGCCATCATCTTGTATAACGCCGCTCTGCCCATCAAAGACAGTGCCAGGGCTCCCCAATGCCATACATCTGTGTGAAGCCTCTCTAATTGGGGAGTAAGATTTCTTGCCTAAAATGTCTGGTGATCTCGGGTGACGTACACTCCTAAGAATTAAAAGCCATCTGTCACGATCGGGGCCTCGCATTTCGCTGGCAGTCGTGGGGGGGAGGCGACACAGCGAAGATCACTGACTTAGCCCAATTTATAGAGAATCCCGAATAGTTGCCAAATAGTTCGAATATATGTAATACTCGCACTATAGAGTAGTATGGTCGTAAGAGATATAGGATTATATCATCAGCATATAATGATATCCGCTCCTCCCAGCCCCTCGGTGTTACTATGCCCCAGATCATCGGGTCTGTTCTGACCCAATGCGCCAATGGCTCCAAAGTCAAAGCAAACAGTAGGGGCGACAGGGGGCAGCCCTGTCTTGTGCCTCTTCTCACCTGGAACGGTCTGGACAACACTCCGTTAACACGAACTCGCGCCAGCGGGCTGCGGTATAGTAGCTTTACCCAGCTGCAAAAAATGGGACTGAAACCAAATTTAGTGAGGACCTCTAACAATTAAGGCCACTCTATGCTGTCGAAGACCATTGAGGCGTTGAGCGCCATCAACGCTGTCTGTTGCGAGGCTGGGTCTTTAGTCAGGTGGAGGATGCCATACAGCCTACGTAGGTTGTGGCGAGTGCTTCCGAGTGGCAAGAATCCAAATTCATCTACATGTACAATAGTTGTTATGATGGGAACTAGTCGTTTGGCCAAAACTTTGGCCAGGACTTTCGCCTCCACATTTAGCAGAAAAATTGGCCTGTATGAGTTGCATTTGTCTGGCGGTTTACCCGCCTTGTGTATGACTGTAATGGTTGCCTCTCGTTGATCCACGGGCAGCTGTCCCTCCTCACGCGCTTCTGTAAACATATTGTGTAACGGCGTTGTTATTTTGGATGCTAGGCATTTATATAGTTTGACTGGAAGGCCATTCGGACCAGCCGCCTTCCCCGATTTTAGGGCACCCAGTGCCTCGGACAGCTCCTCAGTCATAAGGTCAGCATCCAAGGCTTCTCTTGATTCCTCCGAGAGAGTCGGCAGCCTAAAGTCTCGCAACAGTTCATCGCAGTCTCTCTCTGATCTTGTGCATACCGGTGCATAGAGGCCCTCGTAATATGAAGCTAAGGCTTCCGCTATCTCTAGATTGGACGCATGCAATAAACCAGCTTCATCTCATATGTTGACTACCCATGACCTCTCTCTGTCCCGCTTATCAAGCCAGGCTAGCAGTTTGGTGGCCTTGTCGCCCACGTCGTACAGCCGGTGCTGCGTTGCCAACGCATGTGCCCTCGCCTCACTGTCTGCCAGTGCCCTCAATTCTCTTTGGTGTAGGGCCAGTTCGTGTTGCCTGTCCAAGTTCCTCCCTGACGTAACATCCCCTTCAATACGGATTATTTTGCCTTCCAGCATCTTCATTTGTAAGGCATCCTCGTTTTCCTTACCCCCTATAATTGCCTGGGCCTGGCCCCTAAGTACAGTTTTGTAGGCTTCCCACAGGGTCTGATGGGACTCTACCGAGCCTGTATTTTCATGGAAGTATAAATCCGTTTGCTCTCGGAGTTTATTCTTGGTTTGGGGGTCTCGCAATTGCCAGGGATCTATCTTGGGGAACTGTGCTCTGCTGGTCGTTGGCCCTCGAACTTGGATGCCCACTGGGGAATGATCAGAAATGCCCCTTGCCATGATTATTGGGGAGGCGAAACCACTCACACTGTCCATGCGTATAAGCAAATAATCGATTCTCGAGAAGGAGGCATGTCTAGCTGAATAATAAGTATATTGTTTAGCATGCGGATTATATGTTCGCCAGAGGTCGATCAAACCCATGGCTGTCACGATTCCCGCTAGAGCCTGTTCCCTCCTCTGACCCGTCTGTAAAGTGGATCAATCCAGGTCTAGGTCCAAGACTGCATTGGCGTCTCCTCCCATCAGGAGAGTGCCCATGGGGAGCCCTACCAGAATAGACCTTGTCTTGGTGAAGACCACCGCCTGCAGCCTCAGAGGGACGTAGAATGAGCACCACACAATTGTTCTTTCCTCCCATTGACCTGCCACCGCCACGCAGCAACCTCCGTTATCTGACCAGGTTTTATCGACCGTAAAAGGCATTGTGTTTTGCATCAGAATCCCCACTCCCCTGGTGCCCGATGTGTATCCGGAGTGTACTATCAGGCGATATCCAAAACGGCCTAGGGCCTTGTAATGGCTACCTCTGAGATGTGTTTCCTGTATCATTACTATATCTGGGGAATGTCACTTTATGTACTGAAGGACTAACGTTCTTTTAATCTTATTCCCCAGGCCGTTGACATTCCAGGTCCAGACCCGGATACTAGCTTCGTCCCCTGATCTGATCATGAATACGGCCTTTGGCCCAGATACGTGTCACCACCCCAATCCACCTTTCACTGACATGTGCCATGCATTGACTATATTCAGCTTGAGCAACAACGTACAAATAAACAAAGAATATAAACAATTCAAACAAGTCACCCAACTCCCCCCTCCCTGCAACCCTGCTAGGTGAGTAATTAACCCCCCACCTCCCCAACATGCAGAGTGCCTGTCGCCCTAAATATGTAATGTGAACGATTGGTGAGGGGGCGAAAGCCGGCCCCAGCACTTAGCGGATCATTACATAATCTGAACTTTTCTTGCCCCACTACTAGAGAGAGAGCTTCTCGTATCCAAACATCAATCAGGAAGACTGCTATGACCCGTGAAGTTTTCGCATGTTTCCCTTGCCCCTTCTTCATTAATCAAGTCTCAACCTGGACTCCTTTCTGATTAGAGCAGCTAATGTCTTGTCAAAGGAAATTTAGATCACTGAACGACGCCTCTTGTTGGAAGAGGTAAGACTCCCCCTTATTCATAACACTCGTGAAGATGTAAGGGAGAGGGGAGGTCCTTCATCCCCTGCGATTGCTCTAGCTAGTATTTCGTCCTCAATGGTAACATCTATGAGGGACCCACTAAAGGACATTACCCCGACCGGAACGGAATGTAGCCCACCTAATAAACCGCCTGGCAAACGGAAGAGGGGGAAGATCAAGTTAGGTGCCATTAGTACCAGTAGCAACAATGGAAAGGCCCCTAAACAGCTCAAAAATACTGTGACGGTAACGAATCAAGCAAGAAGGGATTCTATCACCACGCCCTCAATGCTTGTATCCCCTCACCTCTCTTTAGAGGACACGCTAATACAAAAAATGGATCTCATTCTACGTACTGTTTTACAGCCACTTACAGATAGGCTAAGTAAGATAGAAGATGCTCTCCAGTCCCTATTGAGAGACAATCAAAGGCTCCACCAACAGTCATTGGATCAGGGGCATTCATATCGTGCTACACAGGGTGTCACTGAAAACATAGACACTCCCCCTAGACAGTTGTTGCCTCCCGGAGAGCAAGAAAGACCGCAAGTAGATAAGCCCTCTCTGAATCCCCAACAATATGGTGCTTTAAAGTGTGATAATGTTCAGCTGATTGCATTATCCGGAGGAGGAAGAAAGGGACAGGACAGGACGGGACCCGTATATGAGGAGCAAAGGGGCATTTGCAGAGACAGAAATGGTCCCATGTTCGTGGAGGGTTCAAGATCGATGGAGGGAGCACAGCCCATATCACACGATGAACACCTGGATCTACCTCCAGACGCATGCCCCTACATCATCATTTTAGCCAACATGCCGGAACTTCAACACCACCAGCACGAGACAACATCACAGTTGATGGACAAGGCTTTACACTGGCTCTCTAAATTTAGCAAGGGGGATCTTAGGCTGTATAACCATATTATAATGGCGAGACGGGTGAAATGGGTGGGTACTGGTACAAAATCTATAGGGGGGACAGTGTTGTGAAACATTTTAAAAATCAAAGGCTGGTAGAGCTCCTGTTGCATGTATTACCAATCACGCCCAGCCTTGATTCATAGATTTTCGCACTGCCACTCGGGTTTTTTTTTATAAAGCTCTAGAACCCATAAGGCACACTAACAATCAACAGGGATGGCCTCTACCCATCTTGCCCCAAAATCAGCATTTTAATAACTGGTCATCAGTGCCATTGAAAAACAGATATGAGCTTTTAAGTGATCTAGAGGCGTGTGACTGACTTACTAGTCAAACTGTAGCATAGGCCCCTAATTCTGCCCTCCCATGTAAGCTAACATCTTCCTTGGTTCCCGAACAGCATATCCTGACTTTTATCTTGTGGAACATAGCAGGCTTCAGGTTGAAATCACAGGATCATGAATGGGTACAAATTGTTTCAAATTTTGATATTGTGTGTCTACAAGAAACATTGGAGTTGAAAACGAGCAGCATAGATGGGGTTTAGAACTTATCAGACGCTGGCAGTAGCATCACATACAGGCCGCGCTAGAGGGGGGCTGGTCAGTCTAGTAGCCTGCAATAGTGGGATCAAGGTAAAAAAGTTCACAAATGCATCGACATACTATCACGTTCCTTTATGTGAAGGCAGACAAGGAAGGGATTGGCTCCTAATTAACCTGTACAATAACAACTTTGCTGGTGACATTGCTGTGGTAATAGACTCATTTGAGAAAGACATAGATTATCTACAGGAAAGCAATCCAAGTCTGTTAGATATCCTATGGATGGGGATTTCAACATTCACACATGCAATAGGTCACACCGTCCCATATGTGGTATCACGGATGATCATGGAGACCCGATTTGCCCCTTCATTCATAATAGTTATGGCACTTGTCTAAATAGACTACTATCGATTCATAACTTGGAGATAATAAATTCAGTAGATGTCAACACAAGCCTATTAGACCATACTTTTTTTGCACGATCTTTTAAGACAACGATAGATTTTATCCTGGCCTCTGAATATTTAAGATCTCAGGTTTTCACTACTAAGACAACAGTTTATCCCTTTAGCGATCACCCGGCAATTAGCTGCCAAGTACCCTGGGGTAGGAAGACCTCTATCTCAGGCGAATGAGTTCCTAAACCCTCTATTGCGAGAAAAAATGGTATCATCCTAAAGTGGGAGAAAATGGATATACCAAATCTCACATATAGTATAGTTACTACCATGGCACAGGAAATTACAACATTTTTAGACCCACTCTCACACCCAGAGGAATTAGCAACAGCTTTTGAGCGAATTCTAACTAAAATTAATGATACCCTGTTAAGTCCCTATAGCAGTACGAATAGGGGCACAGTGCATTGGTTTAACGACCGTTGCACTAAAGCTTTAAAAAATCTCCATACTGCCCTGCGTGCAAATCCAAGGGATACCACGCTGGTAAAATCCCTACTTCTTACGTATAAAACAGAAAGAGAGAATAGATTAAGGGAGCTAAAAGCAGAGGCATGGGATAAACTAACAAAAGCAGCTACTCTAAAAAATAATAAGGATTTCTGCCATCTAATTAATGCCCTGTTTCTTAGAGAAGAGTCTGATCCATCCACAGACCAGCATGTGACGGAGGATGACTGGGTAAGTAATTTTTCGGGGGGTTTTGGCAGTGAAAAGGAAGCAAACACAAGGAGATGATGGACTGAGCGCTGAAACTTTTCAGACACTCTGCCCCAGTCACAGATCTGGGTTGAAAAGGAAGCCTCATTAGAGGAATCTCAGTGTCAGCTTCCATGGGATGAATCTCACTTACTTTTTATTTTTAGATGAAGTGAAAGTGGCCCTGAATCAATGCAGTACTCTGAGGGCAGCAAGCCCCGACGGGGTTCCAATTGACTTCTTTTAAACAACCAGGAGCTCTAGGCCCCGTTACTTACTAATGCTCTTAATGCTGTGTCAAAACTTATCCATTCTTGGAAAAAGTCTATTATTATACCGATTTTTAAAAAGGGGGACAAAGCGCTAGAGAATAACTATCGCCCTATTTTGCCGTTGGACAGCACTGCAAAATTAATGGGGCGACTCTTGTTAAATAGGCTAGAGTCATGGGCGGAAGAGAATAACATATTAATTCAAACTCAATACGGGTTCAGAAAGACAAAGGGGACAGTGGATCAGTGCCTCAATTTAAATTTGTTGATAGCTAAATATACGGCGCTTAAAAGGGTGAGCAATATATGGCCTTTATGGACCTGTCAGCCGCCTTCGATCGAGTGGCCCATTTGAAGCTCTGGTCCATAATGGCCCAAATGGGAATGTACAGAACAATAATCAATTTCATTTGCGAAAAGTACTCCTCAGCTGAGGCTTGCGTATGCATGGGGAGAGAGGGGGAGTACTCCCACCCCTTTTCCTTAGCTCAAGGTGTGAGGCAGGGCTGTGTACTCACCCCTTCCTATTCTCTCTCTACACGAACCGTGTAGAGGCAGCATTGGTGGGGACCATGAACTATGTTCCTATTATTAACTCAGCTCCAGTTCCTATACTCCTTTATGCAGATGATGTGGTCCTGCTGGCCCAACCTGGGAATGCATTGCAGAGGCTGATAGATACTTACGCAAGTTTCATGAGCAATTTAGATCTGAAAGTTAACTAACCTAAATCATTTGTGCTAGTGGCGAGAGCCAGACCGAAAACTTGAGGTTGTATGCTGAAGGGAGGAAATTGGAAGTAGTCGAATCATTCACCTATTTGGGAGTATTGTTCGACTCCAAAAACTCATGGACCAATATGCTAGAAAACCGAGCCCTTATGATGGAAAGAAGTATAGGGGGCATCTGTAGTTTCATTAAGAAACTAGGGACCAAGCCGATAGAAACCATAAAAAAAAATATATGAAGCGAAAACAAGCTCAGTCGCAATCTATGGTGCAGCAGTGTGGGGAGTTATTCCCGTTTGTAGACTCCAACAAATAGAGAACAAATTTTGGAAGCGTCTATTAGGCGTTCCCCAATCTTGTCCTGCCATCAACTGCCACACTGAATTAGATGTCCCCTTCTTTTCTGACCAGATTTTTGCCACTCCCTCTCTTCTCTGGCATTCGATATAGAGGAGGGATACCCTAAAGCTGACGCAAGACATATTATTGGACTGTCTAAAACTAGATGGGTGGAGCAGGATAAAATGGTTGTAATTTGTCAAGAATAGCTTATACACTATTGGGTTTCCAAAGCTATTTGACGATCCAACGACCTGTACCTCCATCTCTAGATCGAAGTTGAAAAAACTTTTAATTGAAAAGCAGGGAGAGGAAGGATGGGAAATCAATCAACTTAAACCTAGGGAAAGACAATATCACCTCGATCCTAAAACAAATTCACTTGGTTTTAACTATTTATCGTTTGTGACTAGTCATTATCACAGATTTTTGTTGATAAGATTTCGCATGAATTACATCCCATTGATGCTTGGTTACCCTGCTAACACCTACTCACTGAATGCTCTGACTCCTTGCCTTGTGACTCCTCATCTAGTCAATGTGATCTCCATCTGCTCTTCTTTTGCATATTATATAGGGAGGAGAGGAAGAGATTTATTTGCCCTATCTTGCGCAAACTCGGGCTGAGGCAATGTCGACCAGCCCATTATCTCTTAAAACAGCTGCCTGAGCTGTATATTTCTTACTGCCTGGCTCAGTTTCTCGAATGCGCTATAAAGACTCACAAATACCAATCATGAGGACCATTTTGTACAATTTACAAATGTACATTTTGTTTTTTAACCATTTTATAGAGCTGATTGGAATTTTTAAGTATTTTTTAATGTATTTCTTGATTTTAGATGATGATAGAATACTTTTTATGCTGTTTTTTATAACTAGCAAAATAAAGTACTTTGACTGACTGACTGGCTTGCATAAGTCTCTCACTCAATCTGTGAGTTGTAGCATGACTGCCTTTGTGCATTTTTAAGTAAGTATATAACTATCTGACTGGATCTGTGAGTGGATACATGAGTATCTAAGTGGGTGTCTGAGTGGGTGAATGAATGGGTGCATGAGTGTCTGAGTGGATCTGTGAGTGAGTGCATAAGTCTCTCAGTGGGTCTATCACTGGCAGCATGATTGTCTGAGTGGTTCTGTCTGTGGTTGAGTGGGTCTCTGAGTACGCCTGTGAGTGTGTACAGGAGTCTCTGAGTGTATAACTGACTGGGTACATAAGTCTCTGAGTGGGTGTATGAGTGGGTATGTGAGTGACTGTATGGGTGTGTGAGTGTCTGAGAGGGTCTGTGAGTGGATGTCTGAGTGTCTGAGTGGATCTGTGAGTAGGTGTATGAGTGTCTCAATGGGTCTGTGAGTGAGAGCATATGTTACTGAGTGGGTGAGTGAATGGGTGCGTGTATGAGTGACTTGGTGGGTCTATGACTGGGAGGGCGAGTGGATGGGTCTGTGAGTGGATGCATGAGCCTTGGCTGGGTGGGTGAGTGAGTGAGTGGGTGCTTTTATATCTGAGTGAGTTTGTGAGTGGGTGTGAGTTTCTGAGTGTATGAGTGAGTGACTGAGTCCATAAGTCTTCGAGAGGGTCTGTGACTGAGTGTAGGAGTGACTGTATGGGTGTGTGAGTAGGTGTATGAGTGTCTGAGTGGATTTGTAAGTTGGTGTATGAGTGTCTCAGTGGGTCTGTGAGTACATATGTGAGTGTGTGAGTGGGTCTATAAGAGGGTGCATGATCTCTGAGTGGGTATGTACATGGGTGTGTGACTCTCTGACTGAGTTTGTAAGTGGGCGCATGATTATCTGAGTGGGTCTGTGAATGAGTGCATGAGTGCCCACATGGATCTTTGAGTAGGTGTAAAAGTCTCTAAGTGGGTATGAGACTGTCCGCATGAGTCTACGAGTGGGTCTCTAAGTAGGTGCATGAGTCTCTGAGTGGGTCTCTACATGGGTGCATCACTCTCCAAGTGAGCCTGTAAGTGGGTGCATGAGTACCTGAATGGGTATGTGAGTGGATGCATGAATATCAGAGTGGGTATGTGACTGAATAGGTGTATAAACATCTGCATGAGTTTTTGAGTGCATACATGAGTGTGCAACAGTGACCGGCGAGTGTGTGCAAATATATATATCTTCTTTTTATATTTTCACCAATATTCAGGTTGATGTAGCGATATTTGCAATGTTCCCACAATGGTACACGAGGGGGTCATGCTGGCGGTCAGGTCGTTGTCGCGAATATCACACACAATTAAAAAATCAATTTTGGACACATAATTTGTGTCACAAATACTCCAATTTCTCAAACATGGGGTCAGAGTACCTCCACTCTGACACCTTATGTTAGCTTTCACAGAAATTTTCAGCCCCAGGAACGGTTCCCAGTCAGTAAAATGGCGGCCGCAACTTTCTGTTCAGGTTGCCTCCAGCCAATCAGAGCATTTCTGTTGATGCGGGCATTCGCAATTAATTGCAAAATCGTAGCGAAATATCCGCGGCCTGAGATATCACTATAATATTCAGCTACAATTTCGCAAAATGTACTGAACGGATTTGCATCAAATAACAAAAAGCACAATCTGCGTAAACATATACCTTTCTGCCAAATTTGGTGTAATTCTGTCCACCTGTTCGGGCTGTAGGTTCGACAACGCGTTCCTATGGGAATTAACATTACAAACGCACCCTTATTTCGTACCCCTATTTCTCGGTCTCCACTGCACGGATTACCCCCAAACGTTCCAGGACTCACAGAACCTACTTTGACACTTCTTTTGGAAACTTTCATGCAGATTGGTCAAACAACGCCAAAGTTATAGGCAAGTCTATAAATGCTTTTCCTATGGAAACTAGGTTCTAACTATAACTACCTACTGGCGACGGCCCGCCCGCTTTGGTAGTATATATATATGTATTCACTGAAAAACCATAGGTTTCAGGGACGTTATAGTTAGTTGGACATTTCACTAGTACAAAACCAGAGAAATTCGCCCGTTATAGTTAGCTGAGCTAACTATAACTCGCGCCCCTGCAATGCACTGCTGATGATGTCACATATTACATCATTCATGAAATGGTCAGTGACATCACTGATGACATCACTGATGACATCTCAAATGACTTCACTGATGACATCGCTGATGACATCATCCACATGATAATCTGATGCACCTCCTCACACCCTAATATAACCTTTGATACACCCACTCTAAAATGCAGACTACCATTTTCAAAACCGTAGACACACCAATACCAGTTGCTACATACCCACTCACTGATTCCTAGGTCTACACACATGTCCACTCATTCATCCATACAGTTACTCATACATGCAGTCACTCATCAATACAGCACTATCATATGCACTCATACACCTATACAGACACTCACACACCACCACTCACCCATAGAGTTACTCACACACCTAGTCAGTCATGCAAAGAATCAATCATACTCCCATTTACTCACCTATACAGTTATACACACACCACTTCACTTATTCATACAGATACTAACGCATACTTACTCTCTTCTACAATCACTGACACAAGCACACACTCATCCATACAGCCACTCTCACAATCACTCACTCTCACATATAGTCATTTATATACTCCAACACTCACATATACTGCCTTTCACATATGTAGTTACTCACACATGTACCACTGAGACATCCATTCACTCACCAACACACCAATATACACACTCACCCACCCATACAGCCCTTCACAGATGCACTCTTGAACCCATACACCCAGTGAATCACCTACTCACACATCTATGCACAGAGGCACACCCCCCCACCCACCCACAGAGACACTCAGGCACCCATACAGATACTCAGACAACCAATCAATAACCCATATAGACACTCACGTAGCTACTCACAAACCCATGCAGCCGCTTACACACCAACTGACAGACTAATACAGACATTCACACAGTTTAGTCACTAACCCATGCATTCAGTAAGACACGATTAATCACTCACTTATAAAGTCAGTCACGCACCTACTAAATCATCTATTCAGACACTTATACACCCACTCATTCTTCAATACACCTTGGCATATATATATATATATATATATATAAAACATATTTAAACTTTACAGAAACACATAGTCACTGGATGATGTTATCAGTGATGTCATTTGAGATGTCATCAGTGATGTCATCAGTGATGTCACTGGCCATGTCATCAATGATGTAATATATGACATCATCAGCTGTGCATTGCGGGGGTGCGAGTTATAGTTAGCTCAACTAACTATAACTGGTGAATTTCTCTGGTTTTGTACTAGAGAAATGTCCAACTAACTATAACGCCCCTGAAACCTACGGTTTTTCCAGTGAATTTCAAAGGTTTTTAAATGATAATTTCTAACTATAACGTCCCTGAAACCTATGTTTTTTTCAGTGAATTTCAAAGGTTTTTTAAATGCTAATTTCTAACTATAATGTCCCTGAAACCTATGGTTTTTTCAGTGAATTTCTAAGGTTTTTTAAATGCTAATTTCTATCTATTACGTCCCTGAAACCTGTGATTTTTTCAGTGAATTTCTAAGGTTTTTTAAATGCTAATTTCTAACTATAACATCCCTGAAACCTGTGGTTGTTTCAGTGAATTTCTAAGGTTTTTTAAATGCTAATTTCTAACTACACCTAGATAGGTAAGGCATGTGCAGAAAGAGAAAGAAAGAAGTAAGAAAGGTGCAAAAAGAGGAAGAAAGGTGCAGAAAGAAGCAGGAGAAGTGAGGAAAGGCAAGAGAGGTGCAGAAAGAAGCAAGAGAAGTGCGGAAAGAAGCAAGAGAGGCACAGAAAGAAGCAAGAGAGTTGCAAAAAGAAGAGAGTGAGGTGCAGAAAGAGGAAGAAAGGTGCAGAAAGAGGCAAGTGAGGTGCAGAAAGAGGCAAGAGAGGTGCAGAAAGAGACAAGAGAGGTGCAGAAAGAGGCAAGAGAGGTCCAGAAAGAGGAAGAAAGGTACAGAAAGAGGCAATAAAAATGCAGAAAATGGAAGAAAGGTGCAGAAAGAAGCCAGAGAAGCGCAGAAAGAAGCAAGAGAGATGCAGAAAGAAGCATGAGAGGTGCAGAAAGAAGAGAGTGAGGTGCAGAAAGAGGCAAGAGTGGTACAGAAAGAGGCAAGAGACGTGCAGAAAAAGGCAAGAGAGGGTCAGAAAGAGCCAAGAGTGGAGTAGAAAGCCAAAAGAGGTGCAGATAGAGGCAAGAGAGGTGAAGAAAGAGGCAAGAGAGGTGAAGATAGAGGCAAGAGAGGTGCAGAAAGAGGCAAGAGAGGTACAGAAATAGGCATGAGAGGTGTAGAAAGAGACAAGACTGGTGCAGAAAGAGGCAAGAGATGTGCAGAAAGAGGTAAGAGAGGTGCTGAAAGAGGCAAGAGAGGTGCATAAAGAGGCAAGAGGGGTGCAGAAAAAAGAGAGTGAGCTGCAGAAAGAAGGAAGAGAGGTGTAGAAAGAGGCAAGAGAGGTGCAGAAAGAGGCAAGAGGGGTGCAGAAAGAGGCAAGAGAGGTGCAGAAAGAGATAAGAGGTGTAGAAAGAGTCAAGAGAGGTACAGAAAGAGGAAGAAAGGTGCAGAAAGAAGCAAGTGAGCTGCAGAAAGAGGCAAGAGAAGAGCAAAACGAGTCAAGAGAGGTGCATCAAGAGGCAAGAGAGGAGCAGAAAGAGGAAGAAAAGTTCAGAAAGAGGCAAGAGAGGTGCAGAAAGAGACAGGAGAGGTGCAGAAAGAAGAGAGTGAGCTGTAGAAAGAGGCAAGAGAGGTGCAGAAAGAGGCAAGAGAGGTACAGAAAGAGGCAAGAGAGGTACAGAAAGAAGAGAGTGAGATGCAGAAAGAGGCAAGAGAGGTGCAGAAAGAGGCATGAGAGGTGCAGAAAGAGGCAAGAGAGGTGCAGAAAGAGGCAAGAGAGGTGCAGAAAGAAGAGAGTGAGCTGCAGAAAGAGGGAAGAGAGGTGCAGAAAGAGGTAAGAGAGGTGCTGAAAGAGGCAAGAGAGGTGCATAAAGAGGCAAGATGGGTGCAGAAAGAAGAGAGTGAGCTGCAGAAAGAGGGAAGAGAGGTGTAGAAAGAGGCAAGAGAGGTGCAGAAAGAGGCAAGAGAGGTGCAGAAAGAGGTAAGAGGTGTAGAAAGAGTCAAGAGAGGTACAGAAAGAGGAAGAAAGGTGCAGAAAGAAGAGAGTGAGCTGTAGAAAGAGGCAAGAGAGGTGCAGAAAGAGGCAAGAGAGGTACAGAAAGAGGCAAGAGAGGTACAGAAGGAAGAGAGTGAGCTGCAGAAAGAACCAAGAGAGGTGCAGAAAGAGGCATGAGAGGTGCAGAAAGAGGCAAGAGAGGTGCAGAAAGAGGCAAGAGAGGTGCAGAAAGAAGAGAGTGAGCTGCAGAAAGAGGGAAGAGAGGTGCAGAAAGATGGAAGAGAGGTGCAGAAAGAGGCAAGAGAGATGCAGAAAGAAGAGAGTAAGCTGCAGAAATAAGCAAGAGAAGTGCAGACAGAGGCAAGAGAGGTGCATAAAGAGGCAACAGAGGTGCAGAAACAGGGATGAGAGGTGCAGAAAGAAGAGAGGTGCAGAACGAGGCAAGAGAGGTGCAGAAAGAGGCAAGAGAGGTGCAGAAAGATGCAAGAGAGGTATAGAAAGAGACACGAGTGGTGCAGAAAGAGGCAAGAGATGTGCAGAAAGAGGCAAGAGAGGTGCAAAAGAGGCAAGAGAGGTACAGATAGAAGAGAGTGAGCTGCAGAATGAGGGAAGAGAGATGCAGAAAGAGGCAAGAGAGGTGCAGAAAGAAGAGAGTGAGCTGCAGAAAGAGGCAAGAGGGGTGCAGAAAGTGGCAAGAGACGTGCAGAAAGAGACAAAAGACTACTAGATTGCTAACATTCTATATTTATTACAAAGGTGTGGCACGCCTGACGTCATCTTTATGTAATCAAAACTGTAATACCTAAAGCATTTCCTTTAGAAATTATAGAAATGAGAGGGTTTTATTTGCATAGAAAATATGGTTAGTGCTCTAAAAAACGAAAATGAGGACATATTTTCTGAATTCTCCAATAGCGACAAAGCACTTTTAAATTATTTGTTATCTTAATGTTTTTTTATCCAGTTGACCACTTGATTGAATGTTACGCTGAGGGGAGAGAATGTGGTGTTACTTCCAGAGCTGCAGACTTTGCAACTGGGGAACCAAGTTGGAGTTTCTGCTTCAGCTCGACATTCTGTGATTCTGGTCAAATCACTTAAACTCAGCATGCCTACAACCAAAATGAGTTTGTCCTTGTATGATGTAACCAATGCTCATGTAAATCACTCCAATATCTGACCAGCCTGCACTATATAAAACTGCAACAAAACAAAGGATAAAAAGTGTTTTCCACACTTCTGTCATTGGGCTATATGTGGGCTACATCTGGGTGATATTTGTGCTACATTTGGGCTCCTTTTTCTCTGGTGGCCATCTTGGGCGACTTAAATTAAATTAATGAAACTTTATTCGATCTGATTTAGAAACATAGATCATAAAAGTGTGCATAAAAACAGTAAATCCTCTTTCTTAATACAATACAGTGAGAATTAATTAAAACCAGTAGGTAAAAACGGGTGTTACAAAGCCCAGTTCAGAGCAACTTCAGGTTAACAGAATAGTAAAGTTCAATGTTTCGCAAGATCAATCTCATGTACTTTGTGCAAAATACGCAATAAGGGGTCCAAGTAAGATGCAACGCTTCGATACCTGACCAGTCTGCACTATATAAAACTGCAAAAAAACAAAAAATAAAAAGTGTTCTGCACACTTCTGTCATTGAGCTATATGTGGGCTACATCTGGGTGATATGTGTGCTACATTTGTGCTCTTTTTTCGCTGGTGGCCATCTTGGGAGACTTATTTGTTATGAAGTTTCCTAATTTCCTCATTTACTTCAGTCTCCTCAGTAGGAAATGCTTTCAGTTTTTACTTTGATTCCATCAAGAAGGCATTCAGATGTGTCACACATTTGCCATAAATTCAGAATGTTAGCACTCTAGGTGCTCATTAGATCACTGTAGTAAAGCTACTGCTCACCAGGGAGTTAACTGGAAGTCTACTGCTGGTATTGAAAGGGATTGTTTCAGTCTGCATGTCAGAATTTTCTAATGAAATAGAAGAGGTTTTGAGATCTCACTTAAAACATGCCCTAATTTTTCTTTCTGCAGCACTAACCATAATTTCTATGGCAAAATGAATCCCCTCATTTTGTTCCTTTTTAAATTAAATGTTTTAAGTGTTACCAGTTTATTCCAATCAAGATGGCTTCAGGTGTGCCATAATTTTGTCATAAGTAAGACTGTTAGCGCTCTAGTTGTTCTTTAGAACACTCTGGGAAGCTGCAGTAGAACATAAAGGAATCAACTGACAGGCTGCTCCTGTTGAAAAATAACAGGAAGATATTTGAGATCTCACTTAAAACATGTCCTAATTTTTCTTTCTACAGCACTAACTATAATTTCTATGACAAAATGAACCCCCTCATTTTGTTCCTTTTTAAATTAAATGTTTTAAGTGTTACCAGTTTATTCCAATCAAGATGGCTTCAGATGTGCCATACTTTTGTCCTTAAGTAAGGCTGTTAGCGCTCTAGTTGTTCTTTAGAACACTCTGGGAAGTTGCAGTAGAACACAAAGGAATCAACTGACAGTCTCTGCCCTTGTTGGATGTACATGATTTACTGAGAATGTCAGACTTCATTCTCACATGACTGAGAAAGATAATGTGAATTTACAGAAAATATGCTCTCATTTTAGCTTCTGGAGCACCTTCCAAACCTCCATGGGACAAGCATGAGAAAATAGTTTAATCTCAAACATGATTCATGATATCCCAGCAGAAGGTTTATTTTTTCACAGGGTAAAATCACCTTAGAACACACCACAATTCCTAAAATTATTATGGTACCATCAACAAATGAATTCTAATGTAACTAAAGTCTGTTATCACCCTTTATACTTTATAGTTCTCCTTTTGGTGACCCTCAAAATCTTCTATTCACTACAATGCATTTCAATGGGGTGCTATCAATATGGCTGCCAGAAATTCCAGGATGAAGTGCTGACAGCCAATCAGATCTCACCATGAGATGTGTGGTTAGGCTCCGCCCAGATATTGATATTTTTTCTTTTTCTAATTTCTCAACAACTACTGAACGTATTTACACCATTTAACAAAAAGGACTCTTTCTGAACCAAGACCTACCTTTTTACCAAATTTGGTGTAATTCCGTTCAGCAGTTCGGGCTGTAGCTTTGTCTAAAGTTTCCTATGGAAAAATACATGGGGAAAACACGTTTTGGGACCCCTCTTTTTTCTCGGCCCCCGCTTGGCGAATCACCCCAAAACTTTCAAGACAGGAGCTGACCGGAGCTGACCGGAGCTGATCACTAGTTTTGAAAATTTCGCGAAGATTCTTCAACCGGCGCCAAAGTTATTCGGAAAACAAAAAACGCTTTTCCTATGGAAACTAGGTCCTAACTATAACTATCTACTGGCGACCCCCAGTAGGTAATATATAGATATATATATATGTTTACAGTGCACTTGCACTTTATTTACATATGAAATAGGCATGCCTCTGGCTCAGCTGCTATTTTCTGGTTGCCAATTATGGTGGACAATAGTTGGCAATATTTGATGATTTGCACTATTTTTGCACTTGTATTTCACTTTTTAGCACTTCTCTTGTGAGCTATTTATCAAGACATTAGTACTGGTATAGGGTCTATATATTTTGTTTTGGATCATTTTACCATCATGCTGCTACATAATTATTTCAGGATGGAACCGCAATTACCACTGGGTTTTGTATTGTTTACATTGTTTTTATGTGTATAAAATATATCTGTTGGTTTTAGCCTAATATTATGACTCTGTTGAAATGTTCCATCAAATTTAAAATGTTTTATAGAAATTTTGAGGCAGAGAGACTTTCTTTTAATATGTATAAGACTGTTTCAATGAAGTGCCTGCCCAGTATGTCTTTTAGCTCTATGATTTTTAAGGGGTGGTTGAACCATTTTCACTTTTGTCACTATTAAAGGGTTGCAATAGGTCCAGCGCGTCATGTGATCAAGACCGTGGTAACGCGGTCGAAACGCGTCATGCTGGGCACTTGCCGACACATTTGAATGATGCTGAGAATTTCTGCAATAAAGCGCTGCACTTTGGAAAAACCCACGTTGTGGTCCGTACCTGTGTATCGCCGTGACGTTGGTGGTTCAGGATTGTGGCTTCTTTATATATATATATATATATATACATATTGGGGCACATGCATCAAGCCTAAAAAAAATCGCAAAATTAGCGAATCGCTAAATTATGGCGTTTGCGACCGCAAAATACCGTTTCGCAATGCATCAACTGCAAAATAGCGAAAACTCACCAATTCGCTAATTTAAAGAATCGCAAAACATTCTGCGAATAGTATTAGCGAATCGCTATTTGCGCCCCCAAATAGCGATTCGCAAATAAGGAATCGCAAAATAGATGCATGAAAATTCGCAAATTGCGAATTACCTGAAATTCGCAATTTTGCGAGTGCAAAATAAGAAGGATCACAACCAGGTGGTAATCATGAGTGCAAATCAGATACAGCTGAAATTCTACTTAAACCCATTGAAACACACCCAGAATTAGCTACCACATCTCACAATGGCAGGGATGTACCTGATGGCGAGGAGGATGAGGCTGCTGGCTGCTGGACACAGACGGAGGCGAATTAATGAGCGCATCTTCAGAGTCCGCATAACTTTGCTAGGACAGCAAGAGGATGAGATATACGATAAGTATAGGCTCAATGCAGCAATGATCCATGACCTGATCAATGAATTGGATCCCATACTGCAACGACAGACACGTAGGACCAATGCTATCCCAACGCATGTGCAGGTCCTATGTTGCCTACACCTACTGGCATCAGGCAGCTTCCAGGGGGTCATTGCAGTAGCTGGAGGTGTGTCGCAAAGCGCACTTTCAAGAATATTCAAAGCATTCCTTGATGCCATGATGGCCAGGATCGGCTCACACATCAATTTCCCCACCACCGCGCATGACCTTGCGAAAACAAAACAGGAGTTTTACCAGATAGCTCGCTTCCCACATGTTATAGGTTGCATCGATTGCACACATGTGGCAATATGTCCCCCTGCAGCACAGGAATACATATACAGAAATAGAAAATGCTATCACTCCCTTAATATTCAGGTTGTTTGCAATGCCAAATACATAATCACTGATATAGTGGCTCAATTTCCTGGGAGTGCACATGATTCATATATTTTCAGGCAAAGTGGCATTCACACCTGTCTGGTCAGGGGAGAATTTGGAGAGGCACATCTGCTTGGTAAATATGTGTAGGTGATACTCACAGTCATTGTACGTATGCCAATGTCAAACTGCCACTGACCCTTTGCTTACCCACATGCAGGTGACAGCGCATACGAGTTGCGTAATTACCTTCTGACGCCTTACCTCAATCCCACAACTGCCAACCAACAGAGGTACAATGCTGCACATATATCAACAAGGAACATCATAGAGCGCACATTTGGGCTGCTGAAGAGCCGATTCAGATGCCTCCATAAGACTGGTGGAGCACTCCAATACAACCCTGAACAATGCTGCAAGCTAGTAGCAGCATGTGCCATGCTGCACAATATAGCAACGAGGGTGGAATGGAGATCGAGGTGTCTGGCAGCGACTCCGAGGATGAGGACCAGCAAGTGCCACAGCGCCGTGCAGCACAAGGGGCAAGCGCAGCAGAAGGGCGCAGGAGAAGATTGGACATCACACAAAACTATTTCTGAGGTGAGTAATGATGACACAAACAGTGTATATTACAATCACAGAACGGTTTATTCAAAGGAAATATGGCATGAGTGTCGGAGCACACTTTCAATGTGGCCAGTGGCACAGGATTCTTAAGTAATGGACATAAGTGTATTAAAAATAAATAATGACTTGTCAATCAGTCAAAAGGTCCGATCACATCCATGGTTACGTCACCATATCGGTATGCAATTGTATATAGCAGGCTAGCGCTTTCTCCCACGAACACCCAGACGCCTGTCAGGGACAGCATCCTCATCCCTCATGTTGGAAGCTGAGGGGGTACTGCTGCGTGTGTTGCGTCTTCCTGCAGTGGCAACTGGCATAGCTATGCTACTCAAGCTTGAGGCCCCCTCACTACCCTCTTCCTGCGTGGACATGTTGGCCCCAATTGTGGTAGCATTCAGCAGTTCCACTGCATTGGTTACCTGGTCCAGTGCCTTCGCCACATCCCGCTCCAATGGCACATTTCTGTTTGCATGGTCACAGACCTACGTGCCAGCAGTGCAGTTGATGTGGCCAGCCTATTGTTGGATTTGGCATAGCTTTTGAGGTGCTGCATTAGTTGCCGATGGTTTCTTCTCTGTGATGCATGTCCCTCCTGCATAACCTTGGTCATTTGCTGCACACTATCGCACAGTACTGCAATGTTGTCTGCCATCTTCCCAATTTGTAACTGCACTAAACGTGTGTTCTTGGTCTGCAGGCGCTGCATGCGGAGCATCTGTCCCTCAAGACCACCCCAGACATCATTTGGTTGCTCCTCCTGCTGTGTTCTGCGTGATCTGGCTCTTCTACGCCGGACACTGACATTACTTCTGCGGACCTGTGTTTGTGGATTTGGGATGGATGTGGCTGGGCCATGCCTGGACTCATGTGGTGCATTTGTCTCATCGTCAGACTCCATGGTGACCAGTGGTGGGACAGTTGCCCTGCGTGTGTTTGGGGCACTGGATGGATTAGTTGGCAACACCGGTGTGTCCATATCCTCAACTGCGCTGATGTCCTGTATGTCCTGGTTGTCACTATCCTCAGCTTCTACACGTTCTGCATCTGTGAGATTTAACAGTGCAAAAGCAGCATTAATTTAAGTAGGGATTTCATGTCACAGTGATCATATTTTTACTTTGGCATTAAATTTGGAATATGTTCACTGTTCTGAGTTGTTCTTAGCCTATTTGTGTGTTTGACATTGTATATGCTTGACCTGCCTACATCTCCCATAATGCACTTCCCTTCATGGATACATTGTGTACTGGATGTTCTGAGTGTGCACTTGTGCTGTACTGGGGTGGTGTACTACCTTTATTATTTAGGTCAATGGTAACATGCAGTCATCTTACCTTCAGATGTGTTTGCTGCTCCTGACGTGTCTAGCTGTGTCACACCGACAACAGCTTCAGGCTGGATAGTGGATTCAACCATTTCCTCCATGGTAGTGTTCCCAGTGTCTATCGGTGTTCCCCCTCCTGTCTTCCTTGCTTCCTTCAGACGGGCAGCTATGCGCTCCTTGGCCCGACTGCGCATGTCGTACCATCTTTTCTTCAGGTCATCGATGGTGCGGTGTGTCACCCCACTGGCATTCACCCGGTTCTGGATCCGGATCCATATTTTCCTTTTCTCCTGCTCTGCCACTTTCAATGATTGTTTCCCAAACAGCTTATCATGGCTGTGGACAACTCCCTCAATGAGTGTGTCACTTTCTTTTTCTGAGAATTTCATTTTCCGCTTCCTGCCTGATTGGCTGTCCTCTGCTGTTTGTGTGCTTTCCATTTTCTTGCAGTTACCAGGTTTTCCAATTGCTCAATGCCACTGCTAGTTAGCTCCCAGAGCCAGCTCCCTCCTCTCCCTCTGACTGTGCACTGGGAATGGGGCTTGTGCTGCTCACTTCCTGGTTCTGATGTCATCAAGATGCATCACAAATGCGACTTCGCTATTTGCGGAGTCGCAAATTGCGAGTCGCAAATAGCTGAATTAGCTATTCTTGAAATCGCTATTAGCGAATTCGCAAATTTCGGATTCGCAGTAGCGTTTGCGAATTTTAGCGATTCTTTATTTTTCGCAATTTTTTTGTTGCATCTGTTTTTGCGATTCGTTATTTGCGAATCGTTAAAATCAGCAATTAAGGATTCGCAAAATTTTATATTGATGCATGTGCCTGATAGTGATGTCATCAGTGATGTCACTGACCATGTCATGAATGATGTAATATGTGACGTCATCAGCATTGCATTGCGGGGGCGCGAGTAATAGTTAGCTGAACTAACTATAACGGGGGAATTTCTATGGTTTTGTACGAGTGAAATGTCCAACTAACTATAACGTCCCTGAAACCTATGGTTTTTCTGTGAATTTCTAAGGTTTTTAAAAGCTAATTTCTAACTATAACGTGCCTGAAACCTATGGTTTTTTCAGTGAATTTCAATGGTTTTTTAAATGCTAATTTCTAACTATGCCTACAAAGGTAGGTCATGTGAAGAAAGAAGAAGAAAAGCGCAGAAAGAAGCAAGACAAATGCAGAAAGAGGCAACAGCAGTCCAGAAAGACGAAGAAAAGTGCAGGAAGACGCAAGAGATGTGCAGAAAGAACCAACAGAAGAGCAGAAAGTCCTCCTGTGCCCCCAAGTTTTTACTGACGGGTAGTGGTGACTCCGAATAACCAGGACCAGAGCTAGTGCTATGCTAAAAGACACTTAGAATACAGTCAAAACACCTACATACACTAGGGAACACTATGCGTTGGGGTAACCCTGTGATTAGCATGACCTCCTCTGTATTTGCCATGAGTTAGTGCCTGGGTCATTGCATGAGTACATGGGTAGTGACTGGATGATTAGAGTGCTGCAAGACAGTGCATGGTGATTTTATAAGTGCTTGGGTTTTGGCGCAGTGATTGGATAAGCACATAGGATTGGCTGGGTGATTGGAGGACTGCATAGATAGTACCAGGGAGATTACTGGACTGCATAGGTAGTCCTCAAGGTATTGCAGCAGTGCATGTGTTAGTGACTGGGTCATTCCATGAGTACATGGGTACTGACTGGATAATTAGAGTACTGCAAGGAGAGTGCGTGGTGAACCTATAAGTGCTTGGCTATTGGAGGAGTGTATGGATTAGTACATGGTAGTGGCTGGGTGACTGGAGGAGTGCACAGGGAGTGACAGTGTGATTGCGGGACTGCATGTGTATTACCTGGGGAATTGAAGGAGCAAATGAGAAGTGTGTAACTGGGTACAGGACTGTATGGGTAGGGCATATGGGATTGTAACAGTGATCAGGTAGTGCCTGGAGCATTGCATGAGTACATAGCTACTAACTGAAAGATTAGAATACTGCAAGGAGAGTGCCTGTGTGAATTTATAAGTGCTTGGGTATTGGCGGAGTGTTTGGATTAGTACATGGTAGTGGCTGGGTGACTGGAGGACTGCACAGGGAGTGACTGGGTAATTGCTGGACTGCATGGGTACTACCAGGGGAATTGAAGGAGCGAATGAGAAGTGTGTAGGTGGTTAGAGGACTGCATGGGTAGTACACAGGGATTGTAGAAGTCAATGTGTTAGTGCCTGGATCATTGCATGACTTATTGGGTAGTGACTGGATGATTACAGTACGGCGAGCAGAGTGCATGGTGAATTTATAAGTGCTTGGGTTTTGGCATAGTGATAAGGACATAGGACTGGCTGGGTGATTGGAGGACTGCATAGGTAGTACCAGGGAGATTACTGGACAGCATAGGTAGTCCTCAATGGATTGCAGCAGTGCATGTGTTAGTGACTGGATCATTGCATAAGTACATGGGTAGTGACTGGATGATTAGAGTGCTGCAAGGATAGTGCATGGTGATTTTATAACTGCTTGGGTTTTGGCGGAGTGATTGGATAAGTACATAGTGCTGGCTGGGTGATTGGAGGAGTGCATGGGTAGTGACAGAGGGATGTCTGGAGTGCATTGGTACTACCTGGGTAATTGGAGGAGTGAATCAGTAGTGTGTAGGTGGTTAGAGGTCTGCATGGGAAGTACTAAGGGTATTGTAGCAGTGCATGTGTTAGTGCATGGGTCATTGCATGAGTGCATGGGTACTGACTGGATGATTAGAGTATTGCAAGGAGAGTGCATGGTGAATTTATAAGTGCTTGGGTTTTGGCGGAGTGATTGGATAAGTACACACATGTCACATCAGTCCCGCCCCCTCCCTTCACCACTCTGCAAACGCACCCCGTGGCAGGTTTTAAGTTGGGGAATTAATTCCCCTTGAATTCTGAGGGTCCCTTGGGTCCAACTAGCCCACCAGGTACCTCCAGTAAGCGCCACAGAGCTGCGTTGCAGAGAGGTGGTCCAAGGCCACGCCCCTCATTACACCTCTCTGCAGCGCAGCTCTGTGGTGCTTACTGGAGGTACCTGGTGTGCTATTTGGACACAAGGGACCCTCAGGATTCAAGGGGACTTAATCCCCCAACCTACAACGCACCAGAGGGCCCGTTTGCACAGTGGTGAAGGGAGGGGGTGGGCCTGATGTGACAAGTGTGCAAATGCGCCCCGTGGCGCGTTTTAAGTTGGGGGATTAAGTCCCCTTGAATCCTGAGGGTCCTTGGGGTCCTTGGGGCCCAACTAGCCCACCAGGTACCTACAGTTAGCACCACAGAGTTGCGTTGCAGAGAGGCGGTCCAAGGCCACACCCCTTTTTTCACCTCTCTGCAACGCAACTCTGTTGTGCTTACTGAAGGTACCTGGTGGGCTAGTTGCCCCAGGGACCCTCAGGATACAAAGGGATTTAATCCCACAACTTCAAATGCACTACGGAGCGCATTTGCACACTTGTCACATCAGGCCCCGCCCCCTCCCTTCACCACTGTGCAAACACGCCCCATGGCGCGTTTTAAGTTGGGGGATTAAGTCCCCTTGAATCCTGAGGGTCCCTGGAGTGCAACTAGCCCACCAGATACCTCCAGTAAGCGCCACAGAGCTGTTTTGCAGACAGGTGTAAAAAGGGGTGTGGCCTCGGACCTCCTCTCTGCAAGGCAGGCCTGTGGCGCTTACTGGAGGTACCTGGTGGGCTAGTTGACCCCAGGGCCCTCAGGATTCAAGGAGATTAGTCCCCAACTTAAAGCGCGGCACAGGCGTGTTTGCACACATGTCACGTGAGGCCCCGCCCCCTCCCTTCACCACTGTCCAAACGCGCCCCGTGGCGCATTGTAAGTTGGGGGATTAGGTCACCTTGAATCCTGAGGGTCCCTGGGGCCCAACTAGCCCACCAGGTACTTCCAGTAAGCGCCACAGGCCTGCGTTGCAGAGAGGTGGTCCGAGACCACGCCCCTTTTTACACCTCTCTCCAATGCAGCTCTGTGGCGCTTACTGGAGGTACCTGGTGGGCTAATTGGACCCCAGGAATCCTCAGGATTCAAGGGGACTTAATCCCCCAACTTAAAACACGCCACAGGGCGTGTTTGCACACATGTCACCTCAGGCCCCGCCCCCTCCCTTCACCGCTGTGCAAACGCACCCTGTGGCGCGTTTTAAGTTGGGGGATTAGGTCACCTTGAATCCTGTGGGTCCAACTAGCCCACCAGGTACTTACAGTAAGCGCCACAGAGCTGCATTGGAGAGAGGTGTAAAAAGGGGCATGGCCTCGGACCACCCTTGTGCAGGGAGGGGGTGGGGCCTCAGGCACGATCGCGTCTTTTTTTAAAAAAAAATTTAGAAGAGGGGCTGTGTGGCCCCCCTTCTTTTTCCTTTTTTGGGCGCTGGGGACCCCATCCCCCAGGGAATGACCCCTTTTTAAAATGAAAAAAAAAAATCTGAACGGGAAGGGGGCCGCGTGGGCTCCCCTCCCGTGGCCAATTCCGGCCCGGGAACCCCATCCCCCGGGGCATGGCCACCTAATTTTATGTTTTTTAAGGAGGGGGGCTGCGTGGCCCCCCTCCTGAGGCCTCTATTGGCCCCGGGGACCCCATCCCCCGGGGCCGGCCGTTCCTTTTTTTTTAGAAAAATATTTTGGGGGGAGGGGGCCGTGTGGCTTCCCTCCCGGGCTACTCCTGGCCCCGGGGACCCCATCCCCCGGGGCATGGCCACATTTTTTAAAATTATTTTTTAAGGAGGGGGGCCACGTGGCCACCCTCCTGGGCCACTTCTGGCCCCGGGGACCCCATCCCCCGGGGCCTGGCCTCTCTGTTGGGGACTGTGGGGGGAGCCCCAATGCCCCCACGGTCCCGCCGGCTCCCCGCGTCCTGCGGGAGCCGGCATTGCTTTTCCACATGGGGAGCTGCTGACATGCAGCTCCCCTTATGGAAAAGCAATTGTGCTTTGCTTCATTGAAGTGAGAGCAGGTTTCCCTGCTCTCGCTTCAATGAAGCAAAGCAGAGTTTGCAATGACAGGGCGGGAGCCGCGAGGCACCCGCCCTGTCTTTGCAAACAGCAGTGTCCCGGGGGTGGGCACCCCAGGACACTGCAGGAGCCGGCCCTGGTGGTCCCGAGGGCCATCACGGGCTCCAGGAGGGGGCCGCGCAGCCCCCCTCCCTTCAATTACAAAGCCCCGAGGAGGCGGTGGTCCCCGGGGGTCCGTAACGGACCCCCAAATTTGCTTTTTAGCACCCAGGGGAGGTGGCAGTCCCCGGGGTGTGTGGGGGGGGCTCGAGCCCCCCCACCCAGGTTTATGTTTTTTTTTAAAAACAAGCCCCGGGGGTGGCGGTACCCGGGGCTGCGGGTGGGCCATGTGCCCCCACAAAGAATTAATGAAAGCCCTGGGGGATTGTGGTCCCCGGGGCTTGGGGGGGCCTTGGAGGCCCCCCACACATTTAAAAATTAGCCCCGGGGGTGGCGGTCCCCGGGGCTGCGGGGGGGCTGCGTGCCCCCGCAACTCATAAATCAAGCCCCGGGGAGGTGGCGGTGCCCGGAGCAGTGTGGGGGGATTGGGGCCCTCCCCCACACATTTTTTCAGTGCCCCCGGGACCTGGCCCACCTGGGGGCTTTTTGAATACAAAGCACGGGAGCCCGCGCTTCGTTTTATAAAAAAATTTCTTGGCTGGATTCGCGCACCCAGCGCGAATCCGGCCAATTTTTTTTTTTTAAATAATACTTTTTTGGGCCCTGGGGGTCCTTGTGGGACCCCCTGAGCAGGCCTAGGGGGTCAGGGTGTTTCTACCCTGCCCCCTTTTCTTGTTTTTCGCGTTTGTTTTTCTCTTTTCTTGTGACTCAGTTCTACCGAGTCACAAGATGGCTGCCAACACTTCCTGATTTGGAGTGTTGACAGCCAATTAGAATAAAGCTCGTGGTTGGGAGGGTGCGTGGATCCTCCACGCCTCTATATATCAAAACATTTATTTTTTGATTTTCTCAGCAACTACTGAACGGATTTACACCATTTAAAAAAAGGGCGCTTTCTGAACCAAGCACTACCTTTTTGCCAAATTTGGTGTAATTCCGTTCAGCAGTTTGAGCTATAGCCGTGTCTAAAGTTTCCTATGGGAAATTCATTTTTGCCCTCTTTTTTTTTAAATTTCTCAGGAACTACTGAACGGATTTACACCATTTAACAAAAAGAGTTCTTTCTGAAACAAGGGCTACCTTTTTGCCAAATTTGGTGTAATTCCGTTCAGCAGTTTGGGCTGTAGCCGTGTCTAAATTTTCCTATGGAAAATAACATGGAGAAAACACGTTTTGGGATCCCCCTTTTTTCTCGGCCCCGCTTGGCGAATCACCCTGAAACTTTCAGGATAGGAGCTGACCGGAGTGCCTCACGAGTTTTGAAAATTTCGCAAAGATTCGTCATCCAGCGCCAAAGTTATTGGGAAAACAAAAAACGCTTTTCCTATGGAAACTAGGTCCTAACTATAACTATCTACTGGCGACCGCCAGTAGATAATATATATTGCAGTCATGTGACCGGCCCATCTGGGGGCGTGGGATTTAGCTGAAACTTTGGGAATGCAGCCCGGACCACGCACGTAACCACGACACGCTGCAGCCTTTGAAGAAGAGAGATTTACTCTCGAAACACGTCGGCGAGCATAGGGTGGCTGTCAAAGTATTTCAGCAGTCTGTTGTTTGCTCATGTCCGCATTAAAGGTTTGATGCCAGATTTCTGTGTGGAGTGCTACTCAACGAAGGGGCAACCTTGGAGCATGGCATATATATATATATATATTATCTACTGGCGGTCGCCAGTAGATAGTTATAGTTAGGACCTATTTTCCATAGGAAATCAGCAACATTCTATTTGAAATAACGTTGGCGCTGGTTGACGAATCTTCGCGAAATTTTCCAACTTGTTGGGGCGCTCCGGTCCGCTCCTATCCTGAAAGTTTCGGGGTGATTCGGCAAGCGGGGGCTGAGAAAAAAGGGGGTCCCAAAACGTGTTTTCCCCATGCAATTTTCCATAGGAACCTTTAGTCGCAGCTACAGCCCGAACTGCTGAATGGAATTACACCAAATTTGCCAAAAGGTAGCCCTTGGTTCAGGGTCGTGCCTTTTGCTTAAATGGTGTAAATCCGTTCAGTAGTTCCTGAGAAATTTGAAAAGAAAACACATATATATCTGGGCGGAGCCTAACCACACATGTCATCGTGAGATCTGATTGGCTGTCAGCACTTCATCCTGGAATTGCTGGCAGCCATCTTGGGACTAATATAAATGATAGTACCCCATTGAAATGCATTGTAGTGAATCGAAGATTTTGAGGGTTACCAAAAGGAGAACTATAAAGGGTGATAACAGACTTTAGTTACATTAGAATTCATTTGTTGATGGTACCATACTAATTTCAGGAATTGTGGTGTGTTCTAAGGTGATTTTACCCTGTGAAAAACCTTCTGCTGGGATATCATGAATCATGTTTGAGAGAAAACTATTTTCACATGCTTGTCCCATAGAGTTTTGGAAGGTGCTCCAGAAGCTAAAATGAGAGCATATTTTCTGTAAATTCACATTATCTTTCGCAGTCATGTGAGAATGAAGTCTGACATTCTCAGTAAAACATGTACATCCAACAAGGGCAGAGACTGTCAGTTGATTCCTTTGTGTTCTACTGCAGCTTCCCAGAGTGTTCTAAAGAACAACTAGAGTGCTAACAGCCTTACTTATGACAAAAGTATGGCACACCTGAAGCCATCTTGGATTGGAATAAACTGGTAACACTTAAAACATTTAATTTAAAAAGGAACAAAATTATGGGGTTCATTTTGTCATAGAAATGATGGTTAGTGCTGTAGAAAGAAAAATTAGGACATGTTTTAAGTGAGATCTCAAATATCTTCCTGTTATATTTCAACAGGAGCAGCCTGTCAGTTGATGCCTTTGTGTTCTACTGCAGCTTCCCAGAGTGTTCTAAAGAACAACTAGAGCGCTAACAGTCTTACTTATGACAAAAGTATGGCACACCTGAAGCCATCTTGATTGGAATAAACTGGTAACACTTAAAACATTTAATTTAAAAAGGAACAAAATGAGGGGCTTCATTTTGCCATAGAAATTATGGTTAGTGCTGTAGAAAGAAAAATTAGGACATGTCTAAAACGACTACCCCCAGCACGATCACCCTATCACTATCCCAAACATAACTGCACTACCCTTAAATCCTAAAACACTACCACCAGCACGACTCCCTACACTACCCAAACACCACTGCACTACACTAAACCCTAAATATACCCCAGCATGACCACCCACACTACACAAACACCACTGCACTACCCTATACCCTAAAACACGACAACCTACACTACACAAAGACGACTGCACTACCCTAGAACCTAAAACACTACCCACAGCATGACTCCCTTCACTACACAAACACCACTGCACTGCTCTAAACCCTAAAACACTACCCCAGCACTATCCCCTACACTACCCAAACACCACTTCACTAACATAAACCTAAAGCACTACCTCCAGCACAACCTCCTACACTACACAAACACCACTGCACTACCCTAAACCCTAAAAGCACTACCCCAGCACGACTCCTACACTACCCAAACATCACTGCACTACCCTAGAACGCTAAATCTACCCCAGACATGACCCTACAGTGACCCAAACACCACTGCACTATCCTAAACCATAGAACACTACCCCCAGCATGACCCTTTACACTACACAAACACCACTGCACTACTCTAAACCCTAAAACACTACCACCAGCACGACTCCCTACACTACCCAAACACCACTGCACTACACTAAACCCTAAATATACACCCAGCATGACCACCCACACTACACAAACACCACTGCACTACCTTATACCCTAAAACACGACACCCTAGCACTACACGAAAGGCAGTCTGCACTACACTAAAGCGCTAAAACACTACCACCAGCACGACTCCCTACACTACCCAAACACCACTGCACTACCCTAAACTCTAAAACACTACCACCAGCACGACTCCCTACACTACCCAAACACCACTGCACTACACTAAACCCTAAATATACCCCCAGCATGACCACCCATACTACACAAACACCACTGCACTACCCTATACCCTAAAACACGACACCCTACACTACACAAAGACGACTGCACTACCCTAAACCCTAAAACACTACCCACAGCATGACCCCCTTCACTACACAAACACCACTGCACTGCCCTAAACCCTAAAACACTACCCCAGCACTACCCCTACACTACCCAAACACCACTTCACTAACATAAACCCTAAAACACTACCCCCAGCACAACTCCCTACACTACACAAACACCACTGCACTACCCTAAACCCTAAAACACTACCCCCAGCACGACTCCCTACACTACCCAAACACCACTGCACTACCCTAAACCCTAAATCTACCCCCAGCACGACCCCTACAGTACCCAAACACCACTGCACTACCCTAAACCATAAAACACTACCCCCAGCATGACCCCTACACTACACAAACACCACTGCACTACCCTAAACCCTAAAACACTACCACCAGCATGACCCCCTACACTAACTGCACTAACATAAACCCTAAAACACTACCCCAGCACAACCCCTACACTACCCATACACCACTGCACTACCCTAAACCCTAAAACACTACCACCAGCACGACCCCCTACACTACTGCACTACCCTAAACCTTAAAACACTACCCCCAGCACGACCCCCTACACCACCCAAACACCACTGCACTACCCTACACCCTAGAAAAGAAACCCCCACCCCATGCCCAATCCCCCTTACCTCTCACTCCTCATGGTTCCTCTCTCCTCATGGTTCCTGCTTCACGTCATCTCTGAGTGGTGGTGCACGTCGTTGTGAGGAAACGGAACTGCCTCTGTTTCCTTACAACGACATGGATCGTCTACATCAGGGGTCTCCAACCTTTTCTGTAGCGGGAGCTACTTCTGATCAGTGAAAATCGCAGTGAGCTACTAAAGACTAAGTAACTTGCAAGTTTTCCGAGAGACCCCCCCACGCCCAGCGTCATTGACTTTAATGCTGTCTCACACCTCATCATCCACCGCGCTGCATCCCATTACATGATAACTGCACCTTGGTGTTCATCAGCCAAAACATGGAATCACTTCCCACACAGGATCACAAACCTAAGAAAACACTTCCACCCTACACATGCCATAGCTTGCTCTCCATGTAGCTAAGTACTTCAGTGACATACATTGGGTTAGTAAGCACTATGAAAATGCTGCAACAAAATTCCTCTCTTTTTTTCGTTATCAAATAAACAAAGGGAGAAAAGTTATGCTACAAATTAATACATATGATTTTCCTTCATGTCCGGGCCTTTGCAGACTATTAAAACAATAAATATCCGGTATTTGGAAAGGTGGCAACCCTAGTTTCATTATGTGCTTTATTTCTTTTCAAATGGCAATGCATGCATGCTGGTCATGTTATGGTTCCATAGCAGCGAACTAAGTGGATTAATGTACCTGCTGCAGAAATGTGTATATGTGTTAATGCGCCTGCTGCAGAGATAGGCATGCAACCTTAAGGTCGCAGGTTCAAACCCAGTATGAAAGCTCAGGGGTTAGTGCACTTGCTGCAGAGCTCCAGATGTAACCCACAGGTTACCAGTTCTTGCCGCAGTATGATAGTTGAATAGTTTAACGCAGGGCATCTCCCTACCTGCAGATCACAGTTTCCTGAATATACATTGGAGATCAATGCACCTCCTTCACTAATCTGCATTAACCTGTGGTTAATTAGTTCCAATGAAAGTAAGATAGATCAGGGGATTAAAGCACCTGTTACGAAGCGCTGCAGGCCACAGTCTGCATGAGATATGGGATTAATTAACTCACAGTAGAGCTCTGTGAGGCATCCTGCAGGACAGAGGCTTCAGTCCTGAGAAGAACACTCAGGTGATTAAAGGACCTGCTCGGAATCTCTGTGGGGTACCCTGCCGGTCCCACTAAGGTTGCTCATGGGGCAGAGCACCTGCTGCGGCAGTCAGGAACAGTGCCTTAGGTTTTTCCAGTTGTTCTAATAATCTGCCTGATTGGATGACGCATTTCAAAGTTACAAACAGTGGCTGTAGGCCAGACCCATGCTTTGAATGTCCATTTCTGAAAGCACTGCTAATTAATTCTCTGTCTCTTTTAGTGACTGCACCCACTTTCTGCCTCCTCTATGCCTATCGCTTTGTGTACGTGTACGGGCTGATCATCTTTTCATTAATCTTCTATTTGCTGACAGACAAAGCAGGTTAAGTGACAACTCTGAGAATGCATATCTCTACTTCTGCCTCGCATGCACTCAGACTGCTCGTCGCTGGGGCTGGCTGGCGCTGGCCTGTTGGCGGCTGGGGCTGTCTGTTGTCTCACTCGGTAACCAGAAAAGGGAAAATTAAATGCAATTATTTTATTTATTATCTGATTTATGCCTAATAAATTCCCATAAATAAAGCGTCACAAGACCACTACTAAGCAATTGTATTTCAGCTAGCGGACAGCAAGGGGAATAGCTATCTGTAAGAGCGTTTTGACTTGCATTATAGTGCTTTTTCCCCACGGGCTTGTTTCTTCAATTCAAAGAATACATCTTTGAATCCGATAATCCGCAGCACTTGCAAGTAGGCCTTTGCTGAAATAGGCAGCAGAGTTATTAAACATAAAACAGAAGATTTGCTGAAATATTATGATTAAAGTTATTGGTGCATGTTTTTCAGCTGCACGCAATTTTAAAATGTTTGGTCTTGCTATTATTGGTATCTTGATTAGAATTGTAGATACCATCAGCTGAGAAAGCTGTTGGGGGCCGCTCTTGCATAAAGGCATCATTCACCACCTGCACTGGGTGTTGTGAACACACCCCGTGGCTCCATCTATGTCCAACCAGACCGTATCAAAGGTTAGACTCGCCGAATCCACCAACAATGGCATGTCCTGTGTTATCTTTCAGGAGCCCGGTGAGAGATTGCAGTCAAAGGTCCACCACATGTTTGATGGCCACACAACAGGGCACCAAACTATTAGTACTAGGTAAGGAGTCCCGAACTAATAGGACAAAGACCTGATGAATGTGTGCGACGACTGGGGTAAATGCAGAAAGTATTTATTTGGAAAAAGGGTGAATGAGTCCTCCTGTGAAAGTTTAATCTTGTTTATGTATCGCAAAATAACGTTAATTAAGCTATAATAATCACACCATTTTAGCGTTCAGTACATTGGGAGAGACACCAATGCAAGTTCCATAAGTCACATACAGAATTTGTACTAGGCTTTTAGGTACTATAACTGCCCTTTTTCCCCCAGCATCAGGTCAGATGGCGTAACTGAGTGGTGTCCGTGTGTATTACGAAGGTCCTGAAATTCCCCCTTTTCACCCTCTGGGTCACATAAGACCAAAAGCTGTGTACACCCAGGGGACTCTTGGAATAAACAGATGTGCAACTATTTGTGAAACGCAACACTTGCGAGACACTGAAAAGTAGATGTCGAATACAGAATTTAAAAAGAAACAAAAAAAGACACACACATACCTGCTGCCAAGAACAAAAGTCAAAAGATTGAAAACAAACTGATCAACATAAAGGAAAAAAGGTAAAGAAGTAACTTATCTTCAGGATTGCATAAGGAAGCAAAATAACTTCACGCTGGTTCTTAACAAATAAATGTACAAGCAAAATTAGCCTACCCCCTCCCCTCTAAACCACAAGAGAGGCCACAGCCTGAAGTCCAGCCACACAGACCAGTATAATGTATGTATCAAGATTTCAACATATACATGAAATTATGTGTGGTCTCAAGGAAAATGCTCATTGAAATGGAAAGCTGACGTTGTCCACATTTCTACGGATTTAAGGGAAAACAGAAATGAAGGAAACAAAATGACTTGCACTTCACCCAACACTTAGAGAAGCAAGGCTTACATTCTTCCTGGGTGACCAACACAAAAGAAAACCATAGAAATGGGAAATACGACTTTCCCCAGAGGCCAAACTGTGCTAAAATACCATATTAAGCTAAAAAGAGCACAAGGTCACATCAATCTCAGAGATTGAACCCTAAATCCAAAAACAGAAACACTGCCAGTAAGCAATAATAAACTATAGGTATGGTAGTTAAATCACTGAACACCCGACCGCTCCAACAAATGAAGTAATAACCCAGAAACTATTGTCAACATATCGCAGTACGTAATATATGGAGCACACAGATTCATACAAACGAAGCATAACACTGGAGTGTAAATTCTATGCTTAAGGTTGAGCATCAATGTTGAGACCTAATTGATAATGCTCAGTATTTACTGTCAACATACTGGGGCTCGCTTACGAATCTGCTACTGTGCTCCGCTCCACGCAGGATCAAAAGGCAGCTGCTGCGGTTCTTGAAAGGGGAAGTACATCAATAGTGCTTGCGCCACCTGCATTACATCTATCAGGCGTTCTGTCCTGATTATCTGCGCACATGTCTTGCAGGCTATAAAGTGCGGAGCCAGCCTGGAAATGGCAGGTGGCGCGGTTCCTGCTTGTTCCGGAGTTCAGGAAGAACGTCATGTTCTTCTGCCCGCCCCGCTCCAGCTAAGCTCCGTTTCAGCCAATTTGAGCTGCTGGTTTGGGTGAGGGCGGGCAAGCACTCACAAAAGGCCGAAAGAGAAGGAAAGGATAATAAATAGATGCCAGAGCTC
Source organism: Calotriton arnoldi (assembly GCA_963921515.1). NCBI lineage: Eukaryota > Metazoa > Chordata > Amphibia > Caudata > Salamandridae > Calotriton > Calotriton arnoldi. Next base: position 969,795 of record CAWUFW010007431.1, read on the forward strand.
AGAGTGAGGCCATAATAATGAAATGCCGGCGCGAGCTACTCCTGGAGGGTCGGCGAGCTACCGGTAGCTCGCGATCGACCGGTTGGAGACCCCTGGTCTACATGTTTTTAGAACGCATGGTCATTTACCATACATACCTTTACAACAAAATTTGTTGTAAAGGAATGCGTGGTAAATGACCATGCGTTCTAAAAATGCGTAGTAATGACTTTCTGATGTACAACGCATGCGTGGTAATGCATGCGTTGTAATGGTATCGCAAAGTAAAAAGTCGTTGTAACGGCTGTTTACCGATCGAAGCTGGCCCCTGTTCTTCAGTGAGACGTTTATTTGATTAATTAGGAGGAAGGAATGTGGTTTTTTACCGAAAAGTGCATTCCCGGATGTTGTATTGTGAAAGTGTCCGCGTGGCCTGGTTTCACTTCCGGTGAGAGAGTGGAAGAGTCTGTTTGGATCTAAAGGAGTTCTGTTGTTGGACAGGGCCGGCGCGACATGTCATCAGAAAACATAGCTAATGGAAAGCGTCCTCCCTGAAGTGTGGAGCAGTGCCATGAGAGGTCAACGAGTGTGCGTCCCACCGCAGTATGACCGTACCGCGTGACCCATGTGCCGCCTCCAGGGTACGGGAGGCAGAAGCGGCATCGCAGGTCCTCTTGAAGACCGTTGTAGCACTAATTCTACATTTTGGTACTAGGGCATTTTAACTTCGTTGTTCCTGCCAGATACAAAGAGAAGATCCTGTGTTATTCAGTGCCCTCGTTACCTTTTTTGTGGGTTGTGGTGCTTGTCACTTCGCTGCACCACCGGTGCACACGACTGGGCACCCCACCTCGTGTGCCATCTGCAGGGCCTCTGCCCTCGGATCACTGGTTTCAGTTTCTGGAGTGGCAACATAAACAGTTGCTCCCAAAGGACTAGCCTGAACACTTAGGTGAATATCCCCTGCACCAGCATTCCACGGAAATTCTTTCCTAGCTCTCCCACGTCAACGAGCACGGCTCCGCTCGCGACACCGTATGACGTCATCGGAGCCATAAGAGGACCTCGTCGGCGTGCTGACGTCAGTTCCACCCATTTTTTCCGTGCCACCGAGGCAAACAGGGGACCGAGACATTTTCACATGTATACATAGTATAATAAATATATATATATTCACTGAAAAAACCATAGGTTTCAGGCACGTTATAGTTAGAAATTAGCATTTAAAAAACCTTAGAAATTCACTGAAAAAACCATAGGTTTCAGGCACGTTATAGTTAGAAATTAGCATTTAAAAAACCTTAGAAATTCACTGAAAAAACCATAGGTTTCAGGGGCGTTATAGTTAGTTGGACATTTCACTCATACAAAACCATAGAAATTCCCCCGTTATAGTTAGTTCAGCTAACTATAACTCGCGCGCCCGCAATGCACTGCTGATGACGTCACATATTACATCACTCATGACATGGTCAGTGACATCACTCATGACATCACTGATGACATCACTGATGACATCATCCAGTGAATGTGTGTTTTTCTGAAAATTAAATATGTTTTATATATGTATATCTCAAGGTCGATGGAAGAATAAATGGGTATATAAGTGTCTAAATGGATGATTTTTTTGTAAAATTGATTGTATAACTGACTAAGTGTATCTTAGTGAATACATGGGTTAGTGAGTAATGTTTAAATATGAAAATATCTGTATCAGTCTCTCACTTTGTGTATAAGTGGCTGCATGGGTTGGTGAGTAGCTACATGAGTGTCTATATGGGTTATTAGTTGGTTTTTGAGTATCAGTATGAGTGTCTGAGTGTCTGTATGGTTCGGTGGGGGGTATTACTTAGTGCATAGATGCATGAATGAGTGACTCACTGTTTGTATGTGTTGAAGACAGCATGTGTGCAGGACTGTATAGGTGGATGAGTATGTGTATGGGTCTGTTAGTGAGTGAATGACTATCTCAATAGTGTCTTTATGAGTAACTACATATGTTTTAAACTAGTATATGTGAGTATTGGTGTATATAAGTGAGTAGATGTGAGAGTGAGAGATTGGAAGAGTTCCTGTACAAATAAGTAGGTGTTTCTATAAGTGATTGTTTAAGAGAGTAAGTATGTGTAAGTTTCTGTAGAAGTAAGTGTGGTAGTGTGTGTATAACTGTATATGCAAGTAAATGGATGTTTGATACTTTGTTTGCATGTGTGACTATGTGTGTGAGTAACTCTATGGATGAGTGGCGGTGTGTAACAGGATGTATAGGTGTATGAGTACATATGATGAGTGAGTATATGTATGAATGACTGTATAGGGACTGTTGGTGAATGAGTGGATGTGTGTGTAGATCTTGGAATTAATGAATAGGTGTGTTGTAACTGGTATTGGTATGTCCATTGTTTTGAAAATGTTAGTTTGTATTTTTGAGTGTGTGTATCAAAGGTTATATTAGGGTGAGAGGAGGTCTGCCACTCTATCACAAGGATGATGTAATCAGTGATGTCATCAGTGATGTCATTTGAGATGTCATCAGTGATGTCATGTGTGATGTCACTGACCATGTCATGAGTGATGTAATATGTGACGTCATCAGCAGTGCATTGCGGGCGCGCGAGTTATAGTTAGCTGAACTAACTATAACGGGGAATTTCTATGGTTTTGTATGAGTGAAATGTCCAACTAACTATAACGCCCCTGAAACCTATGGTTTTTTCAGTGAATATATATATATATATATATATATATATATATATATCCAACAAACAGAGTCGCCCCTCGTGGGAGCACGCCAGCAGGTAAGTACAAGCTTCCTTAATGAGCGCTGCTCGCAGACATGCTTTCCTCCTCACACAGTCAGCAGCCCAACGCGTTTCGGGCCAACGCCCTTAATCATGGACTGACTTTCAGGAATGAACCGCAAGCAAAAGCACACTGGAAGCCGCGAAAGCGGAGTAGGGAGAGCTCCATTCATCGAGAGCGCTACGGTAACAGACTGCCATTAGCCACAAAGAACTGTTTTAATGGAAGTACCAGCTGCACCCCACTTGGGTAATATGTAAGCACTACTAGTCCCAGAATGCCTTGGTCCATTATTGGCATGTGACCTATGGAATAAATAAAGGGGAAAACACCAGTGTGCTTTTGCTTGCGGTTCATTCCTGAAAGTCAGTCCATTATTGGCATGTGACCTATGGAATAAATAAAGGGGAAAACACCAGTGTGCTTTTGCTTGCGGTTCATTCCTGAAAGTCAGTCCATGATTAAGGGCGTTGGCCCGAAACGCGTTGGGCTGCTGACTGTGTGAGGAGGAAAGCATGTCTGCGAGCAGCGCTCATTAAGGAAGCTTGTACTTACCTGCTGGCGTGCTCCCACGAGGGCGACTCTGTTTGTTGGATTTTAGTGGCTGGTCCGGCCACGGGAACATGCCACTGCACAATTGAGTGGGTCTGCTGCGGCGCACTGAAGCCGCGAAAGTGGAGCAGGGAGAGCTCCATTCATCGAGAGCGCTACGGTAACGGACTGCCATTAGCCACAAAGAACTGTTTTAATGGAAGTACCAGCTGCACCCCACTTGGGTAATATGTAAGCACTACTAGTCCCAGAATGCCTTGATCCATTATTGGCATGTGACCTATGGAATAAATAAAGGGGAAAACACCAGTGTGCTTTTGCTTGCAGTTCATTCCTGAAAGTCAGTCCATGATTAAGGGCGTTGGCCCGAAACGCGTTGGGCTGCTGACTGTGTGAGGAGGAAAGCATGTCTGCGAGCAGCGCTCATTAAGGAAGCTTGTTCTTACCTGCTGGCGTGCTCCCACGAGGGGCAACTCTGTTTGTTGGATTTTAGTGGCTGGTCCGGCCATGGAAACATGCCACTGCACAATTGAACGGGTCTGCTACGGCGCACTGAAGCCGCGAAAGCGGAGCAGGGAGAGCTCCATTCATCGAGAGCGCTACGGTAACGGACTGCCATTAGCCACAAAGAACTGTTTTAATGGAAGTACCAGCTGCACCCCACTTGGGTAATATGTAAGCACTACTAGTCCCAGAATGCCTTGGTCCATTATTGGCATGTGACCTATGGAATAAATAAAGGGAAAACACCAGTGTTCTTATGCTTGCGGTTCATTCCTGAAAGTCAGTCCATGATTAAGGGCGTTGGCCCGAAACGCGTTGGGCTGCTGACTGTGTGAGGAGGAAAGCATGTCTGCGAGCAGCGCTCATTAAGGAAGCTTGTACTTCTGCTGGCGTGCTCCCACGAGGGCGACTCTGTTTGTTGGATATATATATATATATATATATATATATATATATATATCTATATCTCCCATGCACTCCGCTGCTTTCCTATGGATATCTCCAGACACGGACCCAGGAAATTGTGCTTCAAGGTATCTTTATTCCTCTGTCGCCATTACGCGTTTCGCCTTCCACGAGGCTTGATCACATGACAATGGTAACCAAACAATGTGCTGTATTTAAAGTGCTAGGTGCTTTACAAAAAACTGCATCACATGACTTGTTTAATCACTAGACATAGAAGAAATACTAATGCCTAAATTTCGTAATATGTCTAAAATAATATCACATAAAATTACATTGGATCGAAGGTTGTTCTTATAGTTAAATTTAATGACTCGAAATAAGTTTTTGTATTTGGACTTCATTTTACTCATGTTGTGTCGATCTGCTATAATGGTTTCAATACCATTTTTAAATATTCTATATGAACAACCAAATTCAAATTACAATTGAACTTAACATTTGTCAATTGTATATTGGTGATGCCATAAAGTGCTAAAGTGCAAACAAATTAGTGTAAAAGTGTATAAAATCAAGGGAATAAAATTGGAGATGAGTTATTACATTTTCAATTTTCATTATAACTGGAACAAATAGCAATGAGAGAAGGTGGGGGATTTTTTATATATATTTTGTTTACATGATAATCACTGCCATCTTTTGTTATTTATACGTGGATTTACATATGGCCTAGTGCTGTATAATTTGCACTTCAACAATATTTAAGCTTTATTCAATGAATTGATTATTTATGGGGTTATGTGCAAATTGCTGCTTCATATAAATATATAAATATTAGAATATAAGAGAATATTCAAAAACATTTAAAAATATCCTAAAATATTTAAAAACATTCAAAACTATTCAAAAATACCTCACAATATCTAAAAGCATATTCGCATGAATATACAAATCCATTGCAATTGCTATATAAGACTCATTGTATTGCTACAATATATTTATGCGCAAGTAAAATACTTGATATCACCTTATGAAATACAATAAGCGTCTGTTATTTAAAACCCTAAAATTCTTGAACAATAAATAACTAAAAGTTACATTATTAAATACTCATGTTTATGCCACTGCAATGTATATTGGTTTTAGATTGTGTAGTATATCTTAGGGGCATATTAGCAAGAAGAGGCGATAATCATCGCTAACCCTGCTTAGCGTGATTTTTTTATCGCCGGCTATCGCTTGAATATATCGCCACGCTAATGCTGTATTAGCAACGATTAGCGCTATGGCGATGAATATTCCAGCGATAGCGGGGAAATGGGCCAACATCGCTGAAAAACCAGCGATGTTGCATGGAGAAGGGAGAACACCTTGCTGATACGACCCTGTGGTCGTATCAGCATAATCCACCCCCCATGTTAGGTATGGCTAACACCTGCTAATTGCAGGTGCTAAATAAATGGCGATGACCCCGGTTAGCGCGACTTTTCACGTCGCTAACTGGGGCCATGACCACCTTGCTAATAGGCGATAGGCCTGTTAGCGAGTGTTTCCCAGGTTTGTTCGTCGGGAACGCCCACTTTACATGTCATTAGCGATAAATATCGCTGACATGCAAAGCGGTAAAAAAACGGGCGCTAATGCCCGCAAACTGTCTCTAACTGCTGTTAGAGACAGTTTGCTGATAGGGCGATATAAATATCGCCGCTTTAGCGGCAAAAAGTGCCGCTAAAGCGGCGATAGTGCCCTTGCTAATATGCCCCTTAGTTTTTATGTTAGGCAGGTATGTAAATCCTCTGTTATGTTGAGGCCCCCTGGGAACTTAGAATCTAACTGCATGATATAACGTGTTTCCAACTTTCTCAACTTAATTTCTCTGTCCCCACCTCTTCTACTTGGGGGACTGCGTCAATTACAAAATATTTCAAAAATGAAATATTTGACTCGTGTTTTTCCCTGAAATGTCATGCCACCGGATAGGTGTTATCCTGGTTTGTGATGGCACGTAAATGTTGCAATACCCTCTTGTGTGCCGGCAATTTGGTGCTGCCCACGTACTGCAAGCCACATGGACATGACAGCACGTAGACAGCAAATTCTGTTTTGCATGTTAATAACTTGGATATTTTAAATTGTTCTTCACTAAATGGTGTGCTATATGTGCTTTTATTAATGCCATGTGCACAAGCTTTACAGGTTCTACATTTCAAAAACCCTTTACCTGTTTGGAGCCAGTTGCTATTTTCTATGATTTCAGGACTAGTTTTTACTATCTTATCTCTCATTGAGGGCGCTTTTCTATGTGTGATGGACACCCTCCGCGGTAGCAGGGGTCCAATCACCGGGTCAGTGAGAACCATAGACCAATTTCGTTGTATAATTCTGTGTATTGATCTGTGTTGTCTGTTAAATTTCATTATTATTCTAAATTCATTTTCCTGTGTAATTGGCTCACTTGAATTACTTCTAGATATGTTCACCATTGTTTGTGATTTCTCCTTTAATGCTTCCTCTCTTGTAATTAACATGGATTTACTGATTGCTTCGTCAATGACTTTTATGGAATATCCTCTCTGTTGGAATCTCCTTTTGCTGTCCTTCTGTGCAGCCCTCAAGTCTTCATTGTTGCTACATAAACGCCTTATCCGAAGCATTTCCCCATAGGGGATGCTGTTAATTAAATGCTTCGGATGGGAACTGCTAGCATGGAGAGTGGTATTGCCTGCGGTTTTCTTTCTAAATAATCTAGTTTCTAACTTATTATTTTCTACATAAACTTCAGTGTCTAAAAACTCCACCCTAGTTTGACTGATGGTGGCTGTAAATTGCAGGTTTACACATTTAGAATTAATTATCTCCACAAATGCATTTGCTTCCTCCATAGTTCCCTGCCACACAATAAACAGATCATCTATGTAGCGCAGCCACATTCTTACATTGTTACGCATATATATATGGTAGGTTCCCATGAGGGTCAGCTCCTCCCACCTGCCCATATGTAGGCAGGCATAACTGGGGGAGAAGCTGGCCCCCATGGCCACCCCCCTCACTTGTTGATACAGTTGGCTGTTGAACATGAATATGTTATTCTGTAAGCAAAACATGATCATTTCTACTAGCATTTTATTATGTTCCTCAAGGTGACCAGGTCTACGCGATAAGAAATATTCAACCGCTGCAATTCCATCTGAATGTTCAATACTAGTATATAACGAAGTTACATCTAGTGCCATTAATATAAAATCATCCTGCCACACAAATTTTGCAATTTTCCTTAAGAAATCGCTTGTATCTTTCACATATGATGTTAAACCTTTAACAAAGTCTTGTAAAAAATAATCTACATATTTAGTTGTATTCTCCAATAGTCCATCATGAGCCGATATAATTGGCCTCCCTGGTGGATTTGTTGCATTTTTATGTATCTTTGGTATGAAGTACAATGACGGTGTTGTCGGGTTTTCTTTTTTAAGGAATCTGTACTCATCCATACTTATCAGGTTAGCATTTCTCCACCGTATCAACTTGATGTGATATTCTTTGTATGTCATTTTAAGTCTGGCATTGTCGCTACGTGTGTAGCAAGTTCTATTATTTAATTGATTGTAGGCTTCTTTTTGTAGTCCTCCTGCGGCCAGATTACAATATTGCCACCTTTGTCACTATTTCTGATCACAATACTTTTATCTTTTTGTAGTCTTGTAATCAGATTTGTGTATTGTTGATTATTAATTCTGTGTTTTGCTCCTTTTGTTTGTACTCTTTTATTTAATTCCTTCAACTGAGTAACAATTGCCTCATGAAAAATATCAATGGAATCTCGTACTGTGACTGGGGTATATGTTGATTTTATTTAAATGGAGTATATGGTCTTTTGCTTTTTATTACCCCTCGTTAACATCATTTGCTGGTAATATTGCCAACTCAGATTGCTGGTTATCATTTTCTTCATATAATTCCTGCATAGTTCTTAATAGCGGTATATCCGATTGGGATATGTTTGGAGTTAATATTTCTTCTGATGTTACCTGTTCATTTGTCCTTATTTGCGATTTTGTTAATGCATATTGTTTTTTTAATTTTAATTTTCTTACACTCTTGTACATATCAAGCCTGGTGGTAGCATAATCAAAATCTGTTCCTGGTGCATATGACAGACCTAGGCTGAGTATTTTCTCCTCCTGTTTCGATAATTTTGATACCTGCGATGTTTACAATTGTATTATTCTTTTCTTTTGGATCTATTTGTTCCTCCAATATCCCCTTCCTCTTTTCCTGGTTTGCTGTGGCTCGCCTAGTCCTTGCTTTGTGCCTCTGCCTTCGCCTGTAGTTGTTATATGTCCTTCGTTCCTTCGCGGCGGTCTTGGGCGGAGTGTTTGCCGTCTTTCGACACATAAAAATTCAACTCTTCACCCAAAGACGGTTTGGGTCGCTGTCTTGATTTATCTGTGTTGCGCAGCTCCGATTCAGATTCGCTGCCTCCCATTGAGCTAACATCAGATTGTGACGTACTTGGGGTCTGTGTATTGTGACTTATTTGCGGAATTGCTGACCCCTCTGCCCCCTGAAATTTTGACTTTCTGATGGTATTATAGCGTTTAGCAAACGTAAAAATTTGTCCCAAATCATAGTCATTTTTGTCCCTTAAGAATTTAAATGCCTTCCTTTCTTTAATTTTTTCCTCTTCCTTTTGTAAACGTATCATCATTTCATGTCGCATTTTAACATGATCTTCCTTGTGATTGAGTCTATTCAACTCCTCATTGATTTCTTCAATTTCTTTCAATAATTTGGCTCTATCAATGTCAGCATACTTAATAAGAATTAGAGTTAATTTGCGTGATGAGTCCAGGTTACATTCAGCCCATTCTCTCATTAAATCCGGATTAGGTTCATCATAACTAGGGGCCATTAAAATTCGTAACCCTCTAGGAATTCTCCCCACATCAATGTAACCTTGTAATGCCACGACGCTGGCTGCGTGTACAGGCGCGCCTCTCCCGACGACATGGGAGACCTGCATACTGGGACTCTTTGCCAGACCCCCAAAAAATAGGACCATCTCGAGATTCAGAGACCTAGGATTAATAACAGCGAAAAGATTAATAACGAAACGATGGAAACAAGCAGACCCGCCAGAGATAGTAGGTTGGAGGCGTTCGCTTATAATATGGGCACAGGCAGAGAGTACGGCACTACACAGAGAGGAGACGGCGGGGCTCCGCAAATATCCAATAGCACAAAGTTGGGATGTCATGCTAGTGGCTCTCCAAGGTGGTGAAGCGACGAGTGCAGCGGCTGAGCAACACATTTAATCACAACAGTCAGGATGGTATTTAGCGATCGAAATCTGTGCCCAGTCATAAAGACAATAGCATACCCCGGAACTCCCCAGTGCATCATTTGGGATCATTAAAACCCCGTGGGCCGTCGGGAGGGGGAGTACCTTCATTGATGGATTCCTCGTCACCTATGGACACGAACTGTATGCTGGCCCCAGATGAGGTGAGACACATGGCATAGATGGGTAGATAACAAGTAGAGATGCTCAGATATGCAGTAGTGGCTCGGCTTGCGTAGTTTAGATGGCAGTTAACAAAGTTATATGTTTATATGTTGAATATATGTTTATTGGAAAATCAGACTTCATTGATGGTTGCGCATTAAATACCTATCGTGCACGGTCATTCTATGCTATTGTGTTTCTAATATTGTTTAACTTTGATTGACGAGCTCCTCCATTGAGTTGATGTGGCCTGTATCTTAAGTATTGTGCTATCGACTCAAACAGAGTTTTGTCTCAATTAAGTTATATATAGCCCTGTATCACACACAGCAACGATGATGTGGCAATATGTACATGCAATAACACACCAGGATTTATCTATGAAAATCCGACATAATGTATACATTTGTAGATGGGATTGATGTGATACCACCAACTCAATGCTATTGCCCACTACATTGATGTAAGTTATATGGACACCATACCCTTCTGATGTACGATTGATACTGTTATTCATAATAATGATGTCAGTTATGGTAAAAGCCTGAAAAAATACCAATAAAGATATTTAAACAAAAAAATCAATGTAACCTTGTAATGACTTAGATTCCCACCATTTTTGCTGTTCCGATTTCATTTTTTTCTCCAGTTTTTTAAACATCTCCTTTGCTGAATTAGTACTTCGTGTGCTTTCGTTTGTTGTTTCATTCACAATAATCGTCATTGAGGGGCTGTCGGTAAACATGTTAATGGCCGCTGCCTCCCTCGCTTTTACCACATCGGCTGACATGAGGCTAATAGTTATATTTTTTCCCAGTTACTGAGTGAAATTTGCCAATATTTGCCAATAGGTAGTTATAGTTAGGACCTACTTTCCATAGGAAAAGCGTTTTTGATTTGCCAATAACTTTGGCGCTGGTTGACGAATCTTCGCGAAAGTTTCAAAACTAGTGGCCCGCTCCGGTCAGCTCCTGTCTTGAAAGTTTCGGGGTGATTCGTCAAGCGGGGGCCGAGAAAAAAGGGGGTCCCAAAACACGTTTTCCCATGTTATTTTCCATAGGAAACTTTAGACAAAGCTACAGCCTGAACTGCTGAACGGAATTACACCAAATTTGGCAAAAAGGTAGCCCTTAGTTCAGAAAGAGTCCTTTTTGTTAAATGGTGTAAATCCGTTCAGTAGTTCCTGAGAAATTAGAAAAAGAAAAAGTTTCGATATCTAGGGCAGCGGTGGGTTCGCGAACCTCCCAAGCACGAGCTTCACTGTGATTGGCTGCCAACACTCCAAACCAGGAAGTGTGGGCAGCCATCTTGTGACTCGGTAGAACCGAGTCCCAAGAAACCAGTAAAAAAAAGTGAAAAATGAAGAAAAGGGGGCAGGGTAGAAACACCCTGACCCCCTAGGCCTGCTCAGGGGGTCCCACAAGGACCCCAAAGGCCAAAAAAAGCATTTTTTTAAAAACAAATCGGCGGAATTCGCGTTGGGGTCGCGAATCCCACCGAAATTTTTAAAAAAATGAAGCGCGGGCTCCCCCGCTTTATTTAAATGAGGCCCCCGGGTGGGCCAGGTCCCGGGTGCATTCCTAATAAAATAATAGTGGGGACCGCCACCTCCCCGGGGCTTTCTTTTTTTTAGAAAATAACCTGTGTGGGGGGGCTTGAGCCCCCCACACGCCCAGGGACCGCCACCTCCCCGGGGCTCTATTTATACTAAAATAACCTGTGGGGGGCTCGAGCCCCCCACGCCCGGGGACCGCCACCTCCCCGGGCTCTATTTTTAATTTAAAAAACCTGTGTGGGGGGCTCGAGCTCCCCACATGCCCCGGGACCACCACCTCCCGGGGCACTAAGAATGAAATGCGGGGGTCCGTTACGGACCCCCGAGCCCCGAGGACCACCACCTCCCAGGGCTTTGCAATGGTTGGGAGGGGGCCACGCGGCCCCCCTCCTGGAGCCCGTGATGGCCCTGGGGACCGCCACCCCCAGGGCCGGCTCCTGCAGTGTCCCGGGGTGCCCACCTCCGGGACACTGCTGTTTGCTATGGCAGGGTGGGAGCCGTGCGGCTCCCGGCCTGCCATTGCAAACTGTGGTTTGGATTTTGAGCGAGAGCAGGAAACCTGCTCTCGCTTTCAAAATCCAAACCAGATGCTTTCCACAAGGGGAGCTGCATGTCAGCAGCTCCCCTTGTGGAAAGCAATGCCGGCTCCCGCAGGAGGCAGGGAGCCGGCGGGACCGTGGGGGCATTGGGGCTCCCCCCACGGTCCCGGGGGATGGGGTCCCCGGGGCCAGAAGTGGCCCGGGAGGGGGGCCACGCGGCCCCCCTCCTCGTTAATTACATTTTTTTTTTTTAAACGGAAAGGCCGGCCCAGGGGGATGGGGTCCCCGGGGCAGAAATTGGCCTCGGGAGGGGGGGCCACGCGGCCCTCTTCCCGTTTTTTTTTTTTTTAAATAGGGGTCAGGCCCTGGGGGATGGGGTTCCCAGGGCCCAAAAAATGGGAAAAGAAGGGGGGCCACACAGCCCCCCTTCTGAAGAAAAAAAAAAAAGAAAAGCCGGCATCGCGCCGGAGGCCCCGCCCCCTCCCTGCAGCACTCTGCAAACGCGCCCCCTGGCGCGTTGTAAGTTTGGGAATTAATTCCCCTTGAATACTGAGGGTCCCTGGGGGCCAACTAGCCCACCAGAAACCTCCAGTATGAGCCAGGGAGCTGCGTTGCAGAGAGGTGGTCCGAGGCCACGCCCCTTTTTACACCACTCTGCAACGCAGCCCTGTGGCGCTTACTGGAGGTACCTGGAGGGCTAGTTAGCCCCCAGGGACCCTCAGGATTCAAGGGGACTTAATCCCCCAACTTAAAACGCGCCACAGGGCGCGCTTGCACAGTGGTGCAGGGAGGGGCGGGGCCTCATATAACAAGTTAGCAATCTTGCTGTGTGGGACTTACTGGAGGTAATAAAAGGGGTAGTTGGCCCCCAAGGTTGACGTTGGGGGCTAACTACCCCTCCTGTTACCTCCAGTAAATCCCACACAGTGGGATTGCTAAAAGGTGTTTGGAGGCCACGCTCACCTTTCTCCACCACTCTGAAAACGAGACTGCTATTTTATAGTTAGAAATTAGCATTTAAAAAACCTTAGAAATTCACTGAACAAACCATAGGTTTCAGGGACGATATAGTTAGAAATTAGCATTTAAAAAACCATTGAAATTCACTGAAAAAACCATAGGTTTCAGGTACGTTATAGTTAGAAATTAGCATTTAAAAAACCTTAGAAATTCACTGAAAAAACCATAGGTTTCAGGGACGTTATAGTTAGTTAGAGATTTCACTCGTACAAAACCAGAGAAATTCCACAGTTATAGTTAGTTCAGCTAACTATAACTCGCGCCCGCAATGCACTGCTGCTGACGTCACATATTACATCATTCATGACATGGCCAGTGACATCACTGATGACATCACTGATGACATCTCAAATGACATCACTGATGACATCATCCACGTGATAATCTGATGCAACTCCTCACACCCTAATATAACCTTTGATACACCCACTCTAAAATACAGACTACCATTTTCGAAACCATAGACACACCAATACCAGTTTCTACATACGCACTCACTGATTCCTAGGTCTACACACACATCCACTCATTCACCCATATAGTCACTCATACATGTAGTCACTCATCAATACAACACTATGATATGCAGTCATACACCTATACAGACACTCACACACCGCCACTCATCCAGAGTTACTCACACACCTAGTCAGTCATGCAAAGAATCAATCACACTTCCATTTACTCACCTATACAGTTATACACACACCACCTCACTTATTCATTCAGATACTAACACATACTTACTCTCATATACAATCACTGATACAAGTACACACTCATCCATACAGCCACTCTCACAATCACTCACTCTCACATATAGTTATTAATATACACCATCACTCACATATACTGCCTTTTACATATGTAGTTACTCGCACATGTAGCACTGAGACATCCATTCGCTCACCAACACACCCATACACACACTCACCCACCCATACAGCTGTTTCCACATGCACTCTTGAACCCATACACCCAGTGAATCAACCACTCACACATCTATGCAAAGAGTCACACACCTCCCACCCACCCACACACACACACTCAGGCACCCATACAAATTCTCAGGCAACCAATCAATAACCCGTATAGACACTCATGTAGCTACTCACCAACCCATGCAGCAGCTTACACAACAAGTCAGACTGATACAGACATTCACACAGTTTACTCACTAACCCATGCATTCAGTAAGATACATTTAATCACTCACTTATACAGTCAGTCACTCACCTACTAAATCCTCCATCCAGACACTTATACACCCACTCATTCTTCAATACACCTTGGCATATATTCTTAAAACATATTTAAACTTTATAGAAACACACAGTCAGTGGATGATGTCATCAGTGATGTCATTTGAGATGTCATCAGTGATGTCATCAGTGATGTCACTGACCATGTCATGAATGATGTAATATGTGACGTCATCAGCAGTGCATTGCGGGGGCGCGAGTTATAGTTAGCTGAACTAACTATAACAGTGGAATTTCTCTGGTTTTGTACGAGTGAAATCTCCAACTAACTATAACGTCCCTGAAACCTATGGTTTTTTCAGTGAATTTCTAAGGTTTTTTAAATGCTAATTTCTAACTATAATGTACCTGAAACCTATGGTTTTTTCAGTGAATTTCAATGGTTTTTTAAATGCTAATTTCTAACTATAACGTACCTGAAACCTATGGTTTTTTCAGTGAATATATATATATATATATATATATATATATATATATATATATATATATGTTACGTACTGGCGGTTGCCAGTAGGTAGTTATAGTTAAGACAATTTTTGACTTGTCTATATCTTTGATGCCGTTTGACGAATCTTCACGCACTTTACCCAACAAACTATGCAGGTGATTCTTGTTGTGCATGGAAAGTTTCAGGGTGATTTGTCAAGCGGGGGCCGAGAAAAAGGGGGTTAAAAATGTACGTTTCTTATGCTAATTCCTATAGGAATTTTAGACACAACTGTAGCCCGGACGGCTGAATGGAATTACACCAAATTTGGCAGAAAGGTAGCTGTTGGTCCAGAAACCAGCCTTTTTGTAAATTGGTGTAAATCCATTCAGTAGTTTTTTAGATATTTAATAAAAACCAAATTTGTATATCGAGGAACGTGAAGGCTCCGCGAATCCAGCCAATCTTGTGCAGAGATCTTATTGGCTGCCAACACTTCAACCAGAAAGTGTTGAGCCATCTCGGAACTTGGCTTTAGCCAAGTCACAAAACAAACATTTAAAAAAAGAAAAGGGTGCAAGGTAGGAATACCCTGACCCCTATCTCTGGTCCTGGGGTCCCGCTGGGACTCTGCTAGGAGCTAAAAAACATTATTTTTTTTAAATCTTCCCCAAAAATCACAGTGGATCAGTGACTCTGGCAGAAATCCCCCCCCAAAAAAAAACAAGCGCAGTTTGATGAGGTTGTTTTGCTTTGCTCAACCTCGTAACCGGGGTCACTAGAATCAACCAATATTTATTGCCAGTCTTTGGAGAACTCTGATACCAGGCAGCTCTCTTCTGTCAGCATCTGACATTAACGTGGCAGATGGTGCATGAATAACAGTGTTTATGGGTGCAGCAAAACTCTAATCCCATGCATTCACTGTCTCCAATCTATGATACCTCTGACATGGCCACATGTCGGCCTTTCATCTTTGTGATTTTGGCATGAGTTTCTTGAAGCAACAACATGTATTAATCAAGTGGCACTGCAGTCTGTGGAGTGCCGGTATAGTTGTTAGCAGAGATCGACTGATGCTGCGCTGTAGGGCTTCCCAGTGCCTTGATGCCCCACGGTTGGGTTTGGGGTAGAAGATGAGGCACCTAAAGTAGCATGTGAGCTGCGGCGGGTCATCCTCTGGCACTCCCACCTGCGTACTCAGTGGCTCGCTGTTGACCTCGCTCAAGGGGCACAACGAGTGAGTAAGGCGGTGAACAGGGTATTCAAAGAGTGTAAACAGAGGAGATGGCTCAGATGGTCAAGGCGCCTATTGGAATAACAGTGCAACTTCAGGGTCGCAGGTTTGACTCCCAGCAAACCGGACCAGGCCTTTAAAAAGAATATCACACAAGAGTTATTTTTGCTATAAGTATTTGTGTGCTTGGTCTTAGTAGGGCACCCTAATAGCATGTGATTGCAGGCCCAGCCTCCCAGAAGGGTTCCTTACTACTGTGATTACACACTGTCTGCCTGCCAAGTGACCGTATCTCGTGTGCCATAGTTCCCTGAACCAGCCGAGCCTTGTGCCGAGCTGTGAAAGAATTACAGCAATCCGCTTTTATCTCGACAGCTACCATGCCACCACTCAAAAACTGGCCCTTCTTGGGCACCCTGTACGAATGTCCATTCTGTACCTGTGAGTGTAACGCAACAAACCAACTAGCAAGGTATATATCCACGGGTGTCTGGCAAAACTTTAAAACAGGGGGAAACTGTGAATGGATTTCTAGTTACAATCCTGATTCCTCATTGTGTAAGCCTGTGCACATCACTTAATTTCTCTCAGATTTCACGTCCTTTGTGGTTAAGTTAGGAGCACTCAGGAAGAAGCTGAGACCCTTCTTTATGTGCTGTGCATGCAAACCGACCATTCTACGAAGTTCGAAAGTGCCTAAAGGCAGTTCTTAATGTCAGGGCTGGGAACCGAAACCGGCCCTGGCAAACTGCTCGGCCAGCCCCCTGGGGGGTTGAGGGGTGCGGCCTAGTTGTTTGCAAGGGCCGGTTTGTTACTGGGGGCCAATATTGCCGGCCCCCGGTAACAAAAACTGCCCACCCCGGGTCCAAAACTGGCCCCCACCCTGGCGGCCCGGGGAAACGCCCGGTGCTCGCTACGGCCAGTCCGGTCCTGTTTAATGTGTATAAATAAAAGAATGCACGGTCCAGAAGGTTTTCTTGGAGCCCCAGGCTGCTGTGCCCAATGGCGGCATTGCCGAATAACAAGGCCGCTGCCTAGTGCTGATTCCACCTTCCAAGACCTCACACTCTGCCTATTTCACTCTTGCGGGTTCTTTTTTCACCCCTTCTATCTTTTGTCTCCACTTCCCTATCTTTCTCTTTATCTTACTTCTCCCTTTTCTGCCTCTCTCTTTCTCTCTCTCTTGCTGTGGGTCAGAGTGTGATGATGAAAAAGTCCTGGGCTCCAAAATGAGTGCGGATGCCCACCATCTGCAAACATTAGGGAATAGGACACTTTACCCCGCACACTTTTACTCCGGGTGCCATTACCCCGCAGTTTTTACACCGCAAAATCTTTTACAACGCAGGGCTTTACAACGCAATCCATTACAACGCATTCCCCATTACAACGCAATTTACTATTCTAACTCCACTGTGGCGTTACTTAGGGGAATGCGTTGTAATAGTTTGCGGTGTAAAGCCCTGCATTGTAAAAGATTTTGTGGGGTAAAAACTGCGGGGTAATGGCACTGTGGAGTAACACATGCGGGGTAAAGGATGTTTCCCACATTAGGATGAACCAGAGAACAACGTCGCCGTAATTAGAAACAAACTACCAAAGCAACATTACATTTTTACATATAGAGCGCCGAGAGGACAGACAGCAGGTTCCAAGGGCGCCTGTGCGTGAGGACAGGTGAGTGTGGTCGAGGACCATTTATCCAGTAAACTAAAAAGGGCACCCCTTTCTCCTATGTGTGGTCAAGCAAGGGAAAGTTTTGACGTTTTCATGTGAGATCAGGTTCCTCGAGGTTGCTGATTTGAGATATAAAAGGAACGTCTTGTTATGCTCCCAACTCTTAATGTTTCACTTGTGACTGGACAGTCATCACCTTTCTGTAGCGAAATTGCGTCCAGGGATGTTCGGGATGGCTGGCATGCACGTTTAAACCTGATTTGTAGGAGGGAACCTCCT
Source organism: Calotriton arnoldi (assembly GCA_963921515.1). Lineage (NCBI taxonomy): Eukaryota > Metazoa > Chordata > Amphibia > Caudata > Salamandridae > Calotriton > Calotriton arnoldi. Next base: position 987,539 of record CAWUFW010007431.1, read on the forward strand.
TTTAGGAATTTTATTTGACAGGTTTGTGCTGGTTTTACAATTTCTGCTTTGTGGCAGGAACTTTTTTTTTTTGCATTTTGGGCACCTTTAAGCCTTACTTTCAAAATATTTTTGGGGAGATAACTTTGTGCTTGCTTTTCAACTTTCTGGTTTGTGGGCAGGAGCCACCGGCCAGAGTTTTACAATTTTTTTGAGATAACCTTGTGCCTTTTTTTTTTTAATGCCGAGTTGAAACACAGGGCTTTCTGTGTGGGATACACAATATTTGGAGGCTGCTAGAGAGAGCATTTGTTGCTTTGTGTGCGCTTTTCATAGTTATTAGGATTTATCCACAATTTCTCTGATTACAAAAACATAAACTTTCCCCCATTTGTGTCAAAGGTTACACAGACGTTATAGTTAGGAGATAAAATATAAAAACCTTTAAAATTCACTGAAAAAAACCAAAGGTTACAGGGTTGTCATAGTTAGGCTCACATTTCACTCATACAAAACCAGTGAAATTTAGCAATTATAATTACCTGAACTAACTATAACCTACGCCCCGAAATGCACTGCTTATGACCTCACATATTACATCAATCATGATATGGTCTGCGACATCACTCATGACATCATCCAGTGATTATGAATGTTTTCTAAAAGTTTCTGAGTGTTGAAGATATATAGTAAGATACTACAAATGTTGAATTAGTAAACTTTGTGTACTACTAATGACAGTGGTGACTAGTAGGGAATGGTGACGGGGAGGCGGGAGAAGGTGGGGGTAGGAAATAAATAGAAAAGAAAAAGAAAACTTACCTGCTAGTCGCCGTCGCCAGCTGCTGCCTCTCCTCCGACGCAGGAACCAGGAACAGGAAGCACCCAGGCTTCCAGACTCCCATAGCCAATCACAATGCTGCTGATAGCAGCATTGTGATTGGTCTGAGCGCCGTGGTTCGGCGCTCAGAGAGGACTGGGACCCTGGGCATGTTCTCCACCCAGGCTGTACAATACAGCTGGTGGAGAGCATGCAAAGTGCGCATGATGGTTTTGCCGGCCCGAGTCAGTCGGCCAACCCGTCATGCGCACTTAAGGTGCAGCAGCTACCACTCCTCCTCCCTCTGGGTCACAGGTGCCCAGCCCCGCCCCTCCCTAACCAGGCTGCAACTGCAATACTAAAAATAAAATGATAATAAAGTTCCGTTATTATCATTTTATTTTTTCCCTTTGCACTGCTTTAAAGCAGTGGGGTGACGCTCCTCTGCCTTAGCGGAGGAGCCGCCACTGACTAATGAGTGATACTATTTGTAACACATATTATGTGAGTGATAGTGTGGTTATCCATATGTGAGTAGGTGTCTAAATGGCTCAATGGGTATGTGAGTGGTTGTATGGGTGAGTGAGTGTCTGTATTGGTGTGTGACTGGGTGTGTGAGTGGCTGTATGGGTGAGTGAGTGACTGTGTGTGTGACTGTGTGGGTGGGTAAGTGGGTGTGTCAGTGGTGTATGGGTGAGTGAGTGGGTATGTCAGAGGCTATGGAGGTAAGTGATGGGGTGTGTGAGTAACTGTATGTGAGTGAGTGGGTGCATAAGTGTTGTGTGGGTGAGTGAGTGGGTGTGTGAGTGACTGCGTTTGTGAGTGACTAAATGTGAGATTGGCTGTATGGGTAAGTGTGTGCTTGTGTCAGTAACTGTTTAGGTGAGTGAGCACATGTGTTAGTATATGTATGAGTGAGTAACTGTATGGTTGAGTAAGTGGCTGTGTGAGTGACTATGAGTGAGTGAGTAGGTGGGTGAGTAGCTGTATGGGTGACTGACTCAGTGTGTGAGTGGCTGTATGTGTGTAAGAGTGGGTGTGTAAGTGTATGTACGTCTGTATGAGTGGATGTGTGAGTAGCTCTACTGGTGAGTGGGTGCATAAGTAGTTGTATGGGTGAGTTAGTGGTTGTGTGAGTGGATGTATGGGTGAGTGGATGTGTGAGTGGCTCTATGGATCAGTGAGTGGGTTTGTGAATGCTTGTATGGGTCTGTGAATGGGTATGTGAGTGGTTGTGTGGGAGTGGGTCTATGAGGCATTCTATGGGGTGTGAGTGGTTCTGTGGATGATGTCATCAGTGATGTAATCAGTGACGTCACTGGCCATGTCATGAGCGAAGTAATATATGAGGTCATAAGCAGTGTATTCCAGGGGCGTAAGTTACAGTTAGCTCAGGTAACTAGAACTTTTGAATTTCACTGGTTGTAAATGAGTGAAATGTGAGCCTAACTATAACGTCTCTGTAACCTTTGGTTTTTCAGTATATATATATATTTTGGACAATGATGGTTAATTAATAAACACCTTGCCACTTCAATTGCTGTGGAGTCTGTGTCCTTGTGTAGTGCCGGTGTGACTGGACACTCTTGGATTTTCATGTGGATATATATATATATATATATATGTATATATATATATATATATATATATGCAAAAAGAGAAGCAGAGAACTCTGGGTAGCTCTCAAGTTTAGGTGGAAAGCAGCTCCTGTATAGAGCACTCTCAACACCAGTGACACTCTAGAACTGCTCACCTCAAATGTCTGCTTTTCTATCAAAATCTTTAAGCATAGGATTAGCACAGTGCCATCCACGCCGAAATAGAAAGGGACAAAGTCTTTTGCCATTTCTACAGCAAAGTCTTTAAGCATAGGACTAGCACAGTGCTGTCCATGCCGAGCTATAAAATGACAAAAGCCATTTACCACTCCAGGCACAGTATTACATCTTTGAATTGGTAAAATACCAACCAAGCCAACCTGAAATGAGTAAAAGCAACCCCTGACACAGTGTTTCGCTCTAATTAGAGCTCTTCAGAGAGGTATAGCTTTGTCCAGACACAAGGGAGCACCCAGTATAAGTCAAAAGAATACCCTTTCAGGCATAGAGTGACGCATAAATTATGCAAAAAGAGAAGTTGAGAGTGCTCTATACAGGAGCTGCTTTCCACCTAAACTTGAGAGCTACCCAGAGTTCTCTGCTTCTCTTTATATATATTTATATATCTTTATTTTATATATTTATATGTTTGTACATTTCATGTGCCCTTCAGAAATTCTAGGTTTTTTACATGTATAACTGTTAGTTTTATACGTTGTTTGATCAGTTGAACACAGTACATGTAAGTGATTGATTATGAACACACAGGAATGGTTTGTTCATACATATATAACCTCTTCAAGATACTGAAGATCACTCTATGCTTGTGATATTCGGGTACATTGTGATAATAACGTATTTAGGTACGATGCCTAATGATACACACTTACCGAATGCACTCTCTTTCAAATTCTATAGCAATAGAATGTAGTCTGTTTACCATGTTGTTTTATCACGTGACACGGGTTTAGCAAATTTAAAAACAGTCTTTCCGCAAAGCCAGCCGTATGTGATCAAGACCGTTGTATCGGTCGAAACGCGTCATGGCAGGCAGAAGAGAGAAATAAAGAGATTCTTTATTGCCACAAAGAGGAGTTCGCTCATTCTTTATCGCCGTCTCTGGAAGTTAAGGAATGTTTGGAATATATATATATATATATATACTTCAAAGCAGGGCTCGTTTTTGCTGGCTGTGTGGCGCATACAATTGTTGAGGGTGCAGTTCTCCTCGGCTGAGCCAAGCCATGTTAAATCCTTTAGAAATTCTCCCAAAGGGAGAGAAATGGAAGCGCACTCAATGGAGTGTTTTCATAACAGTTCTTTTTAATCCACAAGTAAACGGGCGAATTTCAGTATTACAACATTAACACCAACGCGTTTCGAGCTCCCTGAGCTCTTGGTCACGGTTAGTTTGATGATTAATTACCCAGCATACTTATTTTCAAAAGGATGTCACATGATTTGTCACATGATTTTGGCCTCTAAGACCCAGGCATTCTGGTCTATGTAGTTTCATTAGAGAAACAATAAAATAAATCATATATAAATTACAACGTTCAAAATTCATAGTTATAATCACTATGCCGAGAACATAAACATTATAATTATGTTACTAATTCTCACATAATTAATTCAGTTTGTTTGGTGCTTTTGACACACACCAATTATTTTTTCTTTTTTCAACAGTTTTTTCAGCATTGTCACCATAGGTAACTTTAAGCGTCACGATTACAGATGCAATGAATCCCTCTAGTGGGAATTCGTGATTAATCACTCAATACATATCTGATGTTTCATAAAATCAAACTGTGAGTAACGCATGTGACATATAAGAATAAATCCCGCAGGTGGGAGATAGTGTTACCTAGTGACATTGCAAAAATTAGTAATTATATCGTTCTCGAACAAGCATTTTAAATACTCGACCCTGGTTAAAATAAAACAAAATTCAAAATTAAACAAGAAAGGAAAATAAAAGGGGTTAAAACCTAATTTGTAGGGAAACCAAAGTTTCTAGATTATTCCTGTTCATAAATGTACAAATAATTCCTCGTCCTGGTTCAAACCGTGTGGGATATAGGTTCTGAGTGCCAATATTTGTCTGGATTCTCGTTGACGTAATCTTTTTTCTCTGTTACCTCCTCGTACATGTGCGTCCACTGTTTCTATGCCGTAAAAAAAAATTATTTTATTTTTTATATATATATATTATGACACATTTCTTTCCCGGGTAGTATTCTTGGAAGGCTGAAGTTCGCGCTGCTTTCCTCCTAGAATGTGTTGTGAATTCTACAAAGTTATAAATGTATACCCATACACCGGTAAGAGTTTTTACATTTACAGGTGTAGAAATGCAACTTTGAGCCTCATTATGATGTCAGACGGAAAGCCTCCAACCAGCGGTCTGAGGCTTTCCGCCCGACATGGTAGGTTTACAGTACGACCGCCGCATTAGAATGAAGGTGGTCAGAGTTCAACCTGGGGGGTATTCCGACGTGGTTCCGACGGGCTCAAGGAGCCCATCAATGCTTCAGAAAGACAGCATAATCCCTTAATGACGGCGGTTCCGCCTTCGGGATTATGATGTCGGTTTCACAAACATCCATTTTTCAATGGAAGCTTGTGGTGCGGGCCTTTTCTGACCACCGCACAAGCTTCAATTGGAAAATGGATGTTTGCAACTGCCCTATTGTCGGCTGCATCGTAATCATGCGATCGGAACTGCCAACCTAAGGTCGGGCGGTTCCATACCGAGCGGTGTCGGGCGGACTGACATCGTAATCAGGCCCTTTGTGTTTTTCAAGAAATCTGTGCGATAGAGATAGGATTAGATATATTCAGTGTTCTATGTTTGAGTGATAGGAGCTCCAAAATACATTATACTGGCAGTAAATTACTATTTAAGATGACCAGAAGTTAAGGTAGTAAACACCCTCAGAAACCAATAAATGAGAATAATTTTTGAAAGTATGTTTAAGAGAAAAGGAATCTGAATAATCTGGCAAAAGATAATGGCACTTTTTCTCTGAAGAAATTGGAGAATGTATGGAATTTAGTGGAGTGGCGCAGAAAGTGACTTCTTCGGCCCTCATTACAGGTGTCAGAATTGCAATCAGAACAATAACTCCAAGTGGAATTCCACCACCTTAAATTCTGAGTTGGCCTGCGTCTCCGGGATCATGAATTTCCAAGGTCTGTAAATTCTGGATTCAATTATCCTGGGCCCATAGACCCCAGACCCAGTTAAACCTGGTGCAGACCTGCACCTGGTGAAATACTGCAGGGGCAGGACTTGCAGGCAAAAGCACAACCAGACCCCGACCCCGTTCCAATCCCTGCAGAACCACAGGAGGAAGCAGACAATGCACCACATGGGGAGGGGCCAGAACCCCTTATCACCACCCCTTCTCAAGGGAAGGACAGCCATGGGCATTGCCATAGTTTGGGCTGAGGGCACTCTTAACACCTTCACCCAGAGGCAATGCAGACAGTCTTACCCCAAGACTGCACCAATACTGCCCTCACCGTGGAACCCCTGCCCCATATCACCCCATGACCCTCCGTCTGCCACTTTCTGCCTACACTGAGCAGGCAGAAAATGTCAGTGGCTTTATACCTGCAACCAGTAATATCTGCAGGTAAAAGACCCTGGTATTAAAGGGTCTTTGCAGTTATTCCCCATTTCGGGAAGAGGTGCTATGTCGCCTGTGCAGGCTTGTGAATGAATGAGTGTGTGCATGGAATGTTCTCGTGGAACACAGACTCCACCACTGTCAGTTGTTCCAGAGCTTCTAATCTAAAGGATCTTTTTTTCATTATCTCAATAAATGCTTCTTTGGAAGCAGCCATGTAAGCATTAGGGTTGTTTCATGATTCCTAATGTTTTTAGTGAAACAAGAACAGATAAAAGGCTGGCTAACTGGTTGCAGACTCTAGACTCCTGACTGTCTATATTTGACTCCTGAACATTGTTGCTTTTTGTTCTCTGAATTCTAACTCTCAGTTCTTGAGCATTGAGTATTGAATACAGAGATCACAATTTTGGGTTGTTAACTTTAGATCAATCAATCAGGGTTGGTAAAGCGCAACTACTCACCCGTAAGGGTCTCAAGGCACTACGGCTCGGTTAAGTGCTGGGGTCACCCGAAAAGCCAGGTCTTGAGGTCCTTCCTGAACTGGGGCAATGTGGGAGATTGCCGGATCTTTTAGCCCAAATTTCTGAGCATTAGCAAAGTATGATGTGGCACAGGTAATTGTGTTCCCACTGTGGAACTGGCCCTGTACACCATTTGACCATATGTAAGCCCTCATTACAAGTGATCTCTTTAGTCTGAAAGGCCGCACTACTCGTTGGTAGAAGTCAACTGCTGCAAGATGGCAAAGTCTCCAGGTGGAATACCGGGGGAAAATATGCCAAGATCGGCATGGTAAATCCTGCATGGCATTTCCTAAAAGCTTGTAATACCTGGTATTTACCTCCTCCTGTAATAGTCGGAACCCAAAATAACTATAATTCCATGTCAGTGCAATAACAGATATTATTATGGGGCACTTGTTTCAAGTTTTAAGTTTATTTGATTTAGTTCTCGACTGAGAACAACAAATATTTAAAGAATAAAATTACATTTAAAATAGTAAAATGTCATTCTAGTACAAAGTTAAAATAGATTTTAAAAATGTAAACATATTAGTAACACACAAATTCATGGGGCGCTTGTAACGAAGGCCATTGTGTGGTTATGTTCGAATTGCAGCTTATCCCCATGTTTCAATTTTTTTTGTGGCTAAATCAGAAAAACCTAGAAGGTAACTACATTTCTAAAAAGGATGTGCAAATCCTTTCTATAATGTAGGCATGATCACTGGGGGATGTTCCAGAAATGCACTCTGCTACTTCACATTTCATGTAAATTCACAATTTTTTCTTTGGGCCCAGAAAGATCAACAATTGTTTATAAAAAAAAACCACAGCTATAGAGTTCCTTGGAAGCGGCTCTGATTAATAGGAAGTTTGTCCCTTCGATATGTTTATTGCAGAGTGTGGTTGTGGTAGTGTGTTATGTGAGGTTTCACCATTTCTGTGATGCTTTCTATTCCTTAGCTCAGATAACAATGGATCCTGACACTGCCAACCCGCGCCTTGCCCTGTCTGAGAATGGGAGAAGTGCCATATGGCTTGAAGACTCCGAACAGGATCTACCCGACACTCCTGCAAGATACAACAGATCGCCTTGTGTCCTCGGACGAGAGAGGCTCACCTCTGGGAGGCATTACTGGGAGGTGGAGGTGGGGAACGTAGGGTGGGAACTGGGGTTTGTGATGAATCTGTGAACAGGAAGGGGAGGTCTGCACCCTCGCCTGAGAAGGGGTGCTGGGCAGTGGGTATCTTAACTGGCAAAGACTACCATGCATTCACTTCCCCCAGCACCCACCTCAGGCCAAAGGTTCCCCCAAAAGCGATAGGTGTTTTCCTGGACTATGACGCAGAAAGGGTCATATTTTATGATGCGAAGGAGAAATCTCAGATCTTCAGTTTTCCAGCTGCTCATTTTCCCCGCATCCTTCTTCCATATTTCTGCACTTACGACAGCAGGATGCATCTGCTGCTCCACCCGCTGACTGGCCAGGATTGAAAAAAAACATTTTGTCAGCAAGAAGTATCACCATTATCCGTTTTCTCTTCTTGTTTTCACTTTTATAGACTTTCTGAATATATTCACAGACCACCTCCTGCTTCTTAGCCAAATTGTCCCGATTTGCTCCCTGTGCTCTTGTGCCCACCACCAGGGGCCGAATTGTGGGACTTTCCACTGTCATAATAAGCTTCTGGACCCTCCCCTTCATGCATATACTGACTTCCAGCCATTTGGACACTATTTGGGAATTAACATCCATTCCCAATCCATGCCGGGTTTTGTGGAAGCCAGCCTGCTCATGCCTGAAACTCCATTACCTAGAATTCCCTGCTCACTGCTTCGTCTCCACCCCTGCAGGCCAAGGATGGGTGGAGGAATTCAGCTTACATGTGGCTGGCTGCTGCTAGCCTGCTCACACCTGATGCATGTGATTACTGTGAGCTCTTTTAAGCCCCAGCTCCCTTCAGTCCAGGTTTGATCATTTTCGCTGTGTACCGGTAAGACCAACCCTTGTTTCCAGTGTTTCCTGAGCTTTTGATATCCTTGTTTCCTTAGCTTTTGATATCCTTGTTTCCAGTGTTTCCTGAGCTTTAGTTATTCCTTGTTCCTGAGCTGCTGCTGTTTTCCTTGTTCCTGAATTAGCACTGCTACCTTGACTCCTGAGCCTTAGCATTCCTTGTTCCTAAGCTGCAGCAGTTTCCCTTGTTCCTGAACTAGCACTGCCTGCAGTGCTACCTTGACTCCTGAGCATTCCTTGTTTCTGAGCTGCAGCAGTTTCCCCTCGTTCCTGAACTAGCACTGCCTGCAGTGCTACCTTGACTCCTGAGCCTTTGCATTCCTTGTTTCTGAGCTGCAGCAGTTTCCCTTGTTCCTGAATTAGCACTGCCTGCAGTGCTGCCTTGACTCCTGAGCCTTAGCATTCCTTGTTCCGGAGCTGCAGCAGTTTTCCTTGTTCCTGAACTAGCACTGCCTGCAGTGCTACCTTGACTCCTGAGCTTTTGCCCAATTCTAGTTCCTGCTCCAGCACTGCCTTCAGTGCTACTTTGTTTTCTTGATTCCTGAACCAGCACTATTCTAGTATACCCTTGTAGCCTCCCCTTCTGTATACCCTTTTCCAGTCCCTGCCTTTCTTCCCATTTTCTTGGTTCCAGTTCCTAGTTCCCTGTCTTTCTATTTCTGCTATCTTGCTTCTATTACCTTGTATGTTTGTTACTTGCTTTCTGCCAAGTGTGCCCTGTGATTTCCCTCCTTTCCTGTTAAGCACTCCTTGCTAGCTCCTTGTCTATTGAGCTTGTGTTTAGTTCTACCCTCCCCCGTGCTGTTACTGCCTTGCGTGTTCCTGTTTGATTGCCAGTATCCGTGGGCACCTAGGTGGTGTTTCTTGTTCACTGTGAGTATTGTCTTTGAGTTACATTTATAACATCACCATAGGCGTAAGCTCCACAGACCCTGCCTTTGCATGCATATCCTATATGTGGGTATTTGCAGTCAGTATCTGTAACAGCAATTGTGGGTGAGGAACTTGCTGAGCTTCAGTCTTTCCGTGTGGTGCTCCCGAGTGCTTTACCCCACATTCCCTTTACTGTTAATGTTGTTTTAGATATATGTCTTGCACATCCGTCCTGGGTGTAGTTAATCTGAATGCTAAATCCCCTCATGAGTGCCTGTCCTTTGAGTCTTAGCCATCTTGTTTCTTTGTGCAGACTTCCCTTTGGATTTCTTTTCTCCTCTACCTTCCTGTGTGATCCTGGGCAGCGCTGTACTCCGCGTTCTGCTTACATTTTCTACTGAGTCACCAGTCCTTGCCCAAGTCCCTGACTGTGTCCCAGACAGTCCCGGACAGTCCCTGACACAAATGGTACGATGGAAACAAAACAATGCCTGAAGAAGATGTGTAGTCATATTATGGCCAGGTGCCATTAAGATGTTTTTCATATTATAATTATTAGCAGTGTATTTTTGATGATTACATTAATGCAGCAATGTTTGACTCTGAGAATGCTGTAAATTCCAAGTGCTATGCTTTTTTCAAGAATGCCATACAAAACGATTGATGTATTTCCCCAAAATCTTTGTTAGTCATCCGGTCATTTGGGGAAGGAAGCATTTCTGATTTGTTAATAAATGAAGAAAACATGGATAACATTTCTGACTTTTATACCTTCTCTGAATCTTTTCATTTTTTAAAAGCTCATACAAATGCTCACTATTTATAAAAAGGACTCAGATTATTTTCAAATATAGATATATGTATGTGATATTTCTGAAGCGCATGCCTAGTCAAACGCAAAGATATAGGCACTAAATGATCATAGAGGTAGCTAGGTTCTGGGAGCAAAATTGGAGTTTTACTGCATCATGGTGTGCTGTTCTTTAAAGGGTTGTTTCTTCAGTTTTTCCAAAATGGTGCATGGTTGAGGTGGTTCTGAAGGATTCAGGGACGTTGTGCCAGGATCCTGGTACTAAGATGGGGAAGTCCAGTTGTTTTGCCTTGTGAATTTTTAACACTTCTTTGCCTCCAGTCTTGTGGTGTCCCAACTTTTGCGTGAGCTTATCAGCCAGCTAGGCACCGGTGACTATCTTGACCACTTTATAAATGATACAGCAGTTTTAAAGATAGTGCGGTCTGTCACAGGGAACCACTGCAGTTCCATGAAGATGGGGGTGATGTGGTTATATAATCTCAGGCCATGGGTGAGACATGCTGCGTGGAGGATGCCCTTCATAGGGGCCACCGTAGAATTTGGGATTCCATGGAGCAGGGCTTTGCCACCACCCAGATGCAAATATGCAGGTTTGAACAACAATACTGAAGCTGCCTTCTGAGATGAGTGTTTTCACTTTCTTTAGTAGAGAGAAATGGTACCAGGCTGTCTTAGTTTTTTAGTATTGTTATCCTTGGGGTTGAGGTTTGTAGCCTGGGTGAATCCCAGTGACTTTGCATTGGACTAGTTGTTGCTTGTTGTTCTTCACAAGTGAGAGGAATTGGTGGGGTGGTGCTTCTGATACCCAGGTCTAGATGCAGGCAGTGTTTGAGGTGTTGGATATCTGGAGCAGAGGACACTTTCAAGAATCGTGCATCGTCAGCATACTGGTCAATTTTGGATGTTGTTTTCAGTGAGTAAAGCACTAAAGGGTCATATTAAGCATACATAATTTGCAGATGTATATGTATGAGTTATTATAGTTTTTTAATGGAGGAACAGTATGAAAGATTGAACACAGATCCTGCCAATAGTTGAAGAATGCTTTTTATATGTATTTTGAGATATTCTCTTGAAATTTTGTCTGTGAAGCTTTTTATTCAAAAATGTAAACTTGCAATACAGAGAAGGAACTCTCTCCTTATCATGAGACGACACAAGAAGTAGGGATCATTTGGCACGTTTATGCCTGTTATTGCAAAAGAAACAATTGATGGACGGAATGCTGGACAATGCAAACATTCACCCCCAGTCACAAGGATCTGGGTTAAATCCATCATTCTTTTGCTCACCACACCACCCCAGTTTGGACCCAGCCATATGCAAATCAGTCTTGACCCTGTTCCTTGTGGGAACAGTCCAGCCCGAACTGCCAAGCCAGGTCCTCCTGGACCGGAAACAAGCATCCTGGGACCGGTTCAGGGCATCACCCTTCTTCAGCCAGGCTAGCTTGAATCCAGTGGTGTAGTGAGCACGGGACCCACGTCTGGGCATACCCTTCCCACTTAGGGCGACAAATGCAAAAGAAACAATTTGTTTCTTTTGCATATGTCAGCCTAAGTGGGAAAGTATGCCCAGACGTGGGTCCCGTGCTCACTACACCACTGGATTCAAGCTAGCCTGGCTGAAAAGTGATGCCTGAAACCGGTCCCAGGATACTTGTTTCCGGTCCAGGGAGGACCTGGATTGGCTCGGGCTGAACTGTTCCCACAAGGAACAGAGTCAAGACTGATTTTCATATGGCTGGGTCCAAACTGGGGTGGTGTGGTGAGCAAAAGAATGATGGATTAAACCCAGATCCTTGTGACTGGGAGTGAATGTTGCATTGTCCAGCATTCCGTCCATCAATTGTTTCTTTTGCATATGTCGCCCTAAGTGGGAAGGGTATGCCCAGACGTGGGTCCCGTGCTCACTATACCACTGGATTCAAGCTAGCCTGGCTGAAGAAGGGTGATGCCCTGAAACCGGTCCCAGGATGCTTGTTTCCGGTCCAGGGAGGACCTGGCTTGGCAGTTCGGGCTGGACTGTTCCCACAAGGAACAGGGTCAAGACTGATTTGCATATGGCTGGGTCCAAACTGGGGTGGTGTGGTGAGCAAAAGAATGATGGATTAAACCCAGATCCTTGTGACTGGGGGTGAATGTTTGCATTGTCCAGCATTCCGTCCATCAATTGTTTCTTTGGCATATGTCGCCCTAAGTGGGAAGGGTATGCCCAGACGTGGGTCCCGTGCTCACTACACCACTGGATTCAAGCTAGCCTGGCTGAAGAAGGGTGATGCCCTGAAACCGGTCCCAGGATGCTTGTTTCCGGTCCAGGGAGGACCTGGCTTGGCAGTTCGGGCTGGACTGTTCCCACAAGGAACAGGGTCAAGACTGATTTGCATATGGCTGGGTCCAAACTGGGGTGGTGTGGTGAGCAAAAGAATGATGGATTAAACCCAGATCCTTGTGACTGGGGGTGAATGTTAGCATTGTCCAGCATTCCGTCCATCAATTGTTTCTTTTGCATAGATTGCAGTAGGAGCATTTTCTGCACTGTTGGTCACACATTGCTGACATGAACTTCTGGTCATGTATATTCTACCATATAAATGTTCCTCAGTAGATATACTTCTAAGGCTTAAGTGTGACCACCCCCGCCCCCCTCCATTGTTGGTCGCCCTGAAACCCACAAAGACTTCATGGCCAGCACATGCTGTATACATTTCTCAGAGGTAATAATGTCTCTACGCTTCTCTTCATTTGATGTAAGGGTGGAGCACCTCCTACCTCAGTTTTCAGTGGTAAAGCCACTCTACCTTCACTAGATCTCGAATGTTTTGATCCAATAGCACACAACTGGATCCCCAAGCGCTTCTTACCCAATCGGCCTAAAGCAAGTGAGAAAACTGGATTTCTTATTTGCATAAAGGTACAGGGGCATTGATATTGTGAAGCCTTTTTGGAAGTGATAGTGGACGCCAAACTCCCAGCATGAGAATTTAGATATTGTCCACATTGGTGTCCATGGGAATCTCCATAAAGGACCCCCAACACCGCTTGGTCTGTAAAAGTCCAATTTTCATCCATCTCAGTAGTCATCAAGTCAGAAGGGCTTCTAATCTTAGAGACCGGATAAAACACCAGTAGATTTAGGCACACCTAGTTCCCATTGCTTTCGGCGCGATTAGCAATCTTTTGGGGATTTTCACTTTAAGACTTTAACATACAAAATGTAGCCTTGCTCTTTGGGTGTTTTCCAGGGCCATTCTTGGGAATCTGCATATTCATTTACTGAAAATGGGTAGACATCCTTTGTACAACATCCTTTGTACAACATTACTTTTGAAGCACCAATTTGCCCTACTTCTACTTCCTTAAGTCCTGTTCTATTTGCCTGAAAGCTCTTAGGAAAATTACACCAACCATCATCGCCACGTCCCTAGTTAATCTGTTCTCTAGGTACAGAATTCCCTCAGTTGCCCAGAGTAGGTAATGTCGCACCTAATCTCCAGAACCTGTATTTCAAATAGCAAGAGTTTCAAAAACTTGAATTTTCATCATCATGTTTCATTAAGTCATTTCACTTGTAAACATTCTTTTACTGCATTAGCCACGTCTCATTCACTGATGTCTTCTTGTCAGTAGATCCATCCATCTTGCTATACACTACCGGATATCACCACACCTTTAGTAAAATCAACAAGCTCCAATGAAAAATCCACTGGTGAACACCTCCCGTCGTAGTTGGATGTATATAAAGACGCACTGGAGCTCAACACATGAAGCTGTGCTCTAAACTGCAACTCACAATGGGGGGGACTGTCCACAGAATAAGATTGTGGGGTATATTTACAAGAAAGTGGTGAAGCGTGTCGTTGAGCCAAGAAGGCTAACAACACGCTTCGTCACTTTAGAAACGCAGGGCTGCACCATATTTTCCCCTGCGCTGGCCCTAAATTAAGCTGCCTAGCTCCAACGCATAGTAACAGAGAAGTGGGAGACCCAAATATACCCTTGGAGGCTTGGGCAGGTAGACTAATAATGAGTAAAAGTGCCTACAAGGGATTTCATTAGATACTCTTAGTCAGATTTAGTACAGAAATAATCACTTGTTTGTTAAGCCCCAAGTGGTAGCTAACCATTGAACAATCAAAACAACAATGTAGTTATTCAAAACATGAATATTAAACAATAGAGAATTTGCAGACACGGGTATGTCTTCTTTTCAAAGGTACACAGTTTTAATGTAAACAAATTTAAAAAGGGTACATTAGAATACAACAAAACACCATGATGGAGGAAATACAAAGAAACCTACAAATCATGGGTGTAAACACCTATTCCAAATGAAAATGGAGAAGGACATGAATCTGAACTAACAGAAAACAGTTCCTAAAAAACACCAAGGGCCGATTCCGATCTCGGCGGTGGGAGCTCGAATCGGATTCGGCATTACCGGATCCGATTCGGAGCCCTGTTTCCCGACCGAATCGTACGCGGAGTCCGGCCGGCCGAAGTACGATGCAAGCGCCCGCGTAATCGCCGACCGACTCGAACGCGGCTTCAACACGCTCCGACCGACTCGCACGGACACAACTCGCACCGCGCAATGGAGACGTTCCCCGGCCGGGTAAGTACGATGCGCACCGCGGCGCAGTCCGACCGACTCGCGCCGTCCGGCTCGAAAGAGCTGTCGGAGCCGGACTTTGGGGGTCCGCGTCGGACCACCCTGTACGGCGTAGCTCGCGCGAGTCGCACACAGGAGGGACCCATGGGTCCCCCTACCTGTGCTTGTACGGCACGATGCGCTTCGACGCGTACCCGCTGTAGGGGGCGCCCTTGTTTGCCTCGCACCCATTGAGTCAATGGGAGCCCGCGTACGCGTTGTACGACCGGCTCCCATTGACTTCAATGGGAGTCCGACCGAATCGAGTCCGATAGCATGCGAATGCATCGTACTCGTCCGGTCGGACTGCTAGGGTCCGATTCGGTCGGAATTCTCTCCGGGTCCGGCTCGGTCGGAGAGATTTCCGGCCGGAATCGGCCCCCAAATGTTGAGGAAGTAGATGTATAAGTCGACGTTTCGGTCTGTTATGGCAAATATGTCCGCCAGACCATCTTCAGGATGTGGAGTCAATTGTAAAAAAGTCCCTTCAATCTAGTTCAGTATTCAATTGGAACCAGACGAATCAGAATTGAATTTAAAAACACAGAAAGGGCCTTATGAATAGGCTCCTATGGATATATAGACTATAACGGAAGAGCAGTAGTCTCTATCCGATTTGTGCACAGAAACGCCACTCAATGGAATCTATATCGGAAGAGCATTAGTCTCTGTCCTATTTGTAAAGAAAGGGGCACCACTCAGTGGAATCGTGTTAGTGACGGATGAGTCGTAGTCTCACACGCGTCCCGCTTTCAAGACAGACGGCCGTCTGTCTTGAAAGCGGGACGCGTGTGAACTCCACGTGAGACTCCACGTCCTGAAGATGGTCTGACGGACATATTTGCCATAACAGACCGAAGCGTCGACTTATACATCTACTTCCTCAACATTTAGTGTTTTTAGGAACTGTTTTCTGTTAGTTCAGATTCATGTCCTTCTCCATTTTCATTTGGAATAGATGTTTACACCCATGATTTGTAGGTTTCTTTCTATATCCTCCATCATGGTGTTTTGTTGTATTCTAATGTACCCTTTTTAAATCTGTTTACATTAAAACTGTGTACCTTTGAAAAGAAGACATACCCGTGTCTGCAAATTCTCTATTGTTTAATAATCATGTTTTGAATAACTACATTGTTGTTTTGATTGTTCAATGGTTAGCTACCACTTGGGGCTTAACAAACAAGTGATTATTTCTGTACAAAATCTGACTTGAGCGTTTCCTGTTCCCGACATTGGGGTTTCCCTGAACGCCGGTCTGGAAGCATCAATAACGGACGACAGACATATAAACTTCACGTATGGTCCGTCTACAGCGCCCCACAGCCAGTCAGCATGGCGATTAACAACGCAATGGCGACGGACTGAGAACGCCGAGAACGCGGTGAATGCAGTATTGCCGTGAATGCCCTGAGCCGAATCCCGAGGTGTCGAGTGCCGAGTGATTCCCGGGGAGAGCTGGGTCGCAACGGCGGATGGTCTGGCGCTCCTTTGGGCTCCGCTGGGATGCCACCGAGGACCGCTACGGGTGCTGCTGCGGTCCCCGAGTGCTGAGGAGTGATCATGGAGTGTGCTGGCGATTGCGGGCGATTGCGGGCAAGGATCTCCGGTGGTGCATTTCTTTCCCGTGGTGAGAGCGTGATGAATGCTGTGCTCTAAGGCGGGGCAACAAGGTTGTCTGAATGAAGTAAGTGGCGGTAAGGGGACGGCACAGATGCTCTCTTGTGAAACCGCCAGCAGCTAATTGGAGTTTACTGTCACTGCTATAAACGGCCGGAGTAAGCAGCAAAACGTTACTAGACCTCTTTTTTTAAAACCGGGGCTTTTAAAATTCATTCCACCTATCTCTCCGGTCAAACTCTCATGCCTTGGTCTGTATTCCCAAAATGAACAACATATAAAAGGTTTTGAAGAAAGAAACTTTTTGAGTTGAGTCCGCTCTGCAACGAACTGCACCTGGCACTTTACCACAGTCCCTGGCCCCTAACAAGCACTCCTGCACTTTTGCCCCATTCCCTGGAGGACGCTACAAGGTACAGAGCCGGTCCCGTGACGCGGAGACCGCTCTGCAACGAACTGCACCTGCCACTTTACCGCAGTCCCTGGCCCCTAACAAGCACTCCTGCACTTTTGCCCCATTCCTTGGAGGACGCTACAAAGGTACAGAGCCGGTCCCGCGACTCAGCGCCTCGGGCTCAGCACGGGTGAAGACTGGTCCAAGACGGGCCCGTCTTAGCCCGTCAGAGTCCGGAGGAGGCGGGGCTGGGCCAGGTCCCTTGGCTCGAACTGTATGTACGCTTTTTTGAGCCCTTGAAATTATTAGAGAGAACAACGAACGTTTAATTGTTTGATTCTGTAAGACTTCGTCCCCATTTAGTAATCAAAAACGGAAGGGGGTGCAATCTCTGCTGCTGTAGATTAGATTATTCTTGTTAATAATAGGCAGTCACCGCGCACCGTGTAGCGGAAAGAGTATATCTGTGTTCCAATCATAAGAGGCAGCATAATGGGGAAGAGAAAACTACAAAACGCGAGCTTAGGGCAACCTGGTGGTAAATCAGCAGATGTGAATAAGACCATTTTGAAATATCTTAAAGGGGCGGTCGGAGCATTAGATAAGCAAATATCTACGGTCGAGGAGTCCCTAAAAGGAACCCCAGGACGTAGGTACTACGAATAAGACTACTTTTTTACAACAGACGGAGATCGAAGAGGTTGGGGAGAAGGGGCTTTTAGGAAACCCTAATAGGGAGCCCATAAATGGTAGCATCCAGGTTACTGGTGAAGAGATCATCACCAGCGATCTGGAGGCAGAGTTGTCCCCCACCCAAAAGATGCTGTATGCCGATACAAAAAAAGGACCTAGCAGCCCACAGGCCTTGATACATAACGCTCCACCTGTGCCCACCCCGCAGATACTTGCAGTGAAGAATAAACAGGGGAATGGTAATTTGATACAATCTAAAAATAAAGGTTTGGCCAGGAAAACTAAAAGAAGGGGGCAAGGGAATCATGAGGCAGATACAACTAGTACAGGGAATGAACTAGCCGATTTAAGCAAATACATTAAACAATCGTTTGCTGCCATAGAATTAAGATTAGACAAGATAGAGCTGGACTTGGCATCCCTGGCAGAGAATCGAGATAGGCTCCCTACAGTGGATAATAAGGGTAATAAAAAGAAGTAGAGAAAAAGGGAGACACTTTCAACCCACGCTGCCTGAATACAATAGATAACACTGTGTCTCCAGAGAAATTCGGAAGAAAAAGGGATCACATCACGATGGCTATAGGCCCCAAAAAACCATTCAATATCAACCATACCCCAGGTTTGGGGAATGTCAGTGAATTGCCAGAAAAGAGCACTGATAGGACGGACTAACGACAGGGTAATAGACATCAGAGGGAAATGGGCCCAAATATAGGGAAAGATGAGTTTAAATCACCTGAGCAATTAGAGAATTGTCAAATCTTAAATTTACCCCCTGCGGCGCTACCTTATACAGTGGTGCTGACAAACGTTCCCCCACTACTCGAAGGGGAAAAGGAAATGTGGGACACATTGAGGAATAGGACAATTCATTGCTTGGGAACTAGAACAGGTCTAACCGCGGATATGTTTTCAGCTTTTAAAATGGTTAGACGGGTCCCCTGGGTGGGTACAATTGGAAAATATGCGCAAGGGGACTGCGTAGTTCTCTCCCTAGGAAGTCCTACTTTGGTCCGGGAAATTTTCCGAAGGATGGGTAATAACAGATGTAACTTGGAAGTAGGCATAAAGGTTTTTCCCTTGAGCTACTTTTATCAACCAGGCCCTGTAAAATGGATTAGGGATAGGTCTTCCCATGCACAGTCCACAAGCAAGCAGGCATATAGTATAGAGGTTTCCAATAGTTTTATGCCGCTTCAATCCTTGGATGAGAACGATTGACTCCCGGTTAATGGTAATGAGTATAACTGTGTTGATAAAGTAGCACCCTCAGAACCAAGTGCGATTATACGAGAGAGCGATACTGGGGGGTGTAACATTGTCCCCAGTATGATAAAGGATATTAGTGAGGAAGCGAATAATGTAGTGAAGGATGATACTAGTGTTGGATGTCCTACAAACGTCATTGATGGTAGCGGGACAAACGCACACACTAAAGGAACCATCACCCTTGATAGCCCAACTGTTTATGTTTCTGATGGAATAAGTGTGCTCTTTTGGAATATTGCTGGTCTACATTCAAAAGTACATAATTCCATCTGGATAGATTTTATATATAGTTTTGACATCTTATGTTTTCAGGAGACCTGGTTACTGAAGCAGATCAATCTAGATGGCTATAAGACTTTCCATATACCTGCTGTTAGATCTATGCATGGAAGACATAAAGGAGGTTTGTGTGTATATATTTCAAATTTGATTAAGGTTAGAAAAATAGAAAAGCTTAGTTCTACGAGTTATTATCAATTGTTGGGCATCTATTTGAACTCTCCTGTAGTACTATGTATAGTGAATTTTTATAATAACATCGAACAGGGTGAACTGGGTAAAATCATAAATTCGCTTAGCGATGAAATGCACAAAATAAGGGTACCAAATGACATTGATGTGATCTTCCTATGTGGCGGGGATTTCACTACTGGTATTTGTGGTAATACTGAAAATGGGCAGTGTGGGGTACATGATGAAGTAAATACACATACCCCACATTTTACACATAATGTAAGGAGAAATGTTTAATGATCTTATGGCAGGACATGATTTGGGTTTTGTAAATTTTTTGTGTACTCCATGTGTTGATTTTACCCCTACGTTTATTGGCAGAGGTTTAGCCTCACTGATAGATTTTATAATCATCCCCAATAGATACGCAACTTGGTTTGATAATTTTAAAACCCACTCCAACACCCTTAGTGACCATTTGCCATTGAGCATCAGCTTAACTATCCCCAAATTAGTTGAACAACCAAATAGTAGCTATCTGGCATTGTCACAAAACATTACCTTAGCACGCCAGAACGGCTATTCCTTACGTTGGGGTAAGATAAAGGCCGAAGAAGTGACGAAACAAATCATAATTAATGCAAATGATCACATAGTGGTATGTCTCCAAGAGAGTGCAGACTATAACGATATTTTGAGGGCCTATTCATCTATTACATTGGAGATTCAAAACTCACTAAGAGCAAAAAAGAAGGTATCCCCAATAAGGACTAATGGATGGTTCGATACTAAATGTACGAAAGCATATAACCTGCTGAAGGTCGCCCTCCATAAAACCGTGAGAAACCAGGAGGAAATTAGTACATGCAGAAAGAATTATAATTTGGTCAGAAAAAACAGGAAAAAAAGAACTAAAAGAACAGGCCTGGGATTTACTTTATGAGGCCTCACAAAAAGGGATTGTACTATGTTTTGGCGGGCAGTAAATGCCCCTTTCTTTGCAAACAATGAGGGACCTAGGATTGAAGTTGCTATAGACGAGGAGACTTGGATTAAATTTTTCTCAAGCGTGTACAGCGTTAGGGGGGCCGAAGAACCCATAACTGACACTGATCTTCAGATACAAGGCGGCGCGGACAGATCTGTGATTATAGGGCTAAACGCCACACTAGACGAAGTTACGGCAGCTATTAATGAAAGCAAAGGTGGTAAGGCGCCTGGGCCAGATGGCGTGCCCATGGATCTTTTCAAGAACCTTCCTGCACTTTGGTCCCCATTGCTGACACAGGTATTGAAGGCCTGCTGTGAGAAGGGCTTCATCAAGACGTGGTCTGAATCTGTGATTATTCCAATTTTTAAAAAGGGAGAACGCGATAACCCCGCGTGTTATCGTCCGATCTCTCTCCTGGACTCCCTGGTTAAGGTAGTAGGTAGAATAGTCCTGAACAGACTACAAACTTGGGCCGAGGATAATAACATTTTATGTAAAGTGCAGTATGGTTTTAGACAGGGGCTAGGGACTATTCAGCAGGTGCTGAATTTTATAATGATATCAGGGAAATATACCCAAGCTAAAGAAGGGAAAATGTACGTAGCGTTTGTGGACCTTACGTCCGCTTTCGACTGCGTTAATCATAATAGACTTTGGGATATTTTGCGGGACTTAAAAGTAGACCCAATTTTAGTCCAGTTTTTGAGGCAATTGTATACTGGGGCTTCAGCAAAAGTGAGACATGGAATCGGGGGCGAATGCACTGCGTCATTCGCGGTGGAGAAGGGTGTGAGGCAGGGGTGTGTCCTGGCTCCGTTCCTCTTCTCCTTATATACCAACGCTTTAGAAGAGGAATTAACGGCCAGGACAAAAGACCCTCCTCGCTATAACAACAAGCCCATAGTATCACTTCTCTACGCGGATGACGCAGTGCTCATGGCCAGAACTCAGCTGGGTCTCCAGAGTGCTCTTAAAACATACACTGACTTCATGGACAGCCGGGGCCTAAAACTTAATATCAAGAAGACATACGTGATGACATGTGGGAAGGGGAGAAATAGCTGCAAAAGCCTGCCCCTGGGAAAGGTTAGGATCGATGCGACTAATACATTCTCCTATTTGGGTGTCTTACTCGATCATTCTGGGTCATGGATTCCAGCGGTTAAAAGTAGAACTCTTCTTTTTAAAGGTCAATTGGGGCATTGATTAATTTTTCTAATAAAATGGGCAAAAGACCCCCGGAGATCCTCCTTAAAATTTACAAAGCAAAATGCTTGAGTGTAGCGATGTACGGGGCTGGTGTCTGGGGTTACCAGGATGTAGCCATATTACAAAAAAGAGGAAAATACGTTTTTACGGTATATACTAGCAGTACCACAGAGCACATCCGTTTATAACTGCCACAACGAACTGGGGATTCCTTATATTTCCGATTTGTTTAAGATGCAGCCCCTGTTGTTATGGCATAGAGTTTGGACATCAAATTATACAGAGCTAAACAGAGAGATTATTAGGGATGCCATGAGTTTAACCCACGCAAACAAGATTACTTGGTTAAAGTACATTAGAAGATTTTTAACAGACGTGGGTAAACCTGACTTTTATAGTAACCCCGGAACACTGACTACAATCTCTAGGAAGGATTTTAGAGTTTTCTGTCAGGATCATCTAGAGTCTCTAAGGGCGGCCTCAGAAATGCAGAAAAGCACCGTTATCACACATCAGCTAACCCTTGTATCCCCCACTATTCAACCTTATTTGGAATGGTGTACAGGAAGTTATGATAGGTTCGTCCTTACAAGACTCAGATTTGATAGTTTTCATCGATTAGTCAGCTTCCTACACAAAATGACTGGACCAGCGAGCTATGTAGGTGCCCCTGTGATGAAATGTCCCCTCAGACGACAATACATGTGATTTTATTTTGCAAATTTTACAGAGTGGAAAGATCTAGATGCATTTTGCCAATGCTGAAGGGTGGGGGCTGGAGGCAATGCCGCCCTGCCTACCTTTATCTACAAAAATTGGACAATGTTTATTGTGTGGGAGCTATGACTGGGCTCTTGAAGTCCATACTGAAAAAAAAGGAAAAGTATAACATGGGAAACCCATCATGAGGCAGACTAATGTATAGAACATTTGTTATAATAATTAACTGATGATATGATTTTAAGATGTTAGCGATATATAAAGATGTAACCATGTAAGGTATTAGTCTTTTAAACATTAGATTGTAAATTTTATAATGTGTGACTTTTATGATTTTTAATCTGAAAATCGAATAAAGTTTATTTGATT